>VZRQ01004338.1:0-183979 GCA_013397975.1 Machaerirhynchus nigripectus
CCTGTGCCCTCAAGATCTCTTTTCTGAAGCATGCCCATCTTTCCTGGACTCCTTTTTTCTCAAATGCTGCTTCCCAAGGGGCTCTCTGAATAAGTCTCCTAAACAGGCCAAAGTCTGCCTTTCGGAGGGCCAATGTAAGAGTCTTATTGATGTTCCTCTTCATTTCACCAAATATCGAGAACCCTATAATTTCATGATCACTATTCCCCAAGCAGCCTCCAACCACCACATCCCCCACCAACCCATCTCTATTTGCAAACAACAGGTCTAACATAGTCTCTCCCCTGGTGGGCTCACTCACCAGCTGCGACAGAAAGTTATCCTCCACACATTCCAAGAACTTCCTGGACTGCCTCTTTTCTGCTGTATTTAGTTCCCAGCAGATGTCCAGCAGGTTAAAGTCACCTACATGAACAAGGGCTGGTGACCCTGAAACAGTCTCCAGCTGCTTGTAGAATAAGTCATCCACCTCTTCATCCTGGTTCAGTGGACGATAACAGACTCCCAGTAGGATGTCAGCCTTGTATTCTTACCCATAGGCACTCAACTGCATCATCATTCATTTCAATACCCATTGCATCAAAAGCCTCCCTAAAATAAAGGGCCACCCCTCCACCTCTTATCCCTTTCCTGTCTCTTCTGAAGAGCTTGTAGCCATCCAGTGCAGCACTCCAGCTATGTGAGTCATCCCACCATGTTTCTGTGATGGCAACAACATCATAGCCTTATTGCTGTACCATGGCTTCCAGCTCTTCCTGTTTGTTACCCATGCTGAGTGCATTAGTGTACATGCATTTCAGCTGGGCTACTGATTTCACCCCTAACTCAGGCTTATCGTCTGTGGGCCTGCTTCCAGAGAGCCCAGCTGCATCCCCTTCCCCCTTCAAACCTCGTTTAAAGCCCTTTCAACGAGTTCAGCCAGTTCATGAGCTGAAAACCTTCTGCCCTTAACAAGAGAGATGGAGCCCATCCAGTTCCAGAAGACCAGGTACTGAAAAAGTTTCCCCATGATCAAAGAACCCAAAATTCTGCTGACAACACCAACCCTTGAGCCACTTGTTGATAATATGGGTGCTCCTATTCCTTTTATCGTTTTTCTCTGCCACCAAAAGGACTGAGTAAAACACTAGCTGTGCTCCTGCCCTATCAATCACTTGACCCAGTGCCCTAAAGTCCCTTTTAATTGTCCTGACACTCCTCTTTTCAATCTCATTACTGCCAGCCTGGAGTATCAGCAGTGGGTAATAGCAGAGGGCCGAATCAGCCCAGGTAGTCTCTTGGTAATATCCCATACCCAGGCCCCAGGGAGGCAGCAGATCTCCCTGTGGGATGGGTCTGGTCGACATATGGGGCCCTCTGCTCCCCTCAGAAGGGTGTCACCTACTACGACTACCCTTCTTTTATTTTTAATGTTAGAGGTGGTGATCCATCTGACAGATGAAACATAACTGGGAGGCTCACTGGACAGATCATTCTCTTCTACATCATCTGGCTGATCTTCTAGATCCAGGGCCTCACACCTATATTAAAGTGGCACCTGGGTACGTGATGGGGGTCAGGAGGAATTTTTATTCCCTCCTCGAGTGGGGACCCATTCCCATTCCACTTCATCCACCAGGTGTCTTCCTACTGCCTGACAGTCAGAGGCATAGGAGTCCCCTGATCCTGGTGGGCCTCCCTCACGGATGGAAGGGCAGAACTCCACCAATCAATTTCCTTTTCACTTTCCCTAATACTCCTCAGCCTTTCTACTTCCTCCCTCTTCCTTCCTCTACTTCTTTCCTTCCTTCCTTCCTTTCCTTCCTTGAGCTCAGCCACCAGTGCAAGAAGATCATTCACCTGTTCACACCATGTGCATGCTGTATCTGCAACGCCCCCTGGTACTACTGATAAGCTCAAACACTCCGCACAGGAATGGGCCTGGACAGACATGTCCTTTTTGGAGGGTTCTATTTGGCTACATTCACTTCTAGTAACTACAGTTTTTGATCATGTAAAAACCATTACTAGAGAAAAAAACAACAAACAAACAAAAACAAACAAACAAAACCCAACCCAATACCAGCCAATCAACAAAACACAATACTCAGCAAACTAAAAACCTCACTAGCAGGGGGAAACCTGCAACCCTGACTGCTTGCCCTGCCTGAGTGAACTGCCTCGCAACCTGCCATGCCACGCCCTCAGAGACGTGCCACGCCCTCAGAGACGTGCCACACCCCTGTTTGCACAGACTGGGTCACAGAGCTCCCTAGAACCCTCTTATAATCGCCCTACTGCTCTTCCGAGGAAGCCCCGCCCTGCGTGACTCAGGAGATACCAACTTTTTCAGAGTCTTATATTTTAAAGAACATATTAATAGACCAAACTGTATTTCAGAGTTACTTATTAAAAATTCTTTAATTCTTTCTTGGGTTTAAAGATTTTGTTTTGGGAAATGTTACTTCTCTTTATGAACAAGTGCTTCACTCTCCTTTAGTGACTTGTGATAATAAAGCAGTTATAGTTAAATCTGTTAGAATTAACATCACAATATTTTGATGTAAAATAGCCAGGCATTTATTTTCCACAAATTTACTACTGTAAAAGTAGTAAAGTAGTAGGTTTTTTTCCTATTAAGTTTTCCTTTGTGCCTTTTTGCAAGTCTTTATATGTTCTGAAAGTTGAAAAAGACTTTTTTACTTCATTAACTCTTCACACTTTTATCCCTCTAGCAGAGACAGGAAATGAATTGACCTTAGACAATTCTAAATCTTCTTTCCAGAACTTCTGAGATACATATTGCTGTTACATTCAGCATATGGTTCAGGTGTGTTCAGGACTCAAATCAGTGAACCAAATCCCCTCCCAGACAAACAGAGGCTATGTTTAGAAGAGAATATCCCTTTTTCTAACATTAATTGTGAGGATCTTTAAGTTCATGCACAAACATACCACAATAGATATTCTGCCTACTGTCAAAATATATAAATGTAATTCGTAGAAGAGAAGCACAACTAGAAACACAACAAAAATTCTGTATGTTGCATAGTAAGTCTGCCATGATGCTGGAGATACCAGTTAAGGTATCTCCATGGATATTTTCTTTGGTTTCTGTTTCATGCAGAGCACTCACTAATGAATTACCCATTTTGCACAAGAGCTTTTGGGTCTGAGGAGAGTGCCAGAAATTTCTTCCCTCATCTTCACCACTTTATTGCCAATATGGTCAAATTGTAAAGGCAAAACTGTCACAGTCCTGCAAGGGATTTCAACTTGCAGCTGGGGCAAGAAAGCAAGGAAGCAAGAGAGGATATAAGATTCCCTTTCTGCTGTCCTAATTTTCAGATTTTGGGGTAACTACACAATAATGTTTTCCCTCCTGGTGCATGTTTCTCTTTAGGACTTCATAGAGTCTAAGTAGGTACTCCCAAGACACAGCATCTCTGCCTGAATCCTGCAAGAGTCATATAATGGATACAAATAATCATATTTGTACTTAAGAGTTCTGGCATTGTTTAATACCATAATCACCTAAAAATGCATTATATTTTATTTCAGAATCCCGTCTTTAGAAGTTTTACATCAATATCCCAGCAGAACTTCCTGTCTTTTAACAAACACACTGTCAACAAGTTAAAAATCCATAATTTTTGGAAGGGTTACTGCTATCACATGGTTATTCATGTGAAAACTCAGCAGTTTTAGAAGTGAAGGAAGAGAAAGAAAAGAGACTGATGAGTAAAATAAACGAAAAATAGATGCTTCTTTCATCCACCAAATTTCCTAACTTTCAACACTTATTTACATATTCTGTCACTCTCTCCTTGTAGTTTCTATGCCCCTTGATTTGTGCACTGACTGACTTTTGTATTGGTACCTTACTTTCTGTAATGAAATCTGCATGATTGTAATGTGCAATCATGCCCCACATTAACCATTCGCATGCTGAAGTCAGGACATAATAGCTCCAAGAGTGGAGAATCTGAGATGACAACATGTCAAAGACTAAATCAAAGACTCAATCAAAGACTCAGTCAGGGATTATTTTGGTGATGCTTTCGTTCTTTGAATAAAACTCTCCTGTGCTCAGCCAAGTAATTGTTTAGTTGTATATTTCTATCTGATGGTTTATTTTAGAACATAATTCACTGTAAAAATTTGTGAGATTTTGAGGATTGTGATTATTGCATCTTTCTGTAGGCATTACGGGAATCATAATTATATCCTAACATATAGCCTGGGCTCTCTCTTTTTCTTTTTTTTTCTTTTCTTTTTTTTTTTTAATTCTTTTTTAAATATCTGTCAATAATACTGCAGAGTAAAATGTGAACTCTTGATTCCTTTCTAGTTTTCACACTAGGAACTGCAATGCTTAACAACTCTACCACAGAATTTCATGTAGACTGTATTTCACATCAATATATATCGTCAGGATCAAGTTTAATAATACAGGTAATGTCTGCTCCTGAGCACAGGAAGGAATAGATCTACAAAGGAGGCATTATTCTCCACTCACTCCATACTCAGGAAATTCTCCTTCTAAATTTTAGTCTTGCCTTCATACGAGCCACGCTTTCCTCTGATGTCACCCCTTGCTATAGTATGTATGATTTCTAAACTACTGTCCTTCTGCACAGTTTGTTTTTGCAGGGGGAATAAAATCACCTCCTTAATAGAAATACAATCCAACAATCTTCCTAATCAAGATAGGAACAAATTTTTTTTTTCCTTACTTAGGCACTATATGTATTTTTCAAATACATACAAATCTAGATAACATTCCTCTACCAAAATTGTTATCATGTGGGTTTCAGCACTTTTTTACTTGAATTATAATGGCCCTGACAGTGAATACTGTGCTTTAGCAGACAAAATGTCATCCACGTACTTTGGAGAATAAATCATACCAGCCTACCCTTCTGATGAGTAGATAGAAAGTCAGTAGATTTAACAATACATTGATTAAAGTGTCCTTCTGATGGAAAAGGTGTAATATAATATATTACAAAAACACATCAATTTTTTACATATCCAGGTATCTTGGGGAAAGCTCAGTTTCTATCACATTTTTGCACTGGGTAGTTTTTTTTGTAGGGAGTGGGTGCTGAAAAAACCCAGTGATGAAAATGATTGTCTTGGGGTGACTTTATGATGTTGTATATGTCTCAAACCAAGACAATGATCAATAAATAACGTTCATTCCTCCTAAACCTCATTTTCCTATCATTCAAAGATGGGAGAACATACACATTGTACTTGAGATAATGCACAGACAGTAAAAAAAAAAATCCTGCTTTTTCAAATATTATTTATATTGATAAAACCATCAAGGAAATTAGGTCGTATTATTTTACAGCACATTTAAACGAGATAAACTGAAACAGGGGAAGTTTCAACTGCATTTAAGTTTAAAACCTTCCCTCTGAAGATAATTAAGTGATGATCCAGGTCATCCAGAGGGGTTGTGGAATATTCATTCTTGGAGGTTTTCCAAGACCTGACACAACAAAGCCCTAAGTGACCTGACTTGAATTCAGTATTGTTTGGAGCTCCTGGCTGAGCAAAGGTTGGGTTAGAAACTTCTGTCATCTCTTCTCTCCTGAGTGATCCTATGATGTGTCAGTGCAGCAAAGTGTTCAGATCATGACTCAGATCATTATTTGGAAATCAGTCCATAGTTCAGCACAGCATCAGGGGTGAGCTCCTGTGTTTGGACTGCATGAAAAAAAGCTTTCCTCCACCTGTAAAGTCAGTATGTTTTTAAGGATGTGTACTCTCTGGACTTGACAGTAATTTGCACATGACTATCTAACGCATAAAACTGATGCTCATGTTTTTAAAGATTTCAAAAAAAAGCACACTTCAAAATAAAAAGCAAATAGAAATGCATTAGGTTCTCATCTAGTATGCTGATTTTTGTAATGATTTAAAATAAGTTGGCAAGATTCCTGAGATCTTGAAGGTCATATTTTTGCATAGACTTAGATGACTACAACACAGTTAGATAACGGGCTGTTCTCCAAAGTGCCCAATTACTAAGCTTTAATGAGAATTATTTGCTCACCCTATCTCAATTCTTTTGAAAAATGCAGCTATCCACTTACCTTAATTTTAGTGAATGTAGATGCATTTCAAATTAGCCTTAAACTGACTAGTCTTTGAAATAGAGGCTTAATTTTTTTCATTACTCAGTCTAAAAATCCTTTAAAAATATATTTTTTTTAAATTCTGCTGTAAAATGCAGCCTTTCTCCTGTCTTGCATTCCCTGTTCAATATGACTGATAAAAAGTCTACTTACTTTTGAGAGAAAACAGTAATTATCTTGATCTTTTCAATTAGGTTTCCCTGAAACACAAGTAACCACAGACCAATACGTACCTGCATTTTATTGTCCTACAATAAGCAAAATATGGTCCTACCACACAGCCGTGATATATATCCCTTCATCACAAGACACAAGGCTGAATCTGATGGAGGGAGTTCGGCTGCTCACACACAGGTTAGGCACATTATGCACAGATTAGGCATATTTGATGCTGTTTCAATTTGCTGAGGTGTTGGGTAGGCATGGATTATAGCAGGAGTATTTCACCTTCTGGGCAGGCAACTGGAGATTAGAAAAAGCACGGTGGGGTTTGTTAAATGCTAAATATTTACATTAAAGAGTTGCTCCCTAGGAGCTCTTCTGCAAGATTAACTCATTGAATAGTGGAATGTTAGTTGACAGACTTTGTCTGGGACTTCACAACTCTTTTATTTTAATTATAGTAAAAAAGACCTAACCTTTTATATTGTCTATGTATACTCACTACAAAACAAGTAATATACATAAATAAAATATTTATCACTGGTATATATCATCATTTACTTATGAAATGCATATTAAAAAGAAGTAATTCAGTGACTTCCCAACTGATGCTAGATATTCCAAATACTATTCTCCCTTGTAGGCATCTTTTGTTAATCTGGTGGGTTTGTAAGGGATTGATTAGACATGGTCTCTTAAAGATGACATTTATTTCAAAATTCCTGTAATTGCACAGAATTACATTGCAGTCCACAACTGCTCCAAGGAACTGCTGTATTTAATTCACTGTCACACCAGCAGATTTTGTTCTTTGGTCAACATTTTGTCCACAAAAATTTAACCACCAAAGGCAACCACTGTGGGTACATCTGGTGGATAATACATCAAGCTCCATCTTTCCTGAGGTGGAAGATGCAGCAAAGTCCTCTTGCATTACTGATTCCTTCCATGCTTTATGGGCTTGTAGTGAATGAAAGCAACTAAGTGTCAGCCTCCCATAGGCGTTTGATGTCACATAATTATGTGGGTCCAGCCCACAGAACAGAGTATCACATGAAATGTTACCTCCTACTTATAAAGCACACAGAGGCACTGAGTGAGGTTCAGCTCCCCTTCAATGAAGTCATCCACGTCTGAGCTTTCTAAAGAGGTGGAGAAAAACAGTCAGTGACTCTGCTCTCCTTTTTTTCTTTATTTCCCTACCTTGAATGGTTTGCTGTGCTTGACACCACTGCACTATACTACAGATTACTCACTTTCCTGTCTTTCAACGGATGAGAAGCACTGACTGTTAAAAAAAAATAAAAATTCCAGCCAGTTGCATGCAGGGTCCACACTCTTCACACACTCATTATTGAGGCGTGCGTGTTTCTGTGATAGCCATGTTTACAGACAGTGATGGATCCATGGCAGAATGGATCATGTTAAGTCAACAATGTCTGCTAAAATTATTACTTGTGCTTTTTCAACTAAGAGTTATCTTCCCAAATCAATTAATCTTGATGCTCTTATTTATAAAAAATCGATTACATCTTAATTTACTATTCCACATGCTACAGTTCTCTACAACACCTAGCAAAACAATTAATGACAATACTTGACATTTTTAAAAGTCCCTATTGTGTTTCTCGTTTCATGAACCACCACCAAATAATAAAATTGTTTAGGGAAAGCAGATTTCTTCTGTCTGCAGTGGGGAATACACCTCAATAAAATTATACAGGCTTAACAAATACAGTGTGACTATGTCCATCCAAATATGAAATTATATCACCCCATCAAACTGAGGAAGATATTGCTTAGGCAAATGCTTAATGATTTCTTTTGAGGTTTAGAAATGTTTCCGTTAGTTTTTAAAGAAATATAATTTATTTTAATTATGTGACTTACCTGTTTTTGGTAGTGGTATTTATAAGTGATAGTGATTACTACCAAATTAACATGCTAGTTTTTCCTAAATGATGATTTTCACATTAGATTCTGTAAACAGGAGGAATATTGATTTTTTTCTTTTCAGTGATGTCATTTTGTATTGTATTTTAATTGATTTCACTTTCTTTTAAATGAATAAACTGCAATAATTTAAAATTTAATCTGTATGCAAATATATCTTATCATTTGCTTAGTCGTCAGAAGCTTTATTTATGTTAACAAATAAACTGGAGGTCTGACCTTTAGTTCTTTGGGCTGGAAAAATTGCATTTCCCTGCAATGTTTTATAAGTTCCCAAGTATTTCTAAAAAGAAAGTGGCCTTGAAAACTATAAACCCCTTAATATTAATGTTCACTGCTCAAAAGGATAAGGTCAATTTTTTTCCAGTGATCAGCTTATCTGATAAAAGTACTAATAATTATTTGCTCAAATGTGACACATGCCTTTGAATCTGAATATTTTATTTATGCTTTAGAGAAAATCCTACATAAAATAAGGAAAAATGTGTTAATGAACAATTTTAACTGCAAAATCATTATGTTAGCATAAGGTGAAGTGAAATTTCTGAGTTGAATAGAGAAGTAATCTTTTCACAACTCAGCCTGTCTAATATATTAGATATTGTGTAATTACTGGATAAGATTAGGTATGACACTACACCTTTAAATACACATGAAAATATTTAGGCACAAATCTGTGGTTTTAGAAAGAAACTGTAAGTGAATCTATAGTTTATTAAATAATTCATAAATTATCATTTTCCCTCAGTTTTCATAATTTCTTGTTCCTATAAGTTATAGAGACCCACCATATATTCTACGCCACTTTCTGGGAAAGTAAGGAAAATATCCTTTCAGAAATTAATTTTCTAGCTCACCCTGGGCACCAAAACTAGTTATTCTACAGAAATCAAATCCATTAGTTTGTAGTTTCAGAGAAAATCATCAAACTCAGATTTTTCCTAAGCCTCTGGCAGATACTGGAAGAACTTTACAGAGGTGAATATATGTGTATCTTGCTACCATATCCTGAATGACAGCAAATCCTTCTTTCTACAGAAACTTCAATAACCAGAAGATATTTTGGTTTTTTTTTGCTTTACTCAAAGAAAGCAAATAGCAAGAAAATTACCTTTTGTCTAGGCAAAATATAACTTGGAATTTGTATTTTCAAATTTTTGAATCAGGAAAAGAATGGAAAATCTTGGAACTGATTACAAAATGAAATTAAAATGACACATTTCAAATGAAGTCAATGCTTTTGGTATATTCAAAATTTTTGAAGACTTATTTGGACAAATTTGAGATTTTCTTATACAGTATGTAAGGATGACTGGTAATGTGTATGTTCCAGAATGAGTCACTGGAGCAGTGGACTCTAATACACTTGGAAATGCCATGAGCTGAAAAAAAATGTCCCAGATTTTACAAATTCACTGATAAAGAGGAATTGGTTTGATTGTAGCATACAAACAGGTCTGAAACTACAGCTCTAAACACGTAATTTCAATTGCCACCATTGACTTATGGAAGTACCTAGCTCTCCTGTTGCCAAATTATTATTAAAGGAAGCTGGGGCCTTTTTCTCTCAAAATATGCAAATTGCTTACGCACCAGAGAGTCTGCCAGGTGTGCTGGTGGCAATATGAAATGCAAGAAACCAGAGAAACCATTTTAACAGAAGATGGATTCCTGAAGTTGCCTGACTGCAAACGAAGCCACATCTGTGCTTCTGATTTCAAGTGCATGTGCTGCAGAAAGCTGGGTAGAACCCGTGAGTACGCATGTTGTACTCTATCTTAACTGCTTCTCCTGGAAAATACACCTTGTTAAAACTAATTCAAAAGGAGTTCTGGCCTTTTCACATAAAATAACAAATTAGACATGCTCTACACATATGATCACTCCGCAGATTGGTGCTTTTCCAGCTGGGTAGTTGCTATAGCAGAGTACCAATTCATCAACTAACTTTAATTAACTTGGAGAGAAAAGACAACAGAATAATGAAAACACAGTTCCGGCAAAATCAAACAGAAGATCACAAGGGCTTAGCAGAGAATTTTTAGGTTCTTTGTGTGTGCCTGCCTAGAGTATACAGGGGGACTGGAGGCTGAGGGCAGCTGAGAACCCAAACAAGGTAGACCTCCCCACAGAGCACACCAGCCACAGAATATTAAGACTTGAGATATAGGTATAAAGTCAGAATGAAGGAGTTCCTTGCAGTGCATACATTTTGTGCCACAGTGGTGGAAAACCTGGGAGAGGAGATGGAGATAAATAAAAGAGACAAGTGATATAGACTAGTGGGATAGAGATACAAGGGAGGCAAATGAGAGCAGATGATCAAAAAAGTGTCTGAAACTCCTTCGACAGGAACTGCTCCTATTGCTTCCTTCTGTTCCACCATCTGTAATAATTTTGTTTACTCTGAGAAAACCAAGGGAATTTATCCCATTGAACCCTCTCTGTAAAGCTTCTGGGATAATGTACATCTAGGGTTTTCTTCCTGATACCATAATTTCTATGCATTTCTACTCATAACCCTTGTATTTCATACAAGATGCTAGAACAGTAATTTACTTACTTTGAAGAAAAAAAGCAATCCTCAGCAAAACCCCTCTTTAAGGAATTCCTTAGCTGAAGGCAGACTTTCGCATTCTGTAAGGTCTGGATCACACATCTAAGAAACATTCTTTCTTGGTTTCATGGAAACCCATTAAGATCTGATGAAGTTGTACTATTTTTCACTTTCAGAGATAGAAATAGTAACTGATAATGAAATTAAAAATTACATTACAATTCAGATATTACAGGAATAAAGGTTCTCAAGAAATGCTTTACTTTTTACTTCTCTTTGCAACTATATTATCTTTTTTCTCACTTGTCCTAAACCAACTCTCTGTGATCTCTGTGCCTGTGCTACCTCTTTCTGACTTGATCTAGAGCTGCTTCTGTGACAGAAAAATATCTTATAGCTTCTTAGCTGGGATAACAGAGTTACAGTGGGCTGAGGAACAAAACAATACAGAAAAGACAAAGCCTGCAAGTAAACTAGAGAAGAAATGTGAAATCTTTAAGCACAGGACCAAAGACTATGACTCTCAAAAGATTGAGAGCTGTTTGGCAAACTGTTCATTAGAAAAAAAAATCAATTCTAAGACTAAGGATAGCAACTTAAATTCTGCTCTTTAAAAGCACGGTGTTGATACTGTTTCCTTTCTTCTTGTCTCTGGATAACGTTTTGGAGAAATTTTTATACACGCTCACAGACACACAGAGTATGCATGTAAAAGTGATTATTGCAAACCAGTACTTTTATTTTTACATCCCTGAGATAAAAGATCCTTGGTCTGTTCTTCCACCACTTCTCTTAGTTCATTTACAGTTGGAGAACTAGTGGTTTTTCTTGTATAAAATTATAGTCTTCTATGTAACTGCTGGGAGTTTTTTTCAGATTTACTAAGAAAAGGGATGCAAAGTGTCAGTGTCCCTGATTTTAGTCACGAAGATGAGGGAGATTTTGTAAACTGTGTTTATAAAAATCAGTATCCTTCTAAAAGACCTCACTCTAATTTGTGTTGTGACAAGGAAAAAGCAGTCTTCACCAAAATAGTTTTTGTACATTACTCATAAGAAAGAAAGAAAGTGAGGGAAAGTGCACAGAACTGTAGGGCAGAACTCAAGTATAAGCCTACAGCTGCAAGTTGACAGATAGAGTGGAACTGAGAGAAGAAGTATTTTGACAAATGAGAAATTTTCTACCTTAAGATGATCTTGGATAAAGATTACTCTGCAGCCCTGTTGCCAAAATTAGCAGATAGGCAATGAAATTTGGTGGCAGTTCATATATGTTAATGACAGGCAAACATAATTTACTGCTGAAGAAATGTCAGTACCTATATTTGGCCCGCAGTCCAAAAAAAAATCGAGTAACTGTTTTAAAATATAACATGCACTAGCAGTGATCTGATCCTTTCAAAAGTTTTGCCTTCCAAAATGTATATAAACCCAAACCATTTATATTTGGTGAAGATTTTCTAAAAGAGTATAAAAAGAGGAGAGATTGAAACAGAACAAAAATGATGAGATTTTACTTAACCCTTTTTTTAAACATTGTATAATTATGTAACAATAATAGCAATAAAATGAAAATATTTTTATTACATTCTAGCTCAGTCAAAAAACTGCCATGATTTTGAGGTTATCCACTGATTCCTTCTGTACAATCTCTTTCTGAAATGAAAAGTTATAGCAAGGCAAGATGAAATTTTGGCTTAATTTGCCTAATATTTCTTCAGTAGTACTCTGTGGAGAACACCCCTGCTTTCTTAAATCTGAACACTCATCTGACATACTGATGAGTAAGTCCAGTACATAATGCATGACCATTTAAGGACAAAGTTCTAAAATTCAGGCTTGTTCCTGACTGCATTTGGCTTACACAACCTCCACAAAAACTGCTCCGGCTTAATGTTAATACTCTTCCACTGCTGTACTGAAAATTGTTTCTGGGTTTTAGTCTTCTAAACACACATACACACACACACGCATACAGACACACACACACATTTATTCTCTACTCAGTGCTCACTAAGTCATGGAAAACATCAATCTACAAGGCATGACCTCACATCTGTAGTAGCCAGCACCAAAATAGGCCACATATAGTTCCCTGGTTGCACCTCTGAGTAATAACATCTGCAATACACGTTACTATCAGTTCCAACAAGACTGCTTTTTCCTTGTATCTCCTTGTAAAGTTTTCACGTTTCTTCGTAAGTTTTTCCAGCCAGAAAACACAACTAGTTCATGCTATCCCTTAGCAGAGGCTGTTAAATTATTACTGCTTTTACATGTTAAATTTACCACTTTCTGACAGCCTGGATTCCCAAAAAGAGATGAAGAACCTGCCATGACCTGGGAGCTTGTGACCTTTTGAACCTCTTCTTGTTCCCAGTATCACTTATGGAGGACACAGGGGAAGGAACAGTGTTTATTCCCACCCCACGTTCTCAGAGATCTCCATTTCTCTTGCTTAACTGAGGAACACATAGTGCCCAGGGAAGAAGAGAACAGTGAAGCTGTGTGGCCATGAAGGTATTCCCACCATGTGCAGGAAAGAGCATAAGTAATTGAGCAATACTAATAGTGGGGAAATATGTCAAGCCATACATCAAGTCTTACAGAATAAATCTGTGGCTTGCTTTAATATTTCATATTCTGGTTTTTAGAAGTTTAAATTTTATAACTTCTTGCTCTATAAGTGGGCAAGACATGATTGAGCAATTTCAATTGTGTCAACAGCATTTTATAGTAATTATTAAAATGACAGATTTTTATTAGGTTTTAATTCACAAAGTCCTGCAAACGTGATTAAAGAGGAATGTTGTGAAGACAGTATTACTGTTTCTTCATATGGCAAGAGATACCTATTTTTGAAGGGTGCTGCAGAGCAAGTGATTACATGATGAAAATTATATGTCTGTGACACCTTCCTTTATAACCAAGCAAACCACAAAACAGAGTCCTCAGACGCATCTGAGAAAATGCAGTTTTGCACTGTGATATATGGAATGAGAATAACTGAGAAATAACACTAGCTCAAAATTCTCATCATCCAGGAAAAGGACAAAAATAGCTCCCAGTTCCTTGCTAACATGATGAAGCAGGTAAGAAGCAGGTACTGCTTTTGTCTTGGAGGTAAAAAGTGATCTTGTCATATAGATGTGGTTGGGGATGATTCCAGACACTGGCAAACACCCATGGAGCTGAATGAAGGATTAGCCATGCTGCAGAAGAGCAGCTAGAAGGGGGTTAATAGAGAGCAGAGAAGGGAACTAATGTATCAGGGATAATAATTTAGCACTACTATTTCTGGGAGATCCTGGAACATGTCCTTGAACTTGTATTTTCATGTTTTCATATGATTTTGAACACTTCAACTCAAGTTTTCTGAAAATGTGATTCTCCTTTTTAACTTACCATCCTTTTGTAATCTCCTAAGGGCTCAAATTCATAGAATGTTACTGTCAAACAATAACATCAGTGAGTGATATATATCTTGTAGTTATAGACGTAGATGATACAGATATAGAGAAAAGTTCTATACCTTTTTTCTTAAAAATATGTTTTCCAAATACTTGCAAGGACTTATGAATCCTTTTATGACCTTGCCAAAGAAACACTTAAGTGGAGTCACTTCTCTGAGACCACCACTTTGCAGTCTTTCAGGGGAGTCAGCAGGTATTTCAGACTTGGCAGGTAAAGCAAAAATAGAGCACACCAAAACCAAATATTCAGGGTAGGGAATGTATTTTACTCCAATGTCAGTTGACAGTATTTGTCTTCTGCTTTCTCCTGGCAGGTTCTTTTTCCCCTAAAATATGTATTGTGAGCATTCAATGAGAGGTCAAAGGCTACTTGATGAGATAAAAACTTGTGGGTTTTTTTAGCTTACTGAGGCATAATATACCAGAAACAACACTCAGAACACATGAACCCTGTTTTAGCATGATTCATTGTGACAAACTTGCTTAAACACAACATTTTTCTTACATTAACATCAGAAAAATCTAGACATACAGAATTTAATCCAAACTTTTCTGGAAAATGCAGTTTTTCAACATTTTTTTACAAACTTTATTGATTTTTATATAAATGTATGCAGAAAAAAATATTTCATTATCTTAGTTATTTTATAATGTTCTGATTACAGAGACTGCTCATAAAAATCTGACCTATTATTTTCTCTTCTTAGCTTTTATTTTGTCCCTCAGACATTCATAGTGCCCTAAAAAAAAAGTCTGGAAAAGTTGTCTGTCTTAAAAGAGTATGAGATCAGCTACTGCAAACTGCAACAAAAAAAATTAACAAATTAATTTAGCAATTTATAATTGTATGATGCATGAGTTCAGAAATATTTCACACAAATAATTATCCTTCTACTTCTCTTTCTTCAAGCATGCAGTAACTATGCTGCCAAGTTAAATGTGATGTGGAGTACAATTAACCTTTCATTCTGAAACAGGAAAGTTCTAGTTTTCATAACTTTAGGACTTAAAAATTGTGATTTGAGTAGTAAGTTAAATAAAAAATGCCTGTTTGAATGACTAATATATCCTTTTCAATTAAAAAAATTACTTGAAAGTTCCTAAATATCTGTCATCCAATGATCTCTTCCTTGCCCCGTTAATTTGTAACACTGTTTTCCCCACTGTATTATTTCTTTGCTTTAATATATCTTTGGACAAATTATTTTTTCTCCACTCTGATGGGCAGTAGTGATTGGTTTTGTGATTACTAATCGTCATAAGAGATGTGGGATGGTCACAAAGTAAGCCCCAGGATTGTGTGTAGGCCTGGAAGTAACACTGAAGTTTAACATTTTTGTCTTTCTGAAACTTTTTCGGAACTACTTATAAGGAAAGACTACTGCAGGCACCTACCCTTTTCAAAAATTATTGAGAAATAAAAATTTATTTAAAATCTTACCAGAACATTTATAAAACAGAAAAAAAAAAATTGAATTTCAAGATTGTGAGTAAACGTAAAAAAATAAAGCCCACTGTTAACAGAAAAATGATGCGCTCCACTTAATTCTGAATCAAGATCCAATGAAATATTTTGACTTGTCCAACATATTTTAAAATGCATACAGCTAAAACCAAATTTTTATGTCTCTGATATACTTAAAAACATTTAAAAGTTAATCCTGAATTGTAAATGTCACTGGATTTTTCTAGTGCAGCAGTAAATTTTTTTTAGATATAAGGTTCTTAGAAAGACATTTTTATTACAAAAGCTTGTGGTTCTAGAGGTCATGGTGGAATGAAGTAGTCCCAGCATCTTTGTCCTCTTTTCTTCCCAGTGGGAAACAAAAAAAAGGGCTAAAACTGTACAGTTTAATATAATGGTCACAGGTATCTTTTAGCCAGGCACTGCTGACAGTTTTTTGGGAGCATGGCACCGCTGAAAAGGCTCAGCTAACCTAACAGAGTATGGCTTCAGGCAGTTGGTGTTCTCAGCAGACGCTGGAACGGAGCAAAACAGATTCTCTAAGCTCAGATTTAACCTTCCCTTCTCTTTCAATCACTTTGATTCACAAAAGCTCTTGATCACTCCTGCCCCGCGCCTTGCAGAGTGCACATGGTGCCACGGCCTCCAAAGAACAAGACAGACATGGTGGTGTAGCACCAGCAACAACACCTGGGAAACAAATCTGTCACCTGGTCACCTTCTGACCCTTCTTGAGCATTCCTCTCTTACTCAGCATGCCAGCTCCCTCTGTACCTTTCTGAATCATTGACTGAATTATCCTAGCGCCTATCCTTATTAGCCAAGATTGATCAGTTTTAAAATATAGAAGTTACATTATTATTAATGAAGTTCAGTTTTTCCCTCTAATCTCATCTAATAAAACAAAAATCCAGATTGATCAATAAATAAATTAGGCAAAAAGAAAAATGTACAGTAGAACTTCACACCTTACAGTCTCCGTTCTTTAAACTGAGAAAACAATATACCGCAATTGCACAGTTGTTTTGTTTTCAGCAGTCCTTGATAGAACTGAAGGCAATGTGATTAGAGTTTAAGTGACATTAAGAGTTTTCATTGGTGAGAGAAGACATATATCTATAAATACACACACACATACATATTCACCTCAGTTCAACAAAACCGTTAGCCTGGACTTGAATTTATCCCGGCTTGGTAAAGTGTATTTATCTCTTTAAGGCATGTAGAAAAACTATTTCCTCTGATGTTGGCTGTGCTAGTTTTGGCTGGGATAGAATTAATCTTCTTCATAGTAGATAGAATGGGACTAAAGTTTGGATTTGTGCAGAAAACAGTCTCAATAACACAGGGGTGTCTGAGCTTTTGCTGAGCAGAACTTGCACAGCGTCAAGACCTTTTCTGTCTCTCACCTTGTCAGTAAGGGAATTGGGGATGCACAAGAATTTGGGAGGGGACACAGATGGAACAGCTGAACCCAACTGACCAAAGGGAAATTCCATACCATACGGCATCATGGTCAGCATAGAGAGCTGGGTGAAGAAAGAAGAATGGGGGGACATTCAGAGTGACAGTGTTTATCTTCCCAAGTCACCATTGCATGTGATGGAGCCCAGCTTTCCTGGGAATGGCTGAACACCTGCCTGGCCATGGTAAGTGGTGAATTAATTCCTTGTTTTTCTTTCCTTGCCTGCATGGCTTTTGCTTTCCCTATTAAACTCTCTTTATCTCAACCAATGTTTCCTGACTTTTACTCTTCCGATTCTCTCCCCTGCCACACCACGGGGGAGTGACCAAGTGGCTGGATGGGGCTGAGTTGCTGACTGAAGTTAAACCACAGCACTGGCTCATTTGCTGCTCACAGAAACAGCAGTTTAGTGGTTTCTGAATTTCACCGTTCCCACTCATTTAGTACCAGTTTAAGTATGTCCAAGACACATGAAATGGGAGTGATCAGCAGGAATTTACACAGGAGTGTGTGTGTGTGTGTGTGTGTTAGGAATACATTAACCTGGTTTTAGTATAGTCATTATTTCACTCAAAAAATTAACAAAAATCCCTGAAAAATAGAAAAATGACAGGTCCTATTTGTACTTAACTTCCTACAAGCAGGAAACCAGGGGTGGGAGGTAGGCATTGTGTGTTTAAGTTCTTATCCTTTGCCAGGTGGCCTACACCACTGAGATAGGTACATTATGAAGTTTAAATTCTGAGAAGAGTTCCATTCTTCTATTTTGGGCAATAGAGGTAATCCATCTACCACTCTGTGAGACCTGGAACTCCAAAACTGCTCATCATCCCATTACTGTGTTTATGACCATTTCCTCTGTCTTAACCTGGTCACACAGCCCTGCTGACATACCATTTCTGGTCGTGCATCCCACATTCCCTCTGAATACTTCCTTCTTTGCCCTTTCTTGCTCTGCAAGTTTGCCCAGCATCTTAGGAAATGCTGCACCTGACCTTTTCGAAAGGGCAAGGCTATATCTTTGTTTATACTACAGATAATCACAGACCTCAGACTAAATGTCCACCTCTGTTTCAACAGTGCTAGACATAAATATCCTGCAGGCTTTATCAACACTGTTCTTCCAGCTGGCAATCAAACTGTGTTATGGTGTTGTGGTGAAGTCAGTCTTTGTTCCTCGAACCACGGAACATGCAAACAAATAATGTTCTTCTGCAACACGTGGATCTCTTCAACTTTGTCAACTAAATTCTACCCTGCAGTTCTTCCTGTCATTTCTGGTATTTTTGAAAGTTCAAATGTTTGTTTGCATCGCATGTGCAAGGCTTCTGTATTTGCAGTCTGAAGGCATTTGAATTTTACAGCCTATGCATGTATCAAAATACAAACTTTAGTGAAAAAACGACCCTTCAGTTTTCTTACCCCTAAAATGTTCACAGATCAGGTGAGCTTTCTTTTCTGTCCTTCATGTGTTGAGGGTGACAATGCATAATTTGAAAATTGTTTTTATTCAACTGGAGTTGAAATGTGTGTGTATGTGTGCATGTATGCCTGCTTATGAATAGGTATGCATGTCAGCTGAGAACATAACCCCAATATTTATCTTCATAGAAGATTACAGCTAATCAGATATTAACAATGTTGAGGAGGAAGTCAGTTCAGAAACCCATGACCTGTAAGGCTAGGCCAAATATACAATATTAAAATTGAGCAAAATGTACATCTAATCTTGATTTTTAGGAGTTAAATAGGTCACCATCCTCTCTACTTTTCTGCTTTTTCTTACTTGATAAATAATATTAAATGCAAAAAGGAAATAGTACCCCAAGGCCATTCCAAATTATATTCAATGAAATTAACCCTCATGTTTGGGCTTGCTTATAATATATTTCTTGTTCCCAGAATTAAATATGCTACTGCACTGTAGGGACAAAAACCCGTGTTCATATACAGTGATATAACCTTTAAGCCTCAAGAAATTTTCTCATCTATTGAAAAATCTGACATCTGGGGGAAAAAAAGTCAACTAAATGTGATACCAAATAAGTTGTTCTATTTGCTAAAACAACAACAAAAAACGGTTGAAAAAAATGGATTAGTCTTCATTTGCATGAATAAATGAAGTTACAGTCCAATTACCATGCTAATCTAATTACTACTGGACAGATCTCTGAGTACATCTGCAGACTTTTTTGTCAGAACTGAAAGAGAAAACAGGGAAAAATGTGACTATATTTGTATTGTCTAAATCCCTTCGGCAGCTGCAATCTAATTTGTTTTGTAAGATAGAGCAACCACAAAACTGCTTCAAATGGTTTTGCCTAACAATTGTCTCACAGGGGCTGTTACATTGTCCTCACCTATCAAAGCACATAGGACATTAGCTGTAATGCCTTCATTTTAGCCTCGTACTCTGTGACCTCTAAGGAATCCTTAGTTTTCCAGTTTAGGAAAACTTCTGACTCCATATGCCATCAAGATTTGATATAATTTTGGCCTATTTGACACAAACTCTCTTATAAACTTTCATTTAATTTCTCTTTGGGAAAATGGAAATAGGGCAAAGGAAAAAAACTAATTCCTCTGTGTCATACTGAACAATATAACTTTAAATGCTTAACCTTTCCTAATATGCTTAAAGCATCAAAAAATAAATAGCTGCTGTCCTTGTTTTAACCGTTCTTTAATGAGATGGAACACTGTACACAAACCCGTATTTTATATGAGATTACATCATATTGAATGGCTCTCAAGAATACTGCAGATATTTAAAAAAAATTTTTTTTTCTCAAAGTGAAGCATTTGCCAAAAAGTTCAACGCATACTTAGAACACTTAAGACTACATATTTAAGCCCAGATTGTATTAAACCTTTTGGATAAAATCCATTTGCAGTCTTAAAACTGACTTCTAATGTGATAACTCTAAAACTTGGATGTCATGTTTCTTTGTGTGCCTTGGCTTTGGCACACCATACTTTGCATTCTTGCCTTTTAAAAACATAATCACCCATCATGACTGATGACACCCCCCAGCTCAGAACAAATAGGGGGCAGGCGTGGGCTTCAGCCTCTTGTAATGCAGATGGCAAAGCACGGGGGTCCCACAGTGTGGGTTACTGCAATGCACCAAGAAACTTTTGGATGATAGCAGGGGTACAGGGTTCTACAGAAAAGCAGTACTAAATTCCCATTGAGGTTTAGAATGGAGACCTAATCTCTATTCTGTTTTTAAAGGAAATAACTTCGGTGCCTAAACAGAGACAACCCAACAACACAGGGTATTTCCACATTTGTAAGTTCTATACTAAAAACCCTCAAAGACCAAAAGGCATTAAGTTGTACCTCTGTACTCTGTGTTCATTATTTCTTATTGACTGAAAATTTGGCATGCAAGCTATTACAGCTTGCTCCCTGAAATAACTCTCCCCAGACCTTGCACGAGAAGGAGTCTGACCAGCCTAACCAGTTCACAGATACAGATCCCAGTCTCCCAGTGCTTTGGAAACAATCAGACCGAAAACTCCAAAAAGCCACCTTTTGAAGGCAGGACGGGTTTATTGAACCTGTATAGTAAATACAGATCTGTTGTCCCAAAATTTTGAACTCTTCCAGGAGCTGTGGACCACTTTGGACCACATCTCCATGTCTTTTCCACAGAAATCAAGGCAAAGAGGGAAGACTGCATGTTATCCAGTCTTGGCTGCATGGGGTCATGATGCAACCCAGACATTATTTCAAGAGAGAGAAGATGGTTCCAATATACAGACTTGAAACATAATCTAGGAGAGTTGGATTTTCAAGAATGTTATACAAATATGGCATTATTAGGCTAGTATGGCTAAAATTTCAGTACTCAAAACTAACAGGTGAAACTTCAGAATTTCATTATAGCTTAACTCTTCTCTTACAAATTTTATTTAATATTATTCTACAGCAAACGTACTGCAGAGGCTAAAAGCTAGAAATTGATTTGTATGCTATCAGATTCTGTAAAAAAAGGAACGTATTAATAACTTTAATAACTCACTTTTATCTGACATTTTAGCCCTGAAATGTGATATTACAGTTCTCTTAAGAAGTCTAAGTATGATCTAATACCCAGTGAGGAACTTGGCAAATACAGAAAAGAAAAACTGGGACCAGCCATAAAATAAGTATAAAAACAGATTTTACCATTACTGTTCCAACAAATCCTTCCAGGCAATGACAAACTCAGTAATTAGACATCTGACCTTTCCCATTGTTCACACTATGGAGTGTTAAACTTTCCACATTACATATTACTGTTATTTTTTAATGACTAAGTGATCTAGATGTTCAGCATATTCTGCCTAAGAATCAAAGTGTTCCTTCTTTCACATGCTCTGTTTTTGGTAGTTTGTCAATTTGCACGTGACAATATTCCATTTTCACATGAAATGGCCCATATTTTTGGCTGAAATTTGCAATCATTTAGAACAAATTTCTTGTGTGCATTGTTTCACTGCTGCAAGGTGTTGATTCAGAGAAGAGTAATGAATTTATGATTAGCAGAAAATATTAAAAAAATAAAAATTGTTCATTCTACTCTAAACGCCACTTGTTATGACTAGTTTAACTCTGAAACATATAAAGTTTGCTTCCTCAGTAATTTTTTTCAGCTGAAAAAATTTTCTGAACAAATAGGTAATTACTATCATGAATAATTAATATTATTCAGAAAGTAGAATCTGTAATAACAAGTTTTGTGTATGTCACCACATTAGTATGAAGGACCATTTATAGCAAGGAGATGCAAGCATCCTTCCACTTGGGTTGGAAACATGACTTACAACTTGCACAATGGATGGAATTTTTCAGCAGTAGAAGATGAAAATGGAATATATATTGCAAATTAAATGGGAAATTTAAAATAAACCAGCTGTGAAGAGTCTTGCAATCCATTTTGTCCTTAAACCTTGACTCCTTACCCCTTTTGGTTTTCCCCAGCTTGTGTGGCTGCAGTACTGAGGACAGACTATGCCTTTTGAAGAGAATAGCGTGTGTATGACACATTGTTCCAGTTTGTTTAGTTTATTTTATTGTCTGCAATGCTTCCTTGTTTAAGGTTTTCTGTACAGGCAATTATTCATGTTGCCTCTGTAGACTAACATATCTGTTAAAGGGAGCAGGAAACTTAATGAGATTGATCCACACACAGAAGTGAATAATGTTTTCCTACATACAGTCTGACCTTAAAAGTTCATTACTTTTAGAAACCTAATATCACTGGAAACATGGAACTGTTTTATCTTGGCCACACTTATGATTTTGAATTTTTAATCAGCGTACTTCCTGAAATGGAAAATGTAAATGAACAAAGTTGTATTTTGTTAATTTGATTATATTTCTTTGAGTTTCTGTATGAGTTCACCCACACATACAGATATCCACCTTCGCATGCCTCATTTTCATGGACACCCATTAAGATCAATCAGAATTAACTTTAAAAATGGATTAGTTAAACTATATTAAACTCCTGCCTGGACACTCTCATTCAGAATTAAAGAGGGCTTGCATTTGGTTTAATTTAATTTATTCAGGATGTGAATCCACTAATCTACTTTAATTAATGATGCTCTGAATTCACGACTTTAGTCAATTTGGGTTAACTTTCACAATTGCACTAATGCAGACAAGTCCTAATGTAATTCCATACATAAACCAGTATTACCCTAACCAACTTATATATTGTGACTCTCTGTCCAAAGTCAAGATATATTTCATGAGTTGCTGGATGAATTTCATGGGTTTGTGAAGCTAGAAAGGCCAAGATGCAGTCTAAATTCACAGAAGACACAGCTTTTCTTTTGAGCCCACAAAAAAAAAAAACAAAAAAAACCTGTTCAAAACAACTGGATGGAGGCAAATGCTTCCAGATGAAAGATAGGTGATGGACACTTTAAGCATGTGGGTCACTAAGTATCCCACAACACTTTTCACAGGATTAAAAGTGTTATTCCCAAGACATCCTGAGTAATTACCTCCTGTCTTTCTAGCTCCACTTGCAGTTAAAGCTGGCTGCGGTATTCTCTGCTTGGCAGTGTAAGAAAGGGAATTCTGCTCTGTGCTCCTGAGCAGCTGCCACTTTACACTTCAGTGGTGGATTAAGCAACCTGTATAACCTGCAATGGTTAGTAACCTCAGAATCCTCAGAAAGAAAAACATATAACTGTTTATACACAGTATGTTTTCCCTTGCATTTGCTGTTTTCCCTGAACTGAAGGGCAACACATATTGGCATTTCAGTAATGGGGAGACTTGACAGGGACTCTGTGCTTTGCAATATACCAAATCCTTGCATGAAAAGAAGCCTAAATACACATTAAGGAAGTCACAATTAGAATCATCTTAATTAATTGGAAATTTAGTTAACACTTTAGTTAACATTTTAATTCCATAAGCATCAATGCTTAAACTTGTTAAATACTAACTGCTCAAAAGTTTAAAAAGTCCTTTTAAATTCCACTAGTCTAAAAGTAACTGATCTCTTCAGCTACTGAAAAGAAACTTTTTTCTTTCATGCCTGCATTTTTCTGTTTGTTACTTTAACGACAGATTTTTATGTTTTCTTAGGACAAAGCCATAGCTAACACTACACCTCTTACAAATAAGTAGCAGGTGCAATTGTTTCTTAGTCAAAAGATATTTTCGTTCTTTCAACTAATCATTTTTATTGATAAAAGAAACATGATGTTTATATAGCTAAGTATAATGGCTAAATGACTGAACAAAATTGTTTAAAAATTACCTATATTTACTGAAAGTGTTATTTACTAAGTAAATTACTGTAAACATCCTCAGAGCCTCAGGATGATGCCCTTCCCTCCTTCCCATACATACAGTTGTGGCTTTGTTTTCTAAAAAACCCCATTCAAAACAGTAAGATATCTGCTTTTTCATTTTAAATATAGTGCAACTATTGCAGTGTACTGTCCTATAGCTTAGGTAAGATTTGTAAATCTCTACGTTTCTAAGTTGAGAGAACTTAATACAAAAAAAATTTCATATATATATTTGTTTTAATCAATAAAAAAGTAAAAAGCATATTTTGAAATGTTTTTTTGAAAAAAGGCATTTTGTGAGTTCATACTTGCAAAAAACTCTTGTATGTTGCCTATAAAATCACCTGTCTGGTGATTTTCTTTTCTCTCCTCATAAGTATTTACTTACTGCCACTAGAGTAGCTTTTCTGATTTTCATCCAAGAAGCAGTCAGGTGGTTTTTGAATTGCAGCTAGAAGTATGAATAATGTTTAGTATAGCTATTTTTTATTTTTTTATTTTACAGAATAGGTGATGACGTGGACATCACAGTATGGTGGCATTTAGAAAATGGGTTGGGTAGCAGGCAAATGGAAACCCTGATCTCCTAAAAGCCTAATAAAAGCACTACCTTTCTCTGAAATTGCCACTATGAATGTCTTTCCTTTCTACATGCAGTGATGGTGAATCCATTATACATGCAGTGATAGTGGATGTAACACTCCTACTTGTACAGCACATTCTAGTCCAGAGTTCTGAATACACTGTTCAAAAAAGTCCAAGAAATCTGTATTCTCTTTTTAAACACAGAGCAACTGCTGCATGGATACATTAAACATTTCAGCCACGGTCACTGAATCGCTTATTCTCCATCACAGCAGGGCTCAGTGGTGGTGGTAGAACAGGGCACATTAATTCATACACCAAGAATATTCATTTTCCTATGTAAGTTGTTATCATCTACCTGTCACAACGAGTTGCTACCAGGAAACTATTCCGATTTGAAAAGTTTAGGATGTAAACACCTTTCAGTTGAAAACGAGCAGTGTGGAAACTGCTCTATCAGCAAAAGCTCAGAAAGGTTATTAATCATAGAATTTGAGCAGGTCAGGTCTGCTAAGGACCTGAAAAATCCTGTGCAGAAAAACTAATAGGTCCCTCATGAGAGATCAGGAGGAATCCATGAACATAGTACAGAGATAACTGAGGATTTGTAATTGGACCACTTGAAGGATTATGAATTTATAAAATATTGTTTCAGATGTAGGGTTTAAATGCAACTCTCACTGAAAAGCCAGGAGACATGACCAAGTTTAAGAGCTGGTGTTTTGAGTCTAAATTCCTGAGATGGATGATATTGATCGCGTATTTTTAAAAATAACTGGGGGACTTTCTCGTATTTCTGTCACTCTACCACTTATTTACCTTTTCCTGTTGCATTTGAAAGATTTACAAGGAGGTGCTGCTAAACACTCTGGTTTTGTCAGTCTGAAGTTTCTAAGCTCTGAGGCATCTTCCAGGCACTGTGTGGAAATTGATTAGACTTTTTTTCTCATGGTCCTTTGCAGAAGGACCATGAACAGCTGGAACGGTTTACAAAGTGAAAAATCCTTAAAGTGCAATGGAAACAGGGAAATACATTTCTGTAACAATCATATATTTGTAGTGACTCTTTAAATAGTTGGTTGAGTTTGTACAAAAGACTCACACATATCTATATACAATAAGGTCAACCAACCCATTTACAGTATCAAAAAAACATAGATGACTCTGCTGATAAAACTTAGGGCCACTCATGGTTGTTTTAAAATTGTTAAAATTACCAAGAGGCAGTTGAAGTTAGTTGCTGAACTATTGTTTGGGATACGTCAAGAGTACTGTTAAAGTGTCAATTTCAACAATGTTCCATTAATAATTCTTAAAAAGCCTATGACTGAAGCCCTCCAACATTGACCACAAGGGTTTTTCAGGAAAAATACAATTTAATGCAGCTCTATTGAGAACATTTTTCAGTAGAGGAGCAGGCAGGAGGAACTGGTTGCTTAGCAATAGTAACTTGGAAGGAAAAGTGTCTGGTCCTTTAAACATATTTAGGGGTTCATGTGTATTTCTGTGGGTGCATCCATTCACATATATATATAGAGATATATACACACACACACACATATATACCCTGATGAAATGTGTATGATTCTCATTTTTAAAGAGATATGCTTAATGAAGAGAAGAAGGAAAAGAAAAAGAGAGAAACAGTATTAGTTCAATTAGTTCAGATATGATTTAAAGTAATTTTCTGGTACTTAATTTAGGATGTCCATCTACAGCAATGCTGTAAACTATGACAGGAAACCCAGTAGGTTTAAGAAGAAAGAAAAGCCTAATTGAAATAGTAGGGTGATGGGTTTTATCAGCGACAGCAACCTCAGGCAAGACACTTACTTGTCTGTCACAAAGAGTTCTATCAGTATTGAATGCTACAAACTTATACATAGCACAGGTGGCTTTTCCAATCAGTGACTGTACAAATCTATGTTTTTAGTGATTGGCTGGGAAAAATGAGGAGGTTTATCTAATTTTTTCTGTCAGGCTCTTTATTACTCTGTACTAGAAAAAGTTAAAGATGAACTCTTCCTTAATATCTTCCCCAAATTTCAGTATTTCAGAACAGAAATTATCTCTAAGTTTAGCAGCCTCACATTAAATTATTTTTCTTCTCATTTTGCAAAATGGCTTTGCCTAGTCAGCATCCATATTCAAATTTGTATTTGCTTATTTCTTGCAGACAGTCACTCATTAGGAGTTGATACAGAAGGCTAGACATAATGATGCTGCTTAATCTCACAGGTTTTATTGCAAACTGTTAAATGTTTACCAGCCTGCTGTAGTCGTGTCTGAAGATAACAGACTTTACAGCTTCGTTACTTAAATCCAGAGCTGATTTTCAGGCATAATTTTAAGATCAAGTCTGCAAAGGAGTTCCAAGTACTTCTGCTAAAACTGACCTGCAATGAATACTTTTTCTTCCAGAGCCATGAGTAAATGATCTTAAGACCCTTTAAAAAACAACCAAAGAAGCAAGATACCATCCATCGTAATGCCTCATGACTCACGGATGAGGCTCAGAAACTCATTTGAGATTGAACTACATAATCAGATCTATTCTTCTAGTTTGTCCAAACATTGTTCAGTGCCCAGTTCTTCAACCGAAATCGCTTTCAGGCAAAACTGGAAAACAAAGACTTCGAGAATTGTCTAATAATAGACTAATTTTTTCTGCCATTTCCCATGGGTTTTTGACATGAGAGTACATAATTAGAAGGCAATTAGCAGCATATGTGGAAAGCAGCAGTGGAGACTCTACCATGCCTAGAAAAGAGAAGGCTTTGGGGTGATCTAATTGCAGCCTTCCAGCACCTGAGGGGAACTTACAGGAATGATGGAGCAACACAATTTAAAAGGGCACATAGTGACAGGACAAGGCAGAATGGCTTCAGTCTGAAAGAGAGCAGATTTAGATTAGATAAGTGAAGGTATGCACTGGAACAGGGAAGTTGTGGATGCCACATCCCTGGAAGTGTTGAAGGCCAGGCTGGATGGGGCTCTGAGCACCCTGGTCTAGTGGAAGGTATCATTGCCCATGGCAGAGGGTTTAGAACTAGATGACCTTCAAGGTCTTCTTCCAACCCACACCATTCTATAGTTCTATGACTGATTCTATGATTCTGTGTCTCTTGGGAGGTTGTTCCAGAGATTAATTTTTCCTGATGTAGAAATTTCTTTCTTATGTTGAGATAAAGTTTTTCCCAGTGCTACTTGTACCCACTGGCCCTTATCTTGCTCATGTGGCTGCTTGTGAAGAGACTGTGTTCTTTTCTAACTTCAGAGACCAGCATATAAACAGTTCTTAAGTGAGGCCCTATCAATGACTAAAATCAGGATAGACATTTCCAGAGGTATATAATATTTGCAGTTTGGTCATCCCTAAGAGACTGATTCAGTGAGAGATGTTTCCTGAGCTGCCATCTCTAACTGATGTGCTTTTGGATTGTATCATTATCAGCTATGAACTGCCCCAGTTTTCTTCAATACCACCAAAGCCCCCTTTGGCATATTTGTCATTCTTCCTGTAACGTCATTATTCAGCATACTAATGAGGATGCATATGAAAAATTACCCTTGAAAAATTTCATTACTAATCCCTATTTAGAGAACTCAATATAAACATTTTGCATTCTCTTGGTTAGCCAGTTTTTTATTCTTCACTTTATTTCTATGAGGGACACCTTAAGTCACTCTACAGTAGCAATTAAGCAAATTTCCCATTTAAATCTAGGTCACTTAGAAAACTCACATGGAATTTGTTTTTTTAAGTTTCGGGTTGGGGTTTTTATTTGCTATAGAAGCATATTTAAATAATTGTCATTTACCTTTGATATAATAGTGTATATTTTATCACTGTTTGTTTCTCCATGCTAATTTGCTGTCCTTAAGAATATATTAAAAGATGTTTGAAATTTGGGAACCAAAATCAATGCCAGGTAATTTTTCCCGCAGTTACAGAGGCTGAGGTGAAGGGTTGCAGAAGGCCTTGAAGAAGCAGAAAAATGTTTTTGCCTATTGCCTCAATACCTTATACTCAAATTCTGAACAAAGTAAATTGAATGTTAAGTAATAATGCATAATTACACATCCAGAGAGATGATAATAAAGAGTAAAGTACAACAAACTGCAATCCAATCACAAAGGCAAAGCATGCAAATGAAACAATCAGGTTAAAGATGCTGAATTAGCTGTGTTTATTAAAGATTTATAGAGAAAGAATATAATTTAGCATAGCAGAAAAAAAAATCTATTAGCAAATATAATCTCCCTGATGCAATTCCTTTTTGGTACATGTTAATTCTTCTATTAACAAATCTCCAATGATTTTGCATTGAATATTCAAGGGAACTGAGTCAATATTAGGGAATCATATAATTCCCTGCCAGAAAGGAACAGATTCACTATAGCTACTGAAAATTAATTTGAACACATGAAATAAAATATGGCCGAGTATTAAGTGATACAGGATCCAAGTGCTTGAGACCTATGGAGTCTTCATGGTAACAACCACCCCTAAGTCTACAACATACGATGTCTAATCTAGAAGCAGTCTGCCTCTTTGTTCTCATCTTAATTTAGATTTTTGTTGGTTTCATTCAAATATTATGTTCCAGAGTATGTACAAAGACTTATATATTGAATAAAACAAGAAATCAATATATTTTGTATTTGATCCTAATGAAGACCCACCTTAGTGTTTGTGTGGGGGCCAGTACCATGCCCTGTTTCTGGTCTGAAAAGCTTTAAAAGAACCTTGCCTTCCACAAAATTACATTGTACTTCTTAAAATGAGTACAAATAAAGCACTTTGTTGAATAGATATGAGTGACTGATTTGACTTTGTGCACAGGTAAGAGGAATAAAAGTTTACTTTTAAATTAACTTTGCTTTTTTATTTAAGAAAATATAGGAATTCAATATGCATCCATTGACTATTGACATTTTAAAAAATCTAGCAGAAAATCTTTCCTCTTTTGTGTGATTTTATCACTAGATTTTGACTCACCACAATTAATATATACCTAAGTAACACACATAGAGTAAAATACAGGTAAATTTGAATTTTAATTGGCAAAAATGACCAGAAAACATTTAGATTCTTAGGTGATATCTGAATTATTCATACACACTGCAGTATGTTTCTCACTGCTCATGATTCCTGCACAAAATAAGCATTAATTACATTCTGAAAACATTTATCATACAGCTACTCTGATTCTCTACTAACAAGCAATATACACTGTGTAGTCCTTTAAAAATGCTCTGTTCTCTGAGTTAGGGAAGGGGCCTGGTCCATAAAGTGTTGGCATTTGAGGTTCAAGCCAATAACCACAACTGACTTCCTAATGTCATTTGTGTCACAGAGGGAGGATAATTTTAGCTGGAATTCAAGCATTTGGATCTGGAACACAAACTGGTTTATAGACAGCACAAATCATGCAAGCATTTAATCTTCCTGAGGGACCAGAAATTATATTAGCCGTTCACATGCCATAACACTGCCAGACTGCAATTACTGCTGAAGGGGTCAACACAGGATTGAGCCCCTTGAAACCCAAGGGCACTACTTGGCACCAGTGATTTGGGACTCCCCAGATGGACTTTTACCCCCTCCCTGGTGTTTTCAGTGTGTTTTCAGTCCTCCCACTTCTTATTCCACACTTAAAAACCAAGAACCCTCACTTTAGCACTTAATGACTAGGGAAAGGGGCATGTGAGGAGCAGGGAACAAAACTGAAGTTCACTATGTCCCTCTTCTAATTTAATAATTAAATATGTTCCCTCTATAACCTTCTTCAGAGCAGGACTTAAGTTCCTCTGAAATCGGTGGCTTTATTCACACTTTAAAGTGAAGTGCTTTGTTGGACAAGGGTCTTCATGCAGATAATAAATTTACTTTTCCTATTCCTATCCAGGAGCTCAAGAACATTCCTTTCGCAATAACTAAGAAAAAATTTTTAGAAAGCCTTTTTACTGTAACAACATAAAGTTATTTTGACTTTGAAATAGGATAGAAAATTTCTGCCTTCAGTGAAAAGGCTATGCATCTCATCAAGAAATTGAAAACAAAATCCCAGATACTCTTGCTTCTGTTGCTTTTAGATGTCTGTTTTCTGTACGTTAGAAGAACAAAAAGTATTTAAAGACACTTTTATTTATATTCAGCCAGAATTTACATTTCCTGGGAAGGAAGGAACAAAACTATCTGATAAAGACCTTCCTCAATCAATTAAGAATTGTAGATACTGTTTTGTACTTTAAGAAGGATTTTTCATTGGGCTAGTTTGCTTGTGACAACAGTATTAGCTCCTGTAAGAGCTGCTGCATGCTGCCATGGTGCATGTGTTTGACCGTCTGCTTCCTGCTTTTCTTTCTTGGCGTGAAACAGGAAAATTTTGTGCTGTGACAGCTCAACTTCTTACAGTCACCCTGCAGTCCCACACAGAGAATCAGCATTTAGGCAGCATCAGGAACAACTCGCCTCTCCAACAACTGAGTTGCTAAAACCAGAGTAGTAATGTGCAATCACAGAGGTGGAGCATCACTGAACAGTAAGATATTCTGATATTGAAGTCATTTTTCACACCTGTAGTAAAGTGAATACATTACATTCATTCATCTTTGTTGAACCTTAATTGTCAACCCGCATTTATGGACTCACGGGGCTTTTAAAAATACTTGTCATCAGAAGGTGTGCACTATTACAAATTTCATTAAAAGCATATTTAAGGCATGACAAATTGTGTTCTTCATCACCAAAAAGTAATGATCCATTGCATATTTATTTTTGCAGCCAGATAATGAAATGCAATGAAAAGTGGCAATGCCTAGTTGCTGAACAAGTGCATACGTTTTCAGGATGAATAAAGTTCTTACAATGCTGACTACTGTCAGACTTAGCCAGTGATCAGAATTAAAAAAAATCATCTCTCCTTACTGTTGTGCAGTTTTAGTCACATTCATACATATATATTTTAATAACCTGAGTTCTCTGTTTCATTATAGATGTAACTAAATCATAGCAAGCTGGGGATTTCCAAGGTGCCCTTCACAGAAATACGTGCTACTTCTTCAAACAGAAATGCATCTCCTAACTGGTACATTCTTTGCACTGCATTCAGTGTGCTGTGGTAGTACTAATACTGTACTGTAGTGCAGTGTACAGTGTGTTACGTAGCTTACACACTGCCTTAGTGCAAGACAAAAAAATAACAACCAACAAAAGAAGTATTTTCCTGAGTTAGAAACCATAAAATCATTAATAAATCTCAGTATATTTCATGCTCATAGCATAGATAGTGTTCTTCTACCATTGGATCTGGGCTAAAGTCTCCCTGGAGGAACCTCTCCAGCAATGAAGTTTCTCTGACCTGGCATTCGATCAGTGCTGTGGGAACAAGCCTTGGCAGTGTGCACTCTTTGGAGTCGTAGTTGTGAAAAAATAATGCAGATGCAATTTCATGTATGTTTTTGTAGGCAACCCTAGTCTAGCTGTAGGGCAGATTTCAAGTCACTCGACTTCAAGGCAAGTCAAAGCAGAGAGGAATAACTTCCTGACTCTTTGACAGGGACACAAACTCTGAACAGAGTACGGTCACATTCTGCCTGGAAACGGTAACAGCTGCAGCAAACATATGGAGCTGCCATGGAAGAAAAGCTATTTGGTTTGTGGAGTGAGACCCTAATCAAAGTGATTGATGCTGGATATGATGCAGAAATGCAGTAGATATCACTTTTGAAGGAAGATACTCAAGAGATAAATACAAAATGCTCTAATAAATGGAACAGGCTGAAACACCTGTAATACCTCTAGGATAGATGTCAAAATCACTTAAGAGTTATATTAGCAATGAATCATTTTCCTTAACATAAAATGTAAAAGATATAAAGTAAAAATGAATCACTGATCCAATATTAAACATGACATATCTGATTTTTTACACTATTATTTTTTTCTCTTTTTGGTAGTTGGAACTCTTATGCTACGTATCAGAAAAAGGTGTGATATAGCAACTTATTTTTAACAGGATACAAAAGTAGGGCGTAGCCAATGAATCTCTTGTTCAAGGCCAGTTTCTGTTACACTTGCTTGCAATGATTATTAATATCAAAGAGTAACTATTTTAAAGTTATTGGACCTTTGCCATTGTTATTGAGGGAACTGTCTTTTCCTTTGTGTAATTAGCATAAGATTCGGAAGACAGAACGCATAATTTCCTGCTAATGAATCAACGATACACAAGTATGATAAATCATGATAATTTTCATCTTTGTTACAAGACAATGGCATGAGCAATAGTGGTTGCAGTTTCAGAAATTCTTTAGAGACTAAGAGAAAAGCTGAGAAAGGTTACTTCTAACTCACTATTTTCATGAAGAGCTGGTACACTCAGGGTACCCTTGTTCCACACATGTAAACTGAAAATAGTAATTTTGGGGGTGAGAATGGCACAGGTTTGTTTTCTAAAAGAGTTTTGATTGCATTTCATGCTGCTTTTCTTTTCCTACATCTTTTATTTTTTATCATATGTAAGGAAAATGGCAAATCATTCTTATTAGGTGCTTATTTGACTGGGTAGGATGCTACTTAAAAGTCATATTAAGGCAATCTAACAGTAAAGAAAATTACATTAGTTTGAGTAAAGGATTAAATAAAATCCCAAGTGCAACAGAAGTATTCTACTGTGTCTGAGACTGACAGATGGGTCTGGATCCAAGCTAACAATATTCTGTGCATCCTCAGGCTCTAGAAAATGACACCTAGACAATATATACCTGTTGCTCTGCTAGGAGTAACATGTGAAGAAAAAAGAAACATTAAAACTTTGGGGTAACTAAAATGAGGGAAGTAACTCAGAATGGACAACTAACTTATAAATAATTCAATTCACTGGAGATTTTTTTCCCAGTCACTATATAAGAGTTTTCAGCTGTCTGCAGAGGGTTTTCTATCTGGATGAACACGTTTTCTGTTAGAATAGTCCAGGTGGTAAAGTGACTGGCAAAAAAACCTCGTGCTTCCAGATACAGTAGATCTCTTTTATATATTTATGATACTTGGCAAATGTTCTGCTCTTAAAATCATGAGTGCATTTACCTCCCGCTGAAGTAATTGAAAGCCAACAATTCTCTGGACCAGTATAGCCAGGATCACTAACTACAGGACTATAAAATTATTTCAGTCAAATCCTTTCTTGTATAAGCAGGCTTTAGGATAGATGAAATGAATTTTCTTTCAGAAATAATTTAATTGCATAGCAATCTGTTTGATATCAAGACTTTTTTGCAAAGAAAAGCAGCAAAGGCTTTTTGGGCAATCACCAAAGGCTCAAATTTTTCCTTGCAATAATTTTACTGCATACTCCAAGCAATTATATATAATTTCACACATATTACGTTTTGAAAGTCAATACCTTGCCTATGATCCTAACCTTTAAAATCTGATGAAAAGTATCCATGACAGAGGGAATAATCCTGTATTTGTCCAACCACATATTTAGGGACAAGACTACAAAAAAGGTTTATTTTATGGTTTTCCTCACTCCACTGCGCCAAGGAGAATGGTTCATTTAGTTGGGTACCTGCAGCTGCTGGTGCTCTCTCTGCTCACAATCACACACTGTCCTCACCTGAGCAGAGAGCAGGGAGGCCAGCTTACATCCAGCTCCTCCCTTCACATACTGACAGTCAAGTCAGTATCTGCATAACTCTGGAACTGACCCATGGCTGTCGAACCTAGGAAATTGTACCTAATTTCTGAAGTAACATTTTATCTAGTGAAAAAAAGCCCTATTGCACCAAAGGGTAGTTCTCCAAAGATGTCTTCTCTCCCACATGTAGTTTCTCACTTCCGAAAACTGTGAGGAAAGCCTTACTGATGAATGTTGTGTTAAAAGTTTGTCTTCTTTACATTTATTCTAGATCCACTTTAGACTTCAGATATATTAGACTTCTTGAAATACGGAAGTTGCACTCTTCACCAAGATAGAAGCTTATTCTGAGGAATAGTCATGAGCAGGTTGACAACTCAAGGGTAAGAATCAGAGGCAACAAAGGCAACAAAGGGAAATCAGTGTTTGGAGTCTGCTGCAGGCTGCTCCATCAAGGGGAGCCTGTTGCCAAAGCCTTCTTGCTCCAGCTACAGAGTCTTATCCTGCTGGGGGACTTCAACCACCCCAACATCTGCTGAACAAGTACCCCAGTGAGCTGTAGGCATTCCAGGAGAATCCTGGAATGCATGGAGAATAACTTCCTAACACAGCTAATAGGTCTACCAGAGGGGATGCAATACTGTAATTTAGTAATATGAGGGAAACTCATAATTCAAAACTTTCTTCATGTATTGTTTTCCATTTCCCACAACTCTGAGGACAAAGAATGCAGCAGAAATCACAAGAACCTCAGAGAAAAAAATTCTAGATTCTATGAATGGATACAAAACCTACCAGGATCAAAAACTGGGATCAGAAGCACAATGTCCTCTGCAGATCACTAGGGACTTCAACAAACTCAGTTATAAATCACTAGCTTTAGAATAAATAGACAGGATAAAAGAAGTGACATGAGTCACAAGAGTTAGACCATGAGGAATTAAAATATTTGGTTTCATTTCACTCAAAAATGTCCACTTCTTCTGCCAACCTATAGTACATGGGTGCTTTTCCAATGTTTTTCAAAATGTGTTTATCTCCATGCCCCACGTCCAAACTGATCTTAAAAAAAATATATATAAATAAAAAAATATAAATAAAAAAAAGGACAGACAACCAGTACTTATTAGATTCAGTAAAATACTCACAGATTGACATATCTTGATTGTCCTTAAGAATATTAATTAATTTTACAGTGAAAACATAAGCATACAGAAATATACCTTTTAAAAAAGAACATGCATTTTCAATGACATATGTTGCAAAATACTTCACTATATTCTGACTGTATTTAGACATGATCAGCAACATGTGAATTTGTCAGCGGATGACTACGAAGGTGGTGGACATGACTGAAATGAAAGATTCATCCTTGCTTATCCAAGAAAAAGAGATCAAGGAATATTGTTTCATCAAAATTCTACTTAAAAATGCAGCTTTGAAATTATACAGCTCAGATTTAGAGAACTAAGTGCAGCATGTGCAACAACTAAGTAGCAAGTATGTATTGGTAGGAGTACTGGTATTAGCAGCAGCATAGTAGGTGACTGGCATTCTTTCCATAAAAGATGAATATTCATAATGATAAAGCAATCAAGTATTGTTTAATCTTTCTTTCCAAAAGAAATTATTTTCTGTCTTTCTCATAGAGACAACAGTTGCTACTAAACTCCTTTTCTCAGTTTTGTTGTCTTTCCACTATCTGAACATCTTATCTTTTTATTGTTACAAGTCCCCTAACACAAGGTGCAATTGCTGCTGTCTAATTATTACTGAAGATAGTTGTTTTCTTCATCTTCTAGGATACAGATTTTTAAAAATTTATTTTGATTAATTCTAACTAATAAAAGGTAACTACTGTATTACTGATTTAGTCAAAGGTCTAATAAATCAAGAGAATTCTGCAAGAGGAAGAAAGGATAGTCTAACTCTCATACATTTAACTTTATATTTAAAAGTCCTTATTCCTTTCGAGTAATATGTCTGTAATAAGTTGTCATAGACACATGAGGTTTTAGTGAACAGCATCAAATTCACTGACAAGTAGATATTACAGCTGTGACCCTATCTAAAGCCTAATCCTTTGCTAAGTCTGTTCCTTCTCTTCCTCCTCTTATCTTTCAGTTTCTTATGCAGGCTCCTGTAGTTTTCACTGGATTGATTTCCTACATCCAAGGTCTTCCAGTTTTGCAACATAGCTTTTTTTCCCCAAATTTCTTTAGGCTTGCCATCTTGACTTTTCCTCAGTGCCCTCCAAATGTTATTCCTCATGTTCCTTAGCAAAGTTCCTGGCTTCAGTTGGACTTTCAGTTTCTTCAATTTTTTATCAATCCTTGTCTCTCAAATATCATTTACTCTCCCAAATTGACACAGTGCCAAAACATTGCAACATTGCAATAAGATCTTGTCAACTCTTCTTCTTCCCATCTTGAGTGGTCTTTGGATTATTCTCCTCCAAAGTTATATGAAGTTTAAAGATAGACAAACCTGGACTCAGAGAAGGTTACAATTCTGCTATCCTTTCTTAAGTACTGCCATATGATAAATATCTTCCTCAGATATGTATCAATATGTCAAAGCTCGCGAATATTTTGGTGCTGAAATACCGGTGGATATATCCAAAATTTGCCAGTAATGACTGTTTGTCATTGAGTGACAGGGCAATACAGCTGACATTTGATTCTCTTTTTGATTTTTGGATTTTTGATTCCTTGCCTATGAGACACGTAAATTCCCAGGAAAGACTAAACTTGAGTGAGAGTCTCCTTTTCCTCGCTATTTCTATTACAACAGCTTCCTATTCAATCACTTTCTCCTAAATCTTCATCTTTTCCCTTTAAGTGGAGTTTTTATTTTGAGTGGTTAAATATCAGATATATAATTGTATGTTTGAATTAATATTTGCTTGTCTGTCATGACTCACTTGGGTTTGAGAAAATTAGAAAGCTGAAGGCGTATACCAAGAATTGAACTGCATTATTTCTCTCTAAGGAAAGAATGTAATATTATCACATAGTTTTATGTATATGCTTTATGTATGATTATTATGTGGAGTTAAAAAGATGCCTGTGTTTGCTGTTCAAAAAAAAAAAAAGTAATTATTCCTTGCCTAATTTCCTTTTGTAGGAAAAAAAAGGTGTAATAACTGAAGAAATTGATCCTAATTTCACTAGAAGAGCTGGACCTAAGTTTGATATAAAAGTAAATACAAGATATAATCAGATAAAGAATTCTCAAAGAACATTGAAGTCAAATGTCCACCTGTTTCCATCTATTTTATTTACCTGACTTCATTTGATACTCGTCCTCTCTTGAAACAGAAAGTAAAATGAGTACAAAAATCTTCTAAACCTAATCAAGAAACTCATGTGAAAATAAACATATGAAAATAGCCACACTTTGATTTGGAACAAGTTTTCAGCACACATAAGTGAGAAGATAATCACTTATTTGGGAATTACAGCTGTATTTATTTGTCCTTACAGATTTTGAACAAATGAGTCTTTACATTTATAACAGTTTTTGACAATGCAGTAACTCTATTTTAACAATACACAGTTCATTAGTACTTATTTTTCACCACAAACACAAGTCTTACTGCTGAATATATCAAAACCTGTAAATCCTGCTAATTGGTAACATTGGCAGTTATGTGATATTTTATTGTCATTCATCAGACAGCTTTATTTTGGTTTAAAAATTACAAAACTAAACGGTTTTTATCCTCTGCCATGCTTCATTTACAATCTGATGTGGGGACAAACCCACACAGACAAACCCACACATAATATGGTCTTATTAACTGAAAGCAAATGCAACTGAAACAATCTCTGCTGATAAAATAATGCCTTTGCAATTCCTGACAACACAATAGACAAACTGGCAATCCAGAAATTCAAGATTATGTGTATCTTAGAAAAAAAGTGAATTTAGCTAATAACATTATAAATCTTATTTTTTTAAAAGTAACATTTACAGAAGTTCTTATTATCTTGAACTATTAACACAGCCTGACTTCATTCTGACTGTAATAAAATCAGATATTTCTTTCTGTATCCATTACAAAAGTTTGCAGCTGTTTTATTTACTTGGCTTTGCTAGTAATTCATCATCTTACCTTTTGAAACACACAGCAAAATAAAGCACAAAGTATTCTAGACCTAGTCAAGTATCTCAATGCTTTTACTTTAAGAAAAACTAAATAGGCATAAAGTCAGTCCCTCAGTTTGAACATAAAGTTGGGAACATAAACCCATGCAAAAGTAAGAAACCAACATTTACAGGTGCTTCAGTATGTGCTCTCTTAAGTACTCATACATCTCTGAAGTCACAAACCTCTTTCACTTGGAGAGGAAGAAACTTGTTTAGCAACAGGAACTTCTACCTCAGAATAGTCAAATACCTTTAACCAGATATTATGAGGCAGCAAGATAAAGCAGTGTGTCGAGTGTTGCTCTGGCAGCCAGCAAACCCCACACGTAGCCTGGTTCAGCAGCCTAGGCAGATGCATGAACTGCCAGCTGCTAGGTACCCCTCATTCCCATCGCCCAGAGAGGTGCAAGTCTCTGCAGGCTGTGTCACACACCGGCCTCAGCACGTCTCAGCTACCCCAGAACGCCTCACATGCCAACAGGTGGCCACGAGAAAATCCTACCCCTAGTCAATACACGCACTGGCCTGAGGCAAGAGATTAATTTTACTACTCAATGTGACCACTTCAGAAGGAGAGAAATTGCTCTTTAAATATTTAATTTAGCAGGTGCCCATTTATGATAATGAAATTTTGAACATATGGCAGAGCTGTGGTTATTCTTGTAGACACCTGAAGAGAGATAACTTATTCCAGAATGGTATCCCTGTCTCAGACAGTCAGGGTCACAGTGTCCCCAGAATAAATACCAGCACCAGCCAATTGAACTTAAATGCAGTAAAGACTAATGAATTGTCTTAACAAAGAGGTGTCAAAAAGAAAAGTGAAATTATACAGATTAGAATCTCTATTAATACCAAGTATGAGTATGAAAGCCTCAGTGAAATGAACAGGAAATAAAAAGAGCCAAGAACAAATGATTTCCAGAGTATGGAATAAAAAACTGCTGAAAATTACCAATGTAATAGCTGAGTTGTCCGGGAGCTGGGAAAATGTACTCTTTTGAGGGGCAAGAAATGTTATTTTCTTCTATTTATCTTCAGAAGTCCTAAAAAATCTAAGCATTTAGTGCTTGAAAGGTCAAAAGTAGCCCCCCAGGGCCTTTTTCTTCCTTATGAAGAAGACAGACATTTGATTTAGCATTTTAAGTCTAAAGAAAAACTTAATTTTGAAATATCACACCAGAATTTCATTAGAGAAGCTTGATTTCAGAAATGACTTGTTACAAATCCAAACGGTGGATTCCTAGATAAATGTCTTCAGGTTTCTGACACAAAATTTAGATAATTTGGTGAGAATAAATCCAAAAGGAATATCTAAAACAAGCATCTCCATATTGAGCTAGAACTCGTAGGATCTCTTCCTCTCTAGGGTTAGGAAAATTACNTAATGAGTAGAAGGACATAAACCACACATAAAATTAACTTGTTACAAATCCAAATGGTGGATTCCTAGATAAATGTCTTCAGGTTTCTGACACAAAATTTAGATAATTTGGTGAGAATAAATCTAAAAGGAGTATCTAAAACAAGCATCTCCATATTGAGCTAGAACTTGTAGCAGCTCTTCCTCTCTAGGGTGAGGAAAAAAAAAAAAAAAAAAAAAAGAATTTTCTTTTTGCTAGAAATTAAATATTTGTGCTTACATGGTAGTTGAAATACCACAGCAAAAGGAGACAAGGAGACTTATATTGTTCAAAAATGTGTTTTTATACACAGTCAAAAAAATATCAGTCCCAGTTTAATTGTTCTCTATGTTTTGTATAACAGTTCAGCAACTACCAAACTAAAATTTGAGGTTTCTTTTGATAAAAAACTGTTTACTCTCAGGTAGCTGTTGTATTTTATAGAATGTAAGGAATTAACAAAATAATGACTTCTGAATGTCTGTTTCACTGGGAGTTGTCACAGGAAAAGACTGAATATCTAATCTTGCATAGTGACATTATACTGGCTTGTTTTCAAAGATGAAAATCTTGAATTCTATTTAAAATGAGATGATGTTCCACAGCAATATATAATAACTAGTCTACTGGACAGGTGGAAGAAAACAAAGGCATTAATCACAGAGATCTGACTGCTTAAAGAGAAAAAGGAAAGCAGCACACATACATGGATTTATGTCCACTGGGCCAGAAGCAGCAGCATTTTTGCTCATGTAACAGACTTTGAATTTGAGTTGTTCTTAAAATGAAATGATGAAGTGGAATCATGATCCAGTGCTTTCTAAGCTTAATGTACTTCACTGTTCCTAACTATCTGCATTTTTTTTCAGTCTGTCTCTTTATTTATGATCGAGGAAAGGAGAGAGAATGAGAGATATTATTCTTTCAACAGCTAATCCTCGTCTTTCCACTAGAAACCACTTAAGTCTACTGAAATTATGAACATTAAAAAAGGGCAGGCTGAGACTATATTCTGCTGCAATTCTACAAGAAAAAACCTAGTGAAGAGGAGTAGAGGCACTACCATGATACACCATAGCATGAATTCAGAATTGATTTTCTTTACTTGCTGGACAAGAGCACATTTTTATACAAAGCTCTGTTCATGTCCCATAGCTATTTAGGGTCTGTAGGAGGAAATGTTGACAGTCTCTTTCTTAAGCCTTCTTGTAGCTAATACTGCAGCCTCTGCCAACTTGGCATTGCAAGGCTTCTATTGGACTCTGTGTGGGATTTGTAAAGCCCAACAAAATGAGAAAAATACTTGCCTCAGAGAAACTTCAGGATTTTCTCTTAAGAGAGAAGTATTATGAAATGTATGTTGCTTCAATGATTAGAATTTTCTAGCATTGAGATGGGACACAAACCTATGGACCTATAGTAATTAAAATCTATACTTTAAAATACATATTTGTGTTCAAGAGAACAAATTTATATCTTTTAATATCTCTGCAGTTAAAATATGGGAAGATTTGCAGTGACTCTCAAGAGGAAGTAACAGGTATCATTTCAAGATGCTAAACTATTTATTGTTTTAATTAAATTAACAATTACATTATAATACAATTTATAGAGGTTTAACTCTTTCCTCTTTTCAGTAATATTAATCCAATGGACCCTTGCAACAAAGAGCAGATACAATTTACAGACTGCCACTAAAAGCTGGTGTGCTGCAGACATCATCGACCTCCAGAATGGTCAATCATTTTGCATTTTGAACAGGCATAAGGTTCATGAACAAGCAGAAAATGGGAAGAAATTACTGATATTTTTGCTGAAAAATTTTATTACGTATTTCTGGACTTTCATTTCAGGAAAGAGCTGTTCATACTGTACTTGACACATATTCTGAAGGTATAAAAGAACATAGAAATGTCTTCTCTCAGATCAGAATCTCATCAAGTCCAGTTTCCTTCCCAGAGTGGCCAGTAGTAGATGACTAAACAAGAAAAATGGCAGCCAGCATGGTGTGTGCCAGCACTGTCCCAGTCTCCAGCTCTGCTATTCTGCAAGGAAACTTTTGGTTCAGGTTTCATGAGAAAAGAAGAAATGTCTATGTAACTATATAAAGCAAATTACGTATTCACCATCACAAAGCAATTACTGTCTTCCTTTAACTGACTCTAAGATGGAATTGAACATCAACAGGTCATAAGGACATTGTTTATTGTAAAGTGGAAAGAAAACGGTCTGGGAACAAACAGCTGTTTGTCAACTTTGTGTGCTGAAGCTGTTTCATATGCACAGGTTTTCATTTACCTAGAAAAAAAGAGAGGCAGAAGCCACAGCACCAAAGGAAGGAGAACTGGTGCTGGTGGCTGCACAAAACATGAAGAGGTCTGTGGCTTTCCAGACACTTTTTCATTCAGGTGAACTTTTAATGTAGTACATTACTACTGCTAACACAGTTTAGAACAGACTAAAGTCAAATCACTGAAAACTGTGGCACAGTTAAATCATTAATCCCCCCTTCTGGTGTTTCAGTAAATTCTAGAAGGTAAAGCTATCCTAAACTGTATTTTCAGCTACCAAACTGTTGTTTTAAAGTACTGATCTATTGTCATACACAAAGATATTTTCTGAAATCTTTACAACTCAACAAATATGTTTTCAGTTGCACTTATATTAAAAATTTTGTCAGATCAAAAAATCCTGTGCTACTGATTCTCCTATTAGTGTTAACAGTGGGGCTTTTTTCCTGTTTTTTATTAACATTGCCACTGCTATGAAAATGAGATCAAACCTTTAGGCACATTGGGACATGTATTTTGGATAGGGAATCAGCTGCTGCTTTTACATACCCTTGTCTCTTTATTCACAGTGAAAACCATTAGAGGCAAGAATTTACCTTGACGTGCACTCCTATTGCCTGTACAACAGAGTTGTTTAAAAATTTAAAATGGCAATGATTGGTGAACTGCAACAGTAAGTGAAATCGATAATGAAAACAGCTTAATTAGCTCTCTAACCACTCCTGTCTCTCTATGTATCTTCTGTAAACTTTTTACTCTTTCTTACAGGTTCTAGAGGGATGTTTCACATTGGGGGTGGGGGGGAATGCAGCTTATCATCCTGAACTGGGTGTCTGACTTAAGAAAAGTGTTTCTGTTTTGATCATGGAGGTGATTCTGGTTTTCCATTGTCTATAGAGAGACTGAAATTAAATTACTCACAGTTCCATTACCAAGAGTTGGGCAGTGGGAATAGGTAACACTTTGAAACCTGCTTAAACAACCATGACGATGACAAAGAGACTCATTAAAGTTCCATACATCTTACAGCCCATTAAAGTTTCTGGGCACCCAACAGTCTTGTTCAATGTTGTATATACATGTTTATAGAAGATGAGAGCCATAAAAAACAGGAAGGAGAAATTTAGTGTCTACAGTACTTTAAAATGGAAGGTATGACTCTGGGCTGTAAATTTCCTTTTATATATAAGGTTTATAAATACATGAGAAGATTTGACTACAAATATATACAAATCTATGTGGTACTTACGTTTAAGCATACCCAAAAAAGTATGCATATGCTGTTTCAATGAGAAAGTAATTTCAGTGTTTCCAATCCAAGCTTTTATGCTGAATCTGCTCTCTAAAGACTGTAAGTATATTATGGAATGTTTGCTTCACCACCTTGTCTAATAACTAAAACTAATTTAAGAATCCGTAAGTTCCGAAGACCTCCTAGACTGTCAATAATGCATCGGAGACTTGCCTTAATAATATCTAACTAATGCAATAATTGCATTTCCTCCTTTACTGCTTGTGTGGACAGGAACAGATTTAATTATGAAAGCAAAAGTATGCAGATTTTAACAAATTGCTAGTTTCATTCATTAAAGAAAAAAGCAAATAAAATCTAACCCAAGCCCTCTTGTAATCTCAAACCCCTGGTTTCTAAACAGTATGACAAATAAATACAGTATTTAGGATACATCAATATGTACCACAGAAATTGATGTGGACAGCAAAAGAGCTTGTGTTGTGCACCTTATCTCTGTGATATCTATTTTCCCAGGTTTTACTTTAGACTGGTTGTATTCTAGCTTCACAGACCGAACATAAAATCATGACTTGAGATTTGGATTTAGTTTCATGCAAAAGAAGCCAAACTATTCATTCCAAGAATGTCCAAAGACACAAATCAAAGTACAGTAAGTGGGGAAAATAGGCCATTGACTTAATAATGTAATATTTATTGCTCCTTTAGCACTAGTGTAAAATGAAATGTCTTCACTAAGTTATTTCACTTAGCTTTGGTATCCATTTAATGAAAGGGGAATAGTCTAATCAATTTAAGTATACAGCATTGGTTAAACAGCTCTTGGCTATTTACACCTCTTTGAATGCAACATTATCAGAGCAAAGGCTCAAAGCCACAATACCTAAGTAAGCATCATCTACTTCAAGAATATATGATCCATATACTATAAATCTGGGGTGTCTGAAGACTTGAAAATTTGAACAGAATAACTTTGGAATTGTGGCGGTGGTCGGCCGCCTGGCCGGCGGGTCACCCCAAAACCCAGAAGCAGGTGCATTGGCAGGCCTGGCCACCGCCCCAGACTCCCTCGTTTAGAGAGACCTATTCCTCTTTGCCCAAGGAGGCATGGGCTCTCTGNGGTGCGTTTGCAGCCAGGGCTCCGCTCCCGAGCCCGGTCTCGCAGCCATAGCCCAGCGGGGATCCGCCGCGGAGCCCCTTCGACGAGGCGCCCTCACGGGCAGGGGTCACACCGCGGCATGGAATCATTTTGAAAAAGAAAATTGAATAGTTGAATTTTATTTGCAATTCACAATCTAAGCATCAATTAGCTAAACATGATAGTAAAGGAAGACAGTATATTAGAAGACTACTTTTTCTTTCACAGGTTTAGAAAAGTTTTAAATGTCTCACAACAATTGCTGAAACCATTTATGTATTTTCAAATCTACATACAAAAAATCCTGATATGTTCATCTTCCTCTGAAAAAATCACTAAATTTTCTGGAATAGTTTCTTCTAGCCAAGCATGTGCCCCAGTTCCTAGAGCACATTCCCAAGATGTGCCAGCCTCCCCGAGGTGCAGCCATGCTGTCAGCTAAGCTGGGGGGCCTGAAATGGTATGCACATGCTCTTGTAATTGGTAAGAGTAATTCGATGTTCCCTCTTCTATTCCATTGCCAATAAGGATCTAACTCTCAATATTCTTGTAAATGAAAGGTCTTCTTAGGCTGAACAAAATCATATAAATGTCTGGTTTAGCAAGACAGAAGCAAATGAAAGTCAAAACATTAAGTTAAATGAGTCATCATTATCTGCACCAAAAGTCCTACCAAAGACTGAAGAAAATGTTTACACTTTCATTTTGCTATTTCTACAGACATTAGGATATGATAATTTATGCAATTTTAGCTTGTGTGAATTTATTTGGGTAAGGGGAGAAGAACAGAATTTATTATTTAATAACTCTGCTGAACAGACAGAACCTCTTGGTAGCATTAGGAGAGACAAGTCCTTTCACAGGAAGTATTAGGGTCCTGATCCTTCTCCACGTCCAGGAAATTCAGAATAGCTTGTAATGAAATGTCAGTTGCAAACACAGAGAACTGAGATCAGTTATTTTTGTTTGACCATGGAACATTTCAGTTTCTTACAGGTCAGCAAATCATTTGGGGCAACTGATACAGAGAAAAAACAGTGACTGACTATAATCACTTCCATGATGCCAGAAAACTGTGCAACTCACAAAGATAGGAGACTTTCTAATGAAAACACCCAGAAGCAGGAAGCTACAGACACCTCAGTGACTTAGAAGCCTTGACACAGGATTTTTAGGATCTCTGCAATGGAGTCATGCTCAGATGAGCCTCTAAAATTAAAATTCCAGACACGGACAAATTTGTCTTTTTATTTCAAGACACCCTGTAGTGCAGCTGTGGGGACTTCCAAACCCCATGCTCTGAGCTGGAAGATGTTCCTCCCAGCCCAAGAACCTGACACTGAAACCAAAACGCTGAAAGATCTGAATGCATTTCTTGTGCCCACAGATCTTGGAAAACCCTGCCATGCATGTTTTCTTGGCATTTTTGGGCTTACAGCTGATTCCCTGCTATATCCTTCCTCTCTCAGCTTTGGCTGTGGCAAAAAAAAGTACAATCAGGTATTTCCATTACCAATTTTCCCTTTCAGACATACAACAATCAGTTTGACTATTCAAGCAAAGAAGGAAAGGTAGCATGAAACTACTTCTGCACAATTAATTAAAATATTCCAGATTTTTTTCTTAGAAAATAGTATAGGTTGTGTAAAATAGCATAGATTGCATACATTTTGCTTTCTATAGCTTTGGAGTACAATATATTAAGGCTGAAATATTAAACACCTGTTTTGTTCACTTCTATTTTCCTGGTAAACATAGTAATATTATTTAAATAAGATGGAATAAATATACAAAACCAGTAAAAAGCTAATGCACACAATAAAACTTCATAAAGAACATTCTCCTGGAAAGTTACACATTCCAGCTTCTAGTAATCAAATCTGCAACAACAATTTCTTCCAGGATATAAATACATCATTCATATACACACATATGTCTTTTAATAATATTGGTTTCTGTTCATTCAGCCAGTTTTCCTGGCAGAGGATTTCTATATGTGACTCATTTTTAATGTGTAAAAAAGTACTAACTATGTGATAGATTATAGCTAAGGTGAAATTACCATATATTAATGTCAAAATAAAATGTAACAAATTACCAAATTAAAATTTCTTTTTCACACAATGCTGAATAACTATTTTTGCTGGTTATTATCTATATTCTATACAAGATATTCTACCCCTACATTAGACTGAAATTTAAAGAGGAAGAAAAGACATATGGAATTTTATCATGGAGAAGCATGCACAGATTTGAAAGACGTTATGCAGATACAATTAGAAAAATGTTTTCTGATTTTATGTTGAAAAATTCTATTACAAATCTAACATGCCACACAGAAAGTTTCTATGAAATAAATGAAAAAAAATCTAGTGCCATCTCGAGTTTAGCTATGCAAGTATTTAATTGTAATTTCTAGAAAAATAAAGAAAAAGTTATTTTATCTGGTCTGAAAATGCATTAATTGCAATCCTCACAATCAGATATTATTTTATTGCTATTTGAAACATCATTACTCTCTGACATCCCTTTTGCACATGAGTACTTAACTTCCTTGTGCAAGGCAGTTATCTTACATGCTTTTGGATGCATTAATAGCTTCTTTATTCTCCTGCTGTTTCCTTCTTTTCGTTTTGTCCAAGACCTATCTAGACATGTAACTTTTGAGTAGCCTGTTTTTATTGTATTTTTTTTATATGTTACTATATGAAAAGAGCAGTTGCTCTGAATTTGTATGATATAACTTAAAAAACCTCCAAAGTCACGGCAAATACTTTCTGACAGAAAGAATTAAGTCTACTGTAAGCATTCATGACCCCACACTGTATTTTCATTACTCTGTTTAATATCCACAAAAGCTGCCTTAGTAAGCAGGAAATGTAAAGAAAGACATTTTTTTTTGTACTTGTTTTTAAGGTACCCACCTATTTGGGATAGTTTTAAAACAGTCATTTTCTAGAAAGGCATTCCTGCCTTTAAACTCATTCACCTCATGGGCTAGCAGCAATTGGTATGCAATCTAGTGATCCTATTCCATTCCAGTCAGTAGAATTATTATTAGTGTCCTGAAGTGGAAATGGATTGAATCCGGAATAAACATGCTGTAGGAACAGATTTTACATGCACTATTGAAACCTATGTAATGTTTTACCCTCACACAATCAGTAATGGAGAAGTTTACAGAACATTACAATCCAGTGATTTGCACTCCAATATTTAGAAAAATGCTGGGGCGAGGTAAAAAACCAAACAGTTATTTTTTACTGAAGGTACGTAACACAAAAGTCCTCCATCATCTCCCTGTTTTTGAGCATTGTACTCTGTTCTATACCTAATAAAAATAATATTTCTTCAAAGATTTACATCAAGACATTCACTATTTCAGTTTTTATATGTGCAGGAAAAATTAGGAGCTTCCTGCTCTATTTCTTTCCATTTGCAGAAGCATAAAGCAATCGCTTTAGAAAATGAACCCTGTTAAATTTATAGCAAGTGTGTTCTCATTTAGGCTAATCTCTGCTGGCTCAGCGTAACATGTTGTCTTTAGTGAGTGCCTACCAGAAAAGGAACCTTAACAAATGTTGTAAGAGCTAAGGAAGAAAAGTAAAATCCTTGCTTTAAATGTTAGTATATTTTATAGAAATACGATGGTATAATATTTGCATAATAAAAGTGCCATGAACAAAATAAATAAAGGTATAATGCACTTTTTCATTTAGTAGCTGAGCAACTGAACACAGAATTGTTTCTTTCATAGCAGATTGATGACCATGTTTTACCTTTTTATAATAAAAAGGAAGCAATTAATTTTGAGAAATTCATTAAAGACCCAGATAGTGTACTGTCAATTGTCTCGTGATCTCAGATAAAGTAACTGCAAGCTTACATAAGCAATAATCCTTGGAAATACCTTTCATAGTTCTACACTGCGACTCTGGAAAATTATCTCCATGAATTGATTAAGCTATCTAGATGTTAGATGCCAGGTTTAACTGCAAAACAAAGTTTTTTCTTCTGACCTCAGAACATGAAGAATGCTTACAGTCTAAATGGTCTCAATTGCAATGTACTGAACCCCCACGCATGGCAGTGCATTCAGTTCCTGGATTACCAGCACAGGAAGGACATGGACCTGTTGGAGTGAGTCCAGAGGAGGCCACCGAGATGATCAGAGGGATGGAGCACCTCTGCTATGAGGAAAGGCTGAGAGAATTGAGGCTACTCAACCTGGAGAAGAGCTTTGGGGTGACCTTATAGCACCTTCCAGTGCTAAAGGGGGCTACAAGAGAGCCATAGAGGGGCTTTTTACAGGGGCACGTAGTGATAGAGCAAAGGGAAATGGCTTCAAATTGAAAGAGGGTAGGTATAGATCAAATATTAGGAGGAAATTCTTTGCTGTCAGGGTGGTGAGACACTGGAACAGGTTGTCCAGAGAAGCCCCATCCCTGGGAATGTTCAAAGCCAGGTTGGATGGGGCTTTGAGGAGGGTTGGAACTAGATGATCTTTAATATCCATTCCTAATTCTATGACTGCTGAAAAAAATTTTAGCTATATTTTTACACACTGGAATGTTCACCCTGCCTGAATACATGTTTAAATAAACTCATGGGGCAGCAGTGACACTTGAAAACAATGTCACTAGTTGGATTAAAAGCAGATATTAGTAAAAAGATCATTGCTGCATGAAGATAAAAAGCTCAGCTAATGTTAAGCATGGAATTGGCTTGAACTTCAAAGTTGTCTGACTCCTGTCTGTGTGTTTCAAACCGTACAATTAAGAACTCGTATTTCTGCAAATCCCCTTCTGCTATAGTAAGTTGCTGGAAGCATCTTGGACTCAAGCCCCAGCTAAAATTACATTTCTTTTTTATGCCCTAAGTACTCAAAACAGTCTTGAAATCTTCCCCTTTTTTCTTGATAGAAAAACCCAAGACCTGATGGAGAAATCAGACCTGGTCAGGGGCAGATCTCTTATCACTAACAAAAATGAGGATCACAGGAAAATTTGGTCCTCAGTATGAGAACAGGCTCTGCATATTCATTTGAACACTAATTGTCTATTTACAGTTCTGATGATTTTCTTATATATATCAGAAAATATACTTAAGTTATTCATATATTTCGCATTAAAATTGTTGAAAGATTATATTCTAAATTACGCACATGAAAGTAGAGGAAAAGATAAATCTCTTTATCTGAATGCGTCGTAGCTTTAAAAAAAATGAAAAGAAAAAATAAATAAATAAACTACTTTAGCTAGAAGAGAAAATACCTTTTTTTCTTTTTCTCTCAGAGAACATAGACTATGAAACAAACCCTTTCATTTTTCCTCATATTATGTAAGATTGAGGGTAAGGAGGGTAACTATGCAGTTCTAGGTCTATGAGTAAGTTAAGCAAGCCCTCTTCCTCAGCAAGAAATTCACATAAGGGACATTTCTCTTTCTTTTTGTTTTTTTTAATCTATAGCAACAAGAGCAAAATCCACCTTTCTGCACTATAGGATTTTGACCTTGTAAAGTAACATTCCTCAGGCATGATTTCCTGTTATTTCCCACATTTCGATATGAAACTGCGTCCTAAAAATATGAACAGATTTTGTAAACCTATGGAAGGGATGCTTAATTGGTGATGGGAACATTTTGTATCACTTCTCCATTTCTTTCAATAGACATTTTTCTGTAACAAAGTTGAGTTATTGTCTCTGTTAGCTAAAACATTAAAATAATTCTCTAATTTTGGAGACTATCCACAGTAACTAATGTATGAACGCTTCAATCAATTAGGTTTTTCTCCTTTTAGTATTCTGGTCTTGAAATCTCTAACAATCAGACAATGCTTGATTAAAAATACAATATTTAATAGATGTATTATCACCAGATCTTTGTTCTTACATAATCACGATTATTTAAGCCTAGAAAAAAATGCAAGATAAATGCTGGCCTACTATACGTATTCTAAGTAGTGGCATAAAAATTAAATTAAATTTTCAATGGAGTATGATAGATTTAGGAGAAAACACATGCAGTTGTAGCAAACTGAACTTGAGGACTCCTTTGAGAGAAGTTTTGTATCACTTTCAGATTTTTTGTCCTCATATATTTCTCTTTCAAAGGGTTAGTTAAAAGTATTATAGAAAAAATGCACTAGAGGTTCAGGGTGACATCAAGAGATGTCAGAAAAGAAAATCCTTAAAATATGTCAGTTCTTTGAGCTGGACCTAACAAAATGTTGTTTTATTGGGATTGTAGGATTTTCTATTCAGTTCAACAGCCATGCAATTATAGAAGGGAAAGAAGAGGCAGCACCTTAAGGTTAGAGGAGGAAAGAGAGACCCTACAGACTCATGCACACACACTCACATTCCTCCCAAGCAAACCATAAAGGAAAGCAAGCGTTGAGTCATCTTTGTAATTTCTTTTCCTAATTTGCTTGTCCATTGCTGGGAACATACCATGCATGATTAACTTCTCCTTAAAACACCTTCCTCATGCCTCCAATACACAAAACTGGTAAGTCTGAACTCTCATTTATTACTTCAAATTTAAGTATAGGGATTGCGTTTGAAGTGGTATCTCACCATATTTTTTTAAGAGAAGCACTATCGATGTGGGCTTTTACGGTGAGGTAAGTTCTGCTTTTAAGCAGATACATTTTGATATAAGTGATGTAGAAAGAATATCTCACCCTTACAATAGTTAGGAAGGTTTAATTTTGGCAATGCTTTTGGATTACATAATGAAAAACTTCTAGAATAAAAATGTCTCAAAGAAGAAGTTCAGGAAATCACTTGACAAGACTATATGGATAATACTGCGGAATTGTACCAAGAGAGAACCAAATAATATTACAACTCGCTTTGTAAAAAACCAGAAAAGTCTATGTACTTTTACACCACATTCTAGGTCCTCAGACTTGTGAATAAAGAAAAATTGAAGTAACAGTGATAGGGATTGCCATAGTGATAACAATAGCAACAGTATAACAATCTTATTTGGATCTTCTTACCTTCCAAACAGGAATTAGGAAGAGGAAAGGGAAGAAGGAAATGCAAGAAGAACAGAAGAAACAAAGCTCAACATACGGAAAATATCTTTTTACCTCAGTAATCTGTCTCTCAAAATAACTTGACCTTTATTCAATGTTTTTAAAAAGGTCTGAATACCAATATATTGTGCCTTTGTTTTTCTCTTGTCATGGATGGTTCAGTAGAACCATCTGCATTGTTTTAGGCAGTTTTTTCTTAATTCTTTTTAATATTAGGTTACTCAAATAGCTGAAACAAAAATAAAAAAGTACTAGATATTTCTGAAAAACACAAAGACATTTTTGTTATTCAGGAGAGATGTTGCTCTCATCTTATTTACCTGAATTAGATGAAATAAGCCCTTTGAATCTGAAAAACTGACTCACAAATCTGAGTTTCCATAGTGATCATAACTACAGTTCAAATAATGAGACTGATGGCATTATTAAAAAGTTTAACAGTTGAGAAAAAAACAATCTTATGATTTTGGTTAATACACTTTGGAATGTAAGAAATTTTAGGAATATTTTCCAGTGTAAGTTACCAGTATGTTTTGAACTAGGGATCTATCAGATCCATAATACTTGCTCTGTGAAAACCCTCAGTGGAACATATATCTCCAGCCATCAATAACCACTAGTATATTTCATTTACATACAGCAGCCAGAGCTTAGTGGATGTGAATTCTGCAGAATATGTGTTCTCAAGAAAAAAAAAACAAAAATTAACCTGACCTGGAATGTCAATTATCACTATTTATCCCAGGTTTATGGTATAAATTTCTTCTCACTGACAGCATTACACTGAGAGAGGTTTTCTAAAAGGAAAAATGAAAATAAAACCTAAATACAATGAGGCCTTTAGAAGGACACGAAGATGTGGAAAAACCTTCAGTGTTAGAAAGAGACACATCTTGATGTTCCTAAATTTTAATACCACTGAAGTGTGAAGCAAAGCTTGCATCTAACTTAAACAGTAGGATGATTCCTTTAATTTGATTGCAAAATTCAGTGTTGGGAACCAAATTTCTGATGAGTGAGCAGGTCTGGGTTGCCAAAAGTGGTCTCATTATTACTATTTTAACTCCAGATCTACTTATTTATAATAGCTTTAGTTTGAAGGAATTACGTAGAATCCAGAAACAATGTGTACTATTTAAATTTGTAGCTATTCTAGAGGAAGCTTTCATTATTTAAATTCTATTCTGTATTTTCTTTTAGAAGTCATATTTTAAACTGAAATTTTTTTTTTTTTTTGGAAAAGCTGGTCTTTTCATTATGCTGGCAGAACACAAATGTGTCTTTTCACTTGCATCATCTTGTTTTCTCACCTGCAGGCTTGCAGATAGCCTTACCAGGTGGAGCAGATGCAGGAACAGGGAGCCATAGAATGAATTTAGGGCATTCACAGCTAAACCTTATACAGTTCTGCTTGGTGGCAGCTTCTTTCCTTAGGGGCCAGAGTAAAAAAAAAAAATCAAAACAAAAATCAGCTAGAAACTGAACCAGATGATTTATGAATCCAGAATGTTATGGCTGTTAATGACCTTAAACAGCATTTTTTTCAGCGCTGGCATTTCTGCAGGGGTCACAAATTATTTACTTGTATCATCACTCATCTTGGAAAGACATGTTCTGAGTTTGGCTGCAGGAATTGGAGGAATGCATAGACACTGTACTCCTTGGAATGTGTTGGGAGATAGTTTCTACAAAGAAGGTTTGGGAAACCTGCCAGGAGTTTGAGCTATATGGATACCAGACCTAGCAAAATCAGAGAGCATTTCAACAAAATGAGACTGAATTTATCAATAAAACAAAAAAATAATAACAATCAAACAAACAAAACCCCAGTTTCTAGGAAGTTTCCTCTCAAGCAAGTATCATGACAATATGATCCCTGAAAGAGAGGAAGTAAAATATACATTAGAATAGGTCACAGAATCACAGAATATTCTGAGTTGGAAGGGACCCATAAGGATCATCAAGTCCAGCTCTTAAGTGAATGGCCTATACTGGGATTAAACCCACAACCCTGGCATTATTAGCACCATCCTCTGACCAGCTGAACTGATCTCAGGGAAAAGGAAGCCTTTATGTCACAAGAAGCAACAAAGATGGACAACAGAACCTTTAAGTAATGCATTTCCTCCTAGATAAAAAGAAAGAACATTCTCTAGCTACCACAGAAGAAGAAAAAAAATGGGAAGAGCCACAACGTCAAATTGGGAATGCAGAACTTTAGCTAAACCTATTTAAAAAGGGGTAATGGTTTTAAACCAAAAGAGAGCAGATTCAGATTAGATGTAAGGATGAAATTTTTTCAAATGAAGTGAGTGAAACAATGGAACAGATTGTTCAGATAACCCAGAAAGGTAGATGGTAGACACCCCATCTCTGGAAACATTCCGGGTCAGGTTGGACAGGGCTCTGAGCAAGCAGATCTAGTTGAAGATGTCCCTGCTCATTGCAGAGAGGTTGGACTAGATGGCCTTTAAAGGCCCCATCCAACCCAAAATATTCTGTTTTCCTATGAACACAGTATTAATTGCACAGCACATAGTTAGATTTTTAAAGAAGTCCCTTTGGTTCTGGAAAGTGGAAGTGAGACACAAGAAGTGTGAAGTTTTCCTGAAGCTGAAGAGCAGATAAGTTAGGATCTCAGACTTGCACCTACAACCAAGTCTGCCACCTGCTTCCCACACTGACCTCCTCATTTTAGCACTGTATATGAGATAAAAAATTATATATTTAATAAACAAACCAGTGTCTGGTTACTTGACTAAAGGAAAAGCCTTGTATTTTACACCCTTATTTTTAGCGCGTATATAAATTTATAGCAACGCTGGCTATTACAGCTCTTTCTCACAAAGATACTTAATGTCAAATGGAAAGTATTACAGAATTATACCAGTTTTTTTTTTTTTGGGGTCTGTATTAAGTCTGACAGACGATGAAATATTGCAAATGGAAGGTTATTAATGTTCTTAACACTTTATTATAAAGAAAAGAAGGATGTTCTCATTTGAAAAGGTTGGAATGTCTGTGAAGGTTATCTGAAATAATCAAAGGAGAAGAAAGAGAAGCAGGCAACTGATATCTTCCCTGGGGACTGAGAAAGCTTCACTACAAGGGAGAAAGTTATCATTCCCTTTATCATTTTGTGGAAAGATTATTTTAATATATAGAACTACAATTAATTTTCTCAGGTTGAGGTAGTACTAAATGAAAACAAAATCATAAATTTTTTACTACGTAAACATTTATTTCTCCCATGTAACTATACTCCATCACAGAAATACCCAGACTGAAGCTCTGAAGCTATAATAATTGATTGCATTTTGAAAAGTACAATATATTAAAAGGATTTTGGAAACTTAACTAAACCAAAATGGCTTAAAAGAAAATAAAAACCCAGGATATTTCAGGAAATAAAATCAATCATAATTGGAAGATTTTATCAAGATATGCCTAGATTTTAATTCAAGTCTTTCAATGTAAATTAGGGATGATAAATAAAATAGAATAAACTTAATAATGTGAATCTGTTAGACATTATTCTCATAGCTGTGAAATAGACAGCCAGAGAGTTCAGTGTACAAAGTCTAATAAGTAATATGCCGGTGGCATCCTTCCTTCCACTTCTCAGAACAAACTTTTACATTTCAAAACATGAAAATATATCATTTACTGAGATATTATGGTGGTCCCAGCTCTCTCTACAATGCACATGAACTGTCTGCTAACACAGAGGAAAGTCCATGGACAGATTCTCCCCTACAGGTAACAAAGGCAGTCCATTTTATGGTAACTAATTATATGGCAAAAAGAAAGCCATGCTTTGATTGCTACCTTGGGAGAGTAGTCTCAAGTGTCTTTTTAAAGTCACATCTTAAAAAAAAAGTATGATTCTCAGATATTTAACTTATCTTCTGTCTGACCCCAAAATTTTGTGCTTAGTAATTAGTATCATTACTATTACCTTAGTAGTACCTGAGGAACTTCAAAGTAGCTTCTTGTTCTGATGCTCCTTCTACATCTGAACTTGTTAAGAAATACTATGCCCCTAGATCGGGAACAAAGTTAGAACATGACCCAGGAACCTAAATTATTAGTCCTAAGAGAAAAGAGTCTGATATAATGACAATTTTCAGTACCTGATACAGTCTTATGTTAAAGCAAAGCTGTAGGAAATGTTTGTAACCACTAACTACAATTGTCTTACAGAGGAAACCAGTATTACTCCTCTATTTGAAATTAAAGGCGCGTCAGCTTGCTGAAGGGAACTCCCACATGAGGTTTACAAATAGCAGGGAAACAGGAACTTGACTTTGTTTCTCAGTGGTAAATCCCTTTATCTGGGAGGATGGAGATGTGGAATCTGATTCCTGGCCTCTTGGACCAGTTTCAAATTAAATGACCAAATTTGTACAAATAAATTGATGCCTGTGGAAGCAAGGGGTAAAATTGACAACTCCTAACATTTGAAACTACTGGGAAAATGACTATCTTTCATATTCTTTTCCATACCTAATGAAACTTCCTTTCTTCTCCAGTGCAGGAGAGCAGCACAGAGGAGGTGCAGAGCACGCCTTTTTGCACAGGTGTGGGATGAAATCCCTCCCAAACAAGTCAGACGCATAAATGAAAGCTCAAGCCATATAAAGGAGCTATCTAGACTCTAGAAAAAACAAATGATAAATGTCACATTTCTGTCTTACTGAATAGTTCTAATAAAACCACTAATTTGGGACTGTTCTCAGTTGGCTTTTTGGTGGTTTGTGATGCTACTCTAACATGCTCAACCATTCCTGTGCGATGTATGACACAGTTCTCTGAAACAGGGCTCTGAATTTTGTTCTAGTGATGAGACTCTATACATACTATCACCAGCTTTCGCAAGTACAGAATACATAATCTTTAATGGACATAGTCCTAATTATTCCTATACTGAATGGCATTATAATCTGTCCTACCAGAACTGACGTGATCCTACAGCAGTCCAGCTAACAGTCATAGGGATACCTCACCCCAGTGGGATCGTGTGTCACCATTCCACTGTTTTTCAGGTACAGGACAAAAAAAGATGGAAACCTCAAGAGCTGAGTATCTCCTTTATCCCTGACATTTATCACTCTATTTATGTAGACCTAAGTTGCCACCTGTCCCTTCTTGCTGAATAGATTGGCCCCCCCCAATAGCAGGCTAAAGGGTGATAATGTCCTCTCTGAAGGTACTGACTCTTTCTCCAATAAAAATGAACAGTATTTTTGTATGACTTTGTTCCTGTATCCTGCTGCACTACAGATGGAAACACAGAGAATATTGAAAGCATCCTGGCCACTTGCATTCTTTGCTTGCTTAGGACATCTGGAAAATTTATACGGTCTTTCCATGTACTTAGGCTTAGAAGTATGAATTTATGTGAAGAAATTATTTTCTTTTCCAGTCTTAATGTTGTTTTAGGATATTTAGGGGTTTTGAAGTTAATTCCCAAGTTTACAGCCTGCTGTTAAGAGAGTGCTTGGAATAGCACATGCTTTGTCTTCCACACTGTAAATCTTAACAGTGCGAAGCACTCCATGTTTCACAGACAACGTAAAAGATACATCACAGCCATTAACCTTCCCCTCAGCTGCTGATAAAGTAAAATAGGCCCATTCTTTACAGTAACAGTAATGTATCTGTTCAGATAAATATTCCTCTTGCTGCAATAAAGAGAAGCATTTTACAGCTGCATACCATCTTTGCAAACTATAACGTGGCAATTAAAATTGAATATGAACAGAATACTAAGTGAAGATTTGAAGGCAAAAGGGGATGAAAGACCTTTTCCTAAAACTTTCCTCAGCAAAATCTGAAGTTCAACATATAAATCAATGTTTTCTTATAAGAATTTTTGGGTCTAAAGCAAAGATATAATATTAAATTAATTTCTGGTTATCATTTTTGGAAGATTGTTAATTTGATATAGTTAAGCATCCAACATTTATACACCTGGCATTTTTTTATTGCACACAAGCTAGTTATAACAGGAGGCTGTGACTAAAGGACTGGTATAACTTAAAATTTAAGAACCTACTTTATAAATATAGAAACAGAATTATAGTTAAAAATATTAATAATTTAGTAAAATGCATTATGATTTCATAATTGATCATAAGAAATTCAGAAGCTCTAGCATTGTCTTGTTTACTACGTGGCCTTGTGCAAATCACTAACAGTCAGTTTCTCTCATTTTCTCACACCCACAAGATAGACTTTTGTATTTCCCCACCAAGAAGCATATTTAGGATCAGATCAACACTGACTGGGAGGATTGGTTCATCACATTTATGTGCAAGGGTTAGTTAGTGGCCTAAACCAGTGAGATCCACTTACAGACTGCCTTGTACCTTTATGTGAACAAGGTACACTTATCCTTAACTGATTCCAGATAAAGACTTGGGATGCTGTTACACCTGAGGAGATATTCAGGATTTTCCCTTTAGCAATATTATTATTCTGAAAAAAAAAAATCCACTGATGGATCTTATAGTATAACTTTATAGCCACGTTATTTTTTTTTCCTGGGTGTGGCAAGAAAACCATACTTGCACATTTTTCCTCATGCTTATAACTCTGAAAGACTTTTTTGATTTATTTCTGTAGAAGAAAACAATAGCTTCAGAAACATAGCAGCATAAGAATACATGCCATCTTATCAATTTGTGAAACCATTGGGAAATAAATGTTCAAATACTCTTTTCAGATATCACTGTTAGCATCATTTTAATCTCATGTATCAAAATCCACTTCAACCAGCCAGAATTTTCAAAACAATAATTTATTATAAATTTCATGATCAACAAAGTAAGAAGACAAAGGCCTTTTTCTACGACTCTGTAGCTGCTTATCCCACAGGACCACAGACTTCATGCCACACAGAAACTCCCAGCAACACATTTTGCCTAAATAAATGAACCAAGAGAAATTTATAGGGTTAGAGCCTAACAGACCAGCCATTTCTTTTCAAGTGTACAGACATGAGATGATAGCATTGAATAGAAGGCACAAGAACAAACAAATGAATGTAGTCAGTTTGACATATTCTTGGGTTCAAAGATTATAAAATAACTTAAGTCTCTGCATATATCCATCTGTTTCAGAGAAGCTGTGAAGTTTAAAGCCATGCTGAACTAATTGCAAAACATTTCTCATCCCTTTTGTGCTCTGAAAAATGTAATTCCCAAAATAACAGAACAAAATAACAGGAAGTGAAATGAGCTATACATAGGTCACTGCCAAAGATATTATTTTTAAAAAGAAAAAATAAGAAAAGATCTGGTTTTCCCAGTCAAAACTATTTCAATCGCAGTGCTGTTATGCCTCTTGCCACAGTACCAGATGAAAAGTAAGAAAGCAATATTAAAACCTTTTCTTGATCAAACCTTAAATATTGAGATAATTTGAACTGGAAAAAAACCTATTAATATAAATTTCAGCATCATTAAATTATTAAATCTATAGATATTGTGGTATAATAAGGTGTTTCCTAAAATGTCACTGATTTTTAGGCTTAGAGCTGCTGAACACTTAAATATCGAAATACACTTTAGTCCAATTCCACCTGGCAGACAAATAAAATATCTAACAAGAAGTACAAAAGAGGGAATTGTCAATTGTCTGAAGGCAGATTAAAACCTTATGTGCCCAGTTAAAGGGACATGCAATATGAGGCACACACATTTTAAACATGCATGAGATCGATATGAACATGGTTTGCATGTGAATGGTGCACATGAGGTACTTGTGAGGTGTGTGACAAACAAATATGCAGGTGTAGCTCAGGCAGCCTGTACAGTTTTAAATTGCCCCTAAATCCTACTAACCTGATTCGGAGAGGTGAATGTGGCAGAGCATTGGGGCTGTAGACAAATGAACACAGGGTTCATGTTTATTTTTACCTTGGAATTCATTGCAGTTGTGAAGTACTGCACATAAAGCAGAATTTTAGGAGAGGATGGAGATTTTACTGAAGTCCATAAAGATAATCTCAAGCCTTGGTGTGGACATTATTAAACTGTAGAACTTGAAATACTCCAAGTGCTTGAAGATCGTATTTACTGTTTTACTCATGATCTTTGTCTGATGTTTTTTCCATTGTTGTGTTTTTAGGTGCTACGAATACTTTTCTGCTTTAACCATACCTAAATGCATACCTTTCATCTGAAAAAAAACCCAAAAACCAAAAAACCCCAAACAAACAAAAACCCAAAAAAACCCCCTCCAAAACCCAAAAACAAGCCAAAAAAACACATTCCACCCAGACAAAAAAATGACCACATATTTTATTTTTAAAATATATAAAAATGAAAATAGTAATGGCAGTAGTGCCCTTGTGAGCAGCTCCTTTTTTTTTTTTTTTTTTTTTTTTTTCTTTTTTTCCCGGAGTGTATCACTGGCTNTCCAGCTCTGAGTTTAGTTTGTTACTTCAGAAACAAGAGAAAATACAAAGTAAAAACTGCACTTCTAACAGTAAATGCCAGTGGAACAACTAGGAGCAACTTTCAACTTCAACTGTGCATCAACTGTCACCTTTTCCTTAAACCTTCAGCTAATATCAACTATTATTAAACTACTACATTAACAGTTTCCTGTTGATCATCTCCCAGCACTGTTGTGGAGGCTGGAATGTTTAGATGTTAGCTGTTGGGATTTGTAATAATACCAAGTATTATAATATCTGTCATTCCAAATCTCACGCTTTATACTGGTGATTTACACTAATTTCAGTGGTGAGGGACAATTTGCTCGCAGACATCTCTGACAACTTACTGGTGGTGGCTGCCCTATTGTTTAAAGTTCATCGACACCTACAGATCTGACCCAAGGGTAAAACTTCACTTACTCCCTCATGCTGGCACAGGCAGTTGCACACCAGCCCACTGAGTCAGATTACAGACTTGACATGGTATTGAACAAATCTTTGAATCCGTTCCACATCTTATTTAGTTTCCAGTTTAGTTTTTCTAATAAGGTCTCTTCAGATTAATTAAAGTCAAAATGATACCTATGAATAGTACAAAATTCACCCATAAATTCTACGCCGTTTTTCCTTCATAATTTGTAAAAAGTTATATGTGTTAACCGCAGAAAAAACTGCACCCCAAAGAGTTAGAGAGGATCACTATTTTTTTTATGAAAGCAGACAAAGAGACTGAAAAAGTTTCATAAACTGGTAAAGTGCTTTGGGACATATTGTATTATGTAATTACTGTGGAAGCTCTGAACATCTGATTGGTAAAAAACCCCAAAACTTTTACAAGGTGACAACTGCTGCAAGCACTGAAGGAAAGAGGAGAAAGCAACTGTGAGCACTGAAATGGGAAACAAAAAAGTAATTTCTGTGGTTAGTACAGCAGGTTTGATGAATGCTACCAGCACATGACAAGCCTTTCTTGCCTCTAGAAAGGAAAGGATCAATACAGGAAGATCATCCAGAAAGTCCATCAGTGGCACTGCTCTTTAGATGCTGCTACAGTCTTGTGTAAGGAAAGTCTCAAGAAATGCAACTGTCTCTCAGTTTAAATATTATGTACATGTACATACCTGACTGTTTTACTGCATCTGTATTAAAGGTTAGATCTAACTCAGTTCCTCAATTCCACTAATGTCTCCTTTTTGGCTTGTAAAAGGCTAGGTCTTGATGTTAAAATTACTTAATAAAAATCCTATTTTGAGATAGACTCAAGAATTTCACACTTAAAAGGACAGATATTTGCATGAACAAGGAATTTCTACCCTGGACTTTTATGTTTCGTACTCTGACATGTGAAAGTCAACTCTCTATTTGAACAATATTTCAACCTCTTTGAAATCTGTAATTTTAAGATTTTATCATAGCATATTTAATATATATTTATTGAAAGTCACTTTGTTATGGATCAAGCAGAGCATCCAACCTAATATTATTTTAATGCTCAGAGAAACAGGAAATGACAGCTTATTTTAATCCTATGTTAATTCCAGAACAAACTTTTCTGAAATAAATGTTTAAAAATTGTTCACTGGATCTGTAATAATATTCTAATTCACTATGTCCAATTTTTTTGTGTTAGTCACACTTTCAAGGCACAAAGAGAACTGAGGTAAGTATTTATAAAAAAATCTGACTCTTTCTGAGTCTTTACTTTATGAAAAGAATTTGCATCTAAGTGATCATTTTACTGACAATGATAAATTGTACTTGCTATCATAAGGAAATTTGGGGAAAATATTAGAAATAATCTTCATTTATAAAGATTTACATAACTTTGTATCCTTAGTCACGACTTGTGGAAAAAATATTGAATTATAAAGAATGGCTTTTAATATTAATTAAATGTTTAGTCATAGTTAGTAGGCAGTACTCATAATCTTTCAGCAGGTTGGATGCTTAGTCATTTTCCTCATTTAACAAGATACTTTCATATACTTAAAAACAAAATAATAAAATAAATTAAAAAAAAATTAAAAAGCATAACCTCTGCAATTTCCTTTTATTCCTCTTGCCACTACCTGCAAATATCCTAAATGTTCTGGAAGGATTTCTATCACTATACAACAGAAAGGCTGAATGGAGGCAGGAGAAAGGGCCAGTGACTGATAGCTGAACAGTTACCTAGTAAAGGATCTTCTCTCTGCAAATCTGTTGAAGAAAAGCAAAGGTTTTCATTTAAGAAAGCCTAGGTTAGATTTGCAGAAAAGAGACATGAAAAAATGGCAGATAGGTCATCTGCTCCTGTCGCTGTTGGGGCGGCCACGAGACAAACGGACACTGCACCGGATGAGAGCATAAAATGCTATATTTTCAGAAAAGCAGCACATTTATAGACTTCTGTATGTTTATCATTCATGTTACAAACTCACTGGCTACTAAATTACAACAACGGATTCGTTGGCTATCATTTACTACAATATAATGCTGTTGGTTACCTGTAGCATGAGCATTCAGACATTCAGAAATATAACAGGTGCAGATGTGTTGCTGTTCTCTCTTTCATTTGTTTCGGATTCTGTACTTCTGTTGATACTACACTTCCTGGGTAAAGCTGATTATTTTCCTCTCATGGGCTGTTCTCATGAATAGAAATTAACCGTGTCCAAATTAAGACCTGTGAAGCCTTCAGACCAGCTGTCAGCATCAACATGCTCCCAATAGACACGGGAAGAAGCTTCATGCTTACTTGTCCTGGTTTATGGTGTTCACATAAACTAGGACTCCACTTTATTCTCTGTTCAGTTGTGGAAGTAGTATTATTAACAGCATGCTAAATTATTTTAAAGAAGAATATATTTAATCTTAGACAAAGAATTGTTTTTATTGTTAGGTACATTTTCTTATGGTTTACATATATAAGTGGATATTGATTTATCTTGAAAAAAAATTCTGATTCTAAAAGCCACTACAGAAATGAGTTTTAGCAAATACTAAACATCAAAGTAAACAACATAATTAGCTAGGAATATCTTTTCACTGTGTGATATTTCTATTATTGTTTATCTCTAAATCACCATTTTTATTCTAAATCATTTTAATGTTCATTTCCTGTGACAAAAATCTGAATTTAGAAACAGTATTCAATAGTAATCGCTATTTTCTTCAGTTTTTGCTGTTTGCTCCTCTTTTGCTTCTCTAGTTGTTGAAAAATGTGTTTGCCATTATGAAAATCTGCTACTATAGCAGTTAGCTTACTTTATGCGGAAGGTAGGGAATGACACAACTCTTCCAAGTAATGCCTTTTCGAAGGAAGAAAAATCTTCAGCCAAGATTGACTGTCAATACAGTCTTTGCTAAGAATACAAACAAAATATTAAAATATCAGTGTGCCCATACCAGGATGCAAAGCTAATGGGACAAGGCTAAGGGAACCATCATGACATACAAGACATAGGAGTATGCTGTAAATTACTTGTGATGCAGAGCCCTCGCCGTTCAAAGGGGCCGTAACGAATTTTTTCTTCAAAAGGAAATTCTAATTCTGAAAAATAATGTGGTCTAAATAACTTTTTTTTTTATGGGGGGTGACAAATAAGTATTCCAAAGATATTTAAGGTATGTAAGGAACAGCAGAGATTTTGTAACAAAGGAAAACCAGTATTCATGAAGGTGTACATTTCTAATTTATAAATCAAAACTGAAGCACCTGCAGGGAAGGCTCCATTTCATGTCTAATGTTGAAGAACTGCAATTTACATAATGCTAGGGGAAACCTAGACCTGAGGTCATACAGTCAAGAAAGGTAAACAAAGAATATACCTGGAGGAGTAACTGGTCGAGCTGAGGTGTTACCCTTGAAGGGTCTGAAGTTTTGCCACTGCAAAGTAAAAGTCCTGCTGAAATTTTTAGCAAACAAAACCATGTACAGTTCTCGCAGTATTGGCAATAATTTACATGCAGTATTGTTCTTAAATTATTAGAATTATTTCATTTCAATTACTTAGAACCATAAAATGGTATGTGGATAAGAATAATGTTTACAGAGATTGAAGATGAAAAATGCAAAAATTTGAATTTTATCACCACAGAAAACAGAAAATAGTTAAAGGAGCAACCTCATACCTGATTTGTGAATAATGGGAACATTTGCATTATATTTATTGTTATTGTGTGCCTTTATCACTTTTATTGTTGTGCTGCAGTGTAGCCCTTTGAAGGTCTGCCAAACCACTGCGGCTTACTCAAATGCAGGGCTGAATTTTAATTAAGCTTAGCAAAATACTCATTGAATTTGCTGAGCCTGATTAGGCCAGTCATCCTGATAGACAGGCAGAGGGCATCTTGCTTACTTGTTTTAACAACTGACAGAGACAATTAATAGATTCTAGTAAAATAGTGAAATGTGAAAAATACAGAATGTCATCGCCTATTCAATTGACAGTCTTGGATTTATGTATTCAACATGGCTCGAAAAGATTTCTTGGAATTGTAATAATGAAGCACTGAAGAGTAATTCAGTATTCATATTTGTGAAGATTAAATCACAAAGATATGCACTTTGTTCCACTAAAGTATTCCCCATAAAATCACAGCGCAGTGAAGAGGAGCTTCCATGGTCTCTGCAGGGTAATATTAAATATGTATGCAAGTGGATGCCTTCTTACAGATGACTTTTCACTTTTACATAGAAGAGATACTAGGACTCTCTCCAGCTTATGAAGTTAGAATGTCCTCTCTCTAGATATATCCTATATCTCCAATCCTTCCTGTGGAGCGTAACTACCAATTGCAAACCCAAACAATCTTTATCTTCGTTCTGTGTGAGAGTGACAGTTTCATTTTTTAAAAGTTTCGTAGTCAGGTGAATTTTGACTTAGTAGCAATGTCCTTAGTACATTCCTCTGCATTCCTTACTGCCTAGGAATGCTGGTTTTGCTGTTTTCTCCCACCTATTAATACAAGTTTAGAGGGGGAAAAAAAAGCTTGTAATGTACTATGAAAAAATGTTTAATACCTGCCGTGTCAACCAACCTGTTACCCCTAGAACACTGCAGGAAAGGAACAGAACTAGACAAGAAAGGCAAACAAGGTGAACAAGAGCATTGATATTCTTTGCATGTAATTCCTTTTTTTTTGCCATGAAGGGATATGAAAAGTACAACAAAATTAACAGATTTTGAATTCACTCCAAGTTGTTTAGTATCAGGCCAGTAAGCAAACAAATTTTTAACTGTAAAGATAAAACTTTCTTATAGAGTGACTGAACTTCAGAGATCAAAAAGTCACAGAGTAAACAAGAATGACTTGCAGCAGAAGCAAGAATAGCAAATAAATTACCACAAAACACAACACGTAAAGACTGAATTGCAGAGACCATAGAGATGTCTTCCCTCTAACTGAAAAGGTGTGGGAAACAGAAACGGGGAACATGTGCAGTGTAAAAAGGGAATATGCACACTTAAAAGAAGGGCAGTAAATTTGTGATTTAATGTCCTTCAGTACAACTAATACACAAAGGTAGAGGGTGGAAAAGATGGTGCTAATATTTGATTCCACTGCAAAACGGCAATTTTAATAGGTTTTGGTGTGCTAATTTTAGGCTGAGGGTAGCAAAAATACAGAAGTACCTGGGATAAAAATTGTCTTAGGGGGTTTTGTCTCTGTCTACATGCAAGACAAGGAAACTGACTAATTCAAAACAGAGTTTTAAAAAATATTTTCGATTACACCCTTCCCTCAGTCTCTTGTAATTAATCTTCTTTGTTATTAATCGAGTTATGAAGACAAGCCCCTATGTAATCCTTACTATTTTCTTATTAATATTTTTACCTCTAAGCAAAGGATTTACTTTTAATAAGCATACCAGATTTGGATAAAAACAACATCAGAAAACAAACAAATTAAAAAAACAAAGCAAATAACACAAAGCCCTTTTATTGATTACTTAATCTAACGATAGAGAGAAGTTATATGGCAAAGATCATGCATAGCACACGGAAAATTTCCAGGAATATTAGCTAACAAAATATTTTACTCAGAGCAGAAGTATTTAAACTTCTTTTCTGGACTTTTACTGACATATAAAAGGGGAAATGAACACTTACATGTACTGTCATCACCGTGGTCACTGCTGCTATCCACAGCATTTTCACGTTGTCACTTTTACAAGAGCCAGTCATATCCCCCAGGTGGTGTCTTATTAAGGATGAAATGTTTATTTTTCAAAGGACTGATGAAGTGTAGAAAATAATTACCATATTTCAAACTCTGACTTTACTATGTTGTTTACAGGAATTTCCCTTTGAGTGCTGTATCTTTGTCATGCAAATTCTTCCCTGAATCACTGCCTAGCTTCACCCATTTCAATCCATATTTATAAAGCAAATCTCACTAATTTTTTAAAATCAAGCTATATAAGGGTTATTGAGCTTAACGCAATTCATTATTTCAATTTTTCATCCTATATATCTTTGCCACAGAGGTATTCTGTATTTTTTATTTTAAAAAATCTACAGAATTAGGATAAATATTACATTATATTATTCAGTAGACAGACAAAGTCATGAAATAAGTAAAAAAAAGAAGAAATAACATTCAATTATAAATAATTGATTGACTTTATGGATTTTTTTTCAAAATGATCTGAAAATTACTAGCATTTTGGGTCTATGTCTAGAAGAACATTGATGACATGGTTCCACACATTTAGGAAGCATTAATGAAAAAACTATTTATAACAAAGTTATAGATGGCTTTAATTTGGTAAAATTATAGATGCCTCTACCTACATTAAGGATTTATTATTTATTTTTCTACAAGTGCAAATAAACTTTTTTCTCAAGAGATGTGAAATAATTTTGTAGGTTCTATTTCAACATCAAAATATGGTCATCTTTTTTTTTTTTAAATCCTAAAACAGCATTCTTTATTGCAATTTTTTGTGAAGTCTAGGCAGCTATCAAGCTATTTGTTCTCAGTAGGTGCCTGCACATCACTATCATTAAGATTTTGGCAGCTTTCCAAGAAAGATACCTTCCATCTGTTACTGTTTCACAGAAATGGTACCTTGAGGTCCACTTGACCTATGAGCCCTCAGACTCTCCATTTATTTAATAACAATTTTTCCTCAGTCAATTAGGTTGACAGAAAGTACTGCATGGAAACATCTCTGGTTCTATATTTTTTTCCCATGCAGTTCTCTGATCCTGTTTCTTTCAGGTTTTCATTTTCAAGCTAAGACTTTTAGACTTTCCCTTGTGGCAAGATTATGGGAAAGCCCCAAGAAAAGAAGGTGCTGAAATTTCCCTTCAACCCTAAAAAGAAATAAAAATGAATTAAAGTGTTTTAAAGCCTGTAGCTCTCATGATCCAGGGCCATGATCTCTAGTGAGTCAACCTGATAATGCTGAGGTTGAGAGACTCAGGCTTAGATCCCTCATTTACAGAGGTTTGAAGACCACCTTTGAAAAGGGGAATAAATTTTGTAGTTTCAAACCCCATGCAATTGTTAGGACCACTAGAGGATTACAGAAACTAACACAAAAAATTCTGCCACCACAAGCAAGAAATATTCACAAGTATGATGGGATGTTCTACTTCCCAAAGGGTAACAAAGCATCAAAATTAATTTTTATTGAAAAATATTAACCATGCTGATACATAAAGAGAGATTTAAGATGTGACATCAGAGAAAATGTGGTTTTATTACTCTGATAATTAAATTCATAGGGTTTCTGCATGGATGACAGATTTTCTAGTCACCATTTCTTTTGCATTTATCACAGAGAATCTATTGATGAATAAATATTGAAGAACTCCTCTTAGTTTCAGAGGAATCATCATGCCAAATGTTCAACAAACAAACTTTAACAGCCTACACTTTGACATAGGACATCCCTATGTTAGATCTCTGACTTGTTGGCAAAGACGAATTGTTTGATTGTGGCATCATTTGTGGAAGATTGTGTCTTGAGTTGTCTGGTTATCTAATGTACCTTAAAAGTTCCAGTCACCCTGGGGAAAAATACTAGGAAGAGAAAGCATATAGTAGAAATTAAGGTTGATTATTTAATTCTTGTCTTTTCTCTGCTCTACTCTGGAACTCGGGCAAACACATAGTATGGGGAAACTAGTAAAAAGGGAAGGGGAAAAAATGGCAGAGTGGAAAAAAGCTAGCTGTTTCATCTCATAATTCAGAAATACTCCACATTCTCACCACTGGAGACAAGTTCTGAAAATAGCCTGTGCATTTTTTAGCATGTCTACTTCGTGTCTTGAGAATATCTGATGTAACCTACTTCCAGTTATATTAATGAGAAGAGAAGCAGTCACTGACATTCTGATACAGCTCGATACCACCAAACATTGGCAAACAAGCAAAGAGAATTTGCATCATTTCAGAATAGCAAGAAACATTAGGGAGGGAAAAGCTCATACACACATGCACACAGAGATGCAGACAGAGATGCTCTGCAGTTAGAAACTGTGTTAACAGAACATTTGTTTTCACAAGTAATAAATGCACATCTTCCTGAAGATTACATTACCTATTGTTAATCCAAAAAGGGAAGCCTTAAAGCTATGAAACGAACATTTCCTTCAAGTCACTTTTTTATAAAGTCACTTGGAAAGAATAAAAAAAAATTCCAAGTATTTCTAAGTGGTTTTACCTACTGAAAGTAATTTTTTTCTTACGAAATAATATGCATGAACCAAGCTGAAGTACATACCACAAACACAAGTCAAGCTGAAGTAGAAATTAGAGTAGAGAGATTTTTGGGTCATCTATTTTTATGCATGTACTTGCACGGGTGTGCACGTCTTTGTGCACAGAGAAAGAAAAAGAGAAAGGATACATTGCAGCAGGAGCTTGTTCTGAGGAGACGTGGGAAATCATCACTTAAATTCCAACAGCCATGTAAGAACTGCTATGGATCTACAAATGATCGCCACAGGTCTGACATAAATAGAAGCTAGTCTACTTTCCCCTGGGTTATTAGGGTTTTCTTGAAAATACCAAGGAAGTACACTGACATTTCAAAAGTTTACGTGACAAAACAACAGAGTTATAGCTTCATTTTCAAATATACACAGGAGTTTTTGTCATAACAAGTCCTTTTACTTTAGCTCTTATAATCAAATATCTTGTTGATCTAGCAAATACATGAGTACTATAGAAATAAGCTGAGGAATCCAACTTTATTTAATGAGGCTGGGTGTCTTTGGACTTTACAAACCAACAAATATCTTCCTGAAATGAAATTTAAGTCCACTGCAAAGTGTCATGTGACTTTGTTGTCATATTCATAACCAAGACCCTTTTCTAAAAACATTTTGACTGACCAACAAACCCCTGCAAGGAAAGGAGGCACAGAGGAGATGGGAAAGGAGACATTCCATGAAGCTCAGGGAATAATGCAGGGTTTTGCTGACCAAAGCTGTTTTATAGAAGCTGACTTAGCACCAAGGGGACCAGAGGCTGGCCTTTGTTTCAGGTAAACAGCTACCAAGAGTTGAGTGCATCAACAGGCATTGTAAATGTTTCTCCCTGAGTTAATTAGAAGAGCAGGAATGTCTCCCTCAGTTGGCCAGATCAGCACGGGGAGAATTGAATACCTGAAGAAGAGAAGCTGTGGCTTAGATCAACAGAGTATAAAACCCAAAAAATTACCAAAGGGGTTTTGAAGAGTTCAACAGGCTTGAGCTAGTTTCAACCAACACATATGCCTTCCTGACAAGGGGGGATGCCCAGCATGGTGATGGTGAGAGTATTGTAGACTTGTGACTGGACTGTATGTATTTCTGTATTTTGCTAAGTGTAACTTACATTTGTATTATGTTATGTGGTATATTTTGTACTGTCCCGCTAGATCAGAAATGCCATGGAACATCAACTGTCTTCATATAGGAAAATTAGATATTCCTCCACATGTAGAATATCTAAAAGAACCTGGTCAGAGATCATGGAGCTCTGACAAACATGCAAAAAGAAGACAATGCCCAAATGAGAAAGAACAATTATTTACAAAACATTCACCTCCAATCTGCTATGCAGAACAGTTACAGCCCATGCAGGTTTTTTAGTAAAGTGCCATGGACAAGACAAACTCATTGCCTGAAGAACACTTTTCAAGAAGAAAAAGCATTTCTGTACTGAATGCCAGAAACTGATGTTAGTCAGTGGGTGATGCTCACACAATATACAGCAAAGGTTTGTTTATGTTGTCTTTGCAGAGATAAAGGTGGAGGGTGTGAAACAATTCTATCCTGTTGGAAAATCTGTACAGAACACTGATGCTTTTTAGTAGTTTGAAAAACAAGCAAACAAAACCTAGTATAATATTAAAGTGCCAATATGAAAACACTTTTTTTGTTTTCTCTGACCTCCAGTAATTACTGCCTGGTTACACACAGAGTGAAAAGAACAGGTGTTTGAGGTCTTTGAAAATGAGGGCTCCATTCTTGGTCCGCTGAAATCAGATTACAATATTTCATCTGACATTAATATGAATAGCACCAGTTCCTCAGAGTTTTGGGATGTCTCAGGACAGATGTGTATCACGATAGACTTTCTCATTCCTTTTCCTACACCTTTGCTCAGATTTACTTCTGGTCAAACATAAAATAAACAAATCACAAGGAAATTGTGGTCATGAGTAAATTGTAAGAATAATGCTGACTGACTTCAAAAAGACATAGCTTCTTTTTTATCCCTGTTATCTCCTTCCTCTCTATCTCCTTGGAATAAATGTTATGTTTCATTAAAATATTACTAAAGACTTTTTTAATGACTTCATAAAGAATAATTTTCAGAATTATTAATGCTTACATAGAAAATTAGAAAAAATTCTAGCAAACGTGGCAGTGTCCTATAATTCAAAATCTTAGGCAACATAGGAGAAAGTAAAGACTAAATCTCCTAATATCTTATAATTTTTCTAACCCAAACTTATTATTGATTTTTTAAACAAGAAAATTAGCAAGATGTCAATAACTTGAATTCTAACCATATATGTATTTCATCTGATCTTTTCTGATTACTTCTCTCTAGCCTTTTATGATTTTCAAGAATCCTGAAAGTATCAATTATGATGGACTTTTTCTAACAGTTTAAGCTCTATATTACCTGAAATACTACTGCTATTTCTTATTTTAGCTATGGAGAAATACTGCAAGTATGATTCTGGGATAATTGATAGAGAATGTTGACATTTTAATAGCAGTTACAAAAACAGGTAATATCAAGGCCAGAATGGATGAGCTATTACTCCTGAAGCCTAAATATAGATGGTATTTCTATGCTTTATGAGTAAATTTAATAGCTTTCCTCTTTACTGTGCTCTACAAGTAAGGAAAAAGAAGGTGAAAATAGAAAAAGAAAAATCAAAATTCACACCAAACAATGCTTTCAAAAAATCTAAAGACAGAATACTTTCATATCCTTTTAAGAAGAATACAAAGTGAGATGCTACGTTAGTTTTTACTGCAGGTTAGAATAATGATTGCTTTTCAACTTATTCATGACAGATAATTGGGCAAATTTTCCTTGAATTTGTTTTTCTAGAAGTAAGACATAATGAATACATTCCATTAACTGTTTAGTATCTGGCCTAAAAACCTTTTGATTGTCCCTTCTTTAAATACAAAACATTCTTCAAAAATCTCTCAGGAAAACTACTTAAAAATGAAGAAGTGATACACAGTGTCACAGATGCCTGCACACTCAGCTTCTGTCCCAATGCTTGTATAAATGCACACTCAATGCCTGACTGGGAATGCACAGAGATACTGGCTTTTTCTCCCACCAGTATTTTTTTCTGTGCCTGAAGTTTCTGATTTGACAGTGGAAGTGAAGAAAATTCACAGCATACCTTACTTGACTTTTCAAGAAAGTTTTACTCACATGGTGCATATACCAACTCAAAGGCAAATAAAAACTAAATCCACTGTCTTCACCACACAGGGCACAATAGAGAGATGAACTAACTGGTAGGGAAGCAATAGATGGTCTCCAAACACCATCATTTCACTGGGCCTCCTGTGAAATTTCCACATTTGAAAATCTGTGACCACTTTTTTTCTCTAAGCAGCAAGAACGTGACAAGAAAAACAAGAAAACAAAAAGCACCCAGGTGTAATCTTCCTAAAATATGGAAACTTAAGTGTTGTGGGTAAGAAGAGGAAGACATTTTTAACAGGGGCAAGATTCTGCCTCAGTTCTGATCAGTCTTGCACAGAGAAGTACTACAGGCTTTATCTGAATTCCACGTCAGACCCACAGGAATGACGAGGCAACTCCATGGATAGCTTAGCCCAACCCCCTGCCCAGAGCAGCATCCAGGCTGTGGCCAGGGCTGGGTTTTAAATATCTCCAGGGATGGAGACTCCACAGTCTCTCTGGGAAACATGTCCTACTGTTTATCCTCACAGTATAAAAGTACCTTTTTTGTTCACAAGGAATTTCATCAGTTTTCTTCTGTGCCCACTAGCATCTGCCCTGTCAGAGGGCTCCGCTGAGAAGAGTCTGGTTCCCTCCGGATTCCTTCCCATTAAATATTTGCCAGGCTGCCTTCTAGCCACCCCTGGTCTGCACTGGTGGCTGGTGCTGTTCCTCCCCCTGGGCAGGATTTGGCACCTCCTTTTGCTGAATATCATACCACTCTTCACAAACCTCTGGGCACAGTTGTTCAGCTGGTTTTCCATCCACCTCACTGTCCTTATGTCATTTAAGCCATATTTCATCACCCTGTCTATGATGATGCTGAGAGACAGCCTCAAAAGTCTTACTAAAGTCAAAATAAATAATACTCACCCTTCTCCCCTCACCCACCAAACCCGTCACCTCATTGTCAAAAGCTGTCAGACTACATAAGTGGAAGGAAGAGTTTATTTCAGGTCTTTGGTTTCTAGGTGAAAGGAAATGAGTGGAAGTGGTAAGGACAAGAAAAAGAAGGTTCAGAACAATTGCATATTTTGCAAATAGTATTTTGTTCTGTTAGATTACTGATTACTATTTTTCACTCAAGGCAGGGAAGAAATTGGCATTGTCTTAGCTCCATTTCTTCTTGCTCTTTTCTCTCTTAAATAATTAACCAGAGCATCGAAGTGTTGAATACATACAATTTCCAAAATCAGTACTGTTTCTGACATGCTGTGCTCAATTTCATGTGTTACGAACAGTGACAGAAAAATGTCTCTCTATAAATTAATGTGATTACATAGGTAACTGTTTTGTTCTATTTCAACAAATTCAGAGCATTTTTCTGGAAAACCAGTAGCACTGTCTGTACTCTGTAAAAATAAGAAATATTGAAATGTCACTTTCAAACATCTTTGAAACAGTAAAATAAAAATATAAACCTTCAATATTTAGAGGAGTTTTTCTTGATCAGCTAGAAGTTAGATCAGTTAATAATAAAATGCAAAGTTTTGCCTGACATTATCAAAACTCTAAAGAAAAATGCTGACTCTCCTGTAGCAAGAACATAAATTCAGCTTTACTATTTTATTCTACCAACAGCCTCCTCTGAAAGAGTATGTCAGAGTGGTATGAGAAATCTTTTGGGCAGTAGACAGCTAAACTCAGATTTGGAAAAGGATTTGTCCAGTTACTTTAAGCACATGACTTTGACGAAGAACTTGAATCATCTGTTTAAGTGCTCTGCTGAACAACAGAGCAACAATCTTGTATTTTGCTTGTGTGCTTGATTAGTTGATTGGTTTTGTTCCTTCACCCATAACAGTGGCAAAATGAAAGCCCCTGCCATTTGATGACATTTGAGACTGTGATATCCATCATTATATCTCAAGACCAGTTACTTTCCATGTTCGGCTTAATGCTGCACCCTTAAAAATTTCTCTGCTTTGTAATTAAAATAAGCAAATTGATCAGTGTATTATCTTTTGTTAAAAAAAAAATAATTCATTAAATGAAAACATTCAAACAGAGCTGACGAGGAATGGAAAAGTCAGGTGAAACATGGAATTTAGAGGGGGTAAATCAGCTCCCAAAGTGGCCAAAAGTCATGTCAGGTGAGGCTAATGGAAAGGAGGGAGACAAGAAGCACGTAGCTAAGGCATGTCTAGCTGAAGTTAAAATTGAAAAGGCTATTATTAAAAAAAAATAAATTATATACTAGAATTTCCAGAATCAGGCTTGAAATGTCTTTCTTTCTTTTTTTTTTTTTTTGGTTTTGGTTTTGTTTTTTTTTTTGTTTTGTTTTTGTTTTTGTAAATGCACACACAGTTCAAATATTCACAGTGTGTTCCAGTAATTTTTAACTCCCTGCATATTCTACAGTGCAGGTTATCAAGGAAAAACATAACCCTGTATCTGTATCTTAAAGAAAAAGAAATATATCTCAAGATAGCGATGTTCCTTACTGGATTAGAAATTATTAACAATGGAAAAACTTAAAATATAAAAAAAGAGGATTTTTTACCTGAACAGCATGCAAGATGCAGTCTTGTTTATTTATTTAAAACATAAAATGTCTAATTCCTGTGTCTAAAATCAGTTAAGAAAAATAAATAAAAACCTCTTGGAGTGAAATCCTTTTATTACTAACTTGCTTCAAGTTTCCCACGGATGTCAATAGACTCAGGATGTATAAGTGAGGTATTAGCAGTTCCCTCTGTTCTACATGTATCTGGTTAGTTGTGCCTTTAGTTGTGCCTGCATGAAGGAGAAATTAATTTTTTCTCCATTGAACAAATCTATGAGTAAAGATACACTTAGTAGACACCAACCAACTATTCTAAAAAAATCCACTTAGAGTATTGCTAAACTAACTGAGTCCTGAATATTCTAACCCCTTGGCACGTGCATGTTTTATTGACATAAAATCCCTGGAATCCCTGCTGCATTCAATCATATACTGGGTGGTACTTGTTTAATGACATGTTACTCAATATCCTCTTTCCTCTTCATTGTTAGACCCTTCAAACCATTTTCTGGAAACAAATTGCACTATTTCATCAGATTTTTTGACTCTATATAGCTATCAATAAATTAATTTCTGCACCATTATGAGACAAGACTTCATCACTATCCCATTCTACAGAAGGGAAATAGAACCACAGAAAGAAAATTACAAGTGTCTTCTAATTTCAGGTGTCTAAATTTACAACAAGCACTTGATATTTTCAGTGATATGTTCCCACTGGTTACTAATCAGACTTCAAGATCCGAAGTTCAAAACTTGAAAATAAAAACTCATTTATCATTACACAGGAAAACTGGTTCTGAGAAGCTATTCACATAGGAACTTTCTGGCAGAGAGACAAAATCTAGCTCTGCAGGGCAATATGTGATTTCTTTAACCATCTCTATTGTTGTTTTGTTTTTTGGTACTATTTTTTCAGTATCAATCACTAATATAAACCCATAGACCTGTGACTATTTCCTCTTCTTTTGTTCAGATGAAGAAGGACTTCTTATTTTAGGAATTGTTTAGTGATGTGCTCCAACTCCAACAATCTTTGAAGTCATGTACTTTAAAAACGCCTCCTCCTAATGTATTTCTTCTTCCTCCTGCATGCAGGAACCCAAATTAGACCACACTGACCACTCAGATCTGTACAGATTTATTACTTTTATTAAATATTTATAGCAAGTATGCAAATGTAGCAGAAGCTGCAAACTTCCTAATGCCTTCTTGTATTTCTATAATATAAATTAAACCAGCATTAAATCTGTTATTTTAGTACATTTTATAAAGTTAATTTCTATGATTTTAATAGTAAATAGTTGGACAAAATATGTCAAATTAATCATGACTAAAAATATAAATTATTATTGACAGATATATGAAACAGAGTAAGTGACAACAGCAGCAATTTACTGTCTCCAATCCACAATAGTGAGATATTGCTTGAAAAATATGTCTACATTCTAACATCAGGTTGCCAGACCTTTCCAACAAAGAGTCGCTGCAATAATTACTTTTAAGTGGGGTAAATCTGCATCTTTTCCTTGTTATTTGTCTTGAAATCTGCTCAGCAGTTTGTCCCCAAATGAGTGAAAACTGCCTTGAGGTCAATCAGCAGTTAGGCACTACTGCCTGCGCCAGAGACCAAGAAATAAGAAGCTGTGGAGAGAACGTCCCGCTTAATTACAGAGCAAATTTGATTTTCCTTAGGTATTTACTCTGTACATTACACTTGAACACCTATCAAACCTGTGCTTCCTTCTGAACAGTCACGGCTGCACACTGGATCAAAAACTGCTCATCTAAAGGGTCTCGAGAGGTTTGCTTCCCATCAGCTTTACATAAAGACAAAATGTAAAGTTTTGTTTCTTTGTTTTCACTTAAATCATTCCATTTCAGAATCAGAGGGTACACAGACCTGAAAAAAAGGGGTTTCTTCTTCTTCATTTTGATATTTGGATTACTTCTCTTAGAGTAAGAGAAATGCCATGTATTTTATTTCCTCTGCTGAAGCCAAATTTATGAAACATTAAGCATATTCTCCTCAAGTCCAGCAGACAGTTCATCCTCTACAGCATTAATATTAGTCACAAAACCTGACCTAAATCCCATAATCACCCTGCCATGGGCAATTTGTTTTGCCTACATGCTCATGAAAAACTTAGAAATTTCCAGATATTTCAATTATTGTCAGTAAATTCTAAGTTGCCATAGAAAAGGAATTAGGCTTCTCTCTATCCCCACTATTATTTTAATAGTCTATATTTTTCAATTTAATATTCGCAGGTTGAATAATTTCAAGTAGACATGTCCTATGACTCACTAATGGTTAACAATTTAAAAAGCAGTAATTAATATTCTGCAGATCCCACTGACAATTCCAATTACATAGCACTGTATTCTCCTTTAAATACATTTCAGATTATGAAGTGGAAGGAAAGTCTGCACTCCTTATTCTCACTTTGTTTTGGGCTTAGGAGGAATGAAAAGGTGGCTACATATTTTTATAATTGTGATGCCAGAATTTATAAATTCCTGGCTGGAATGTAAGTGATCAAGTTTCTAATTTCAGACTTTCTATATTTTTGCTTATCTTCCCCATCTGTCAGAATAAGAAAGGCACTTTGGGACCTTCATATAATTTAAAATTGTTGGTCTATTTTCTCAGTTTACAGGTCTTTAATTCCACTATCAGTGGAATCTGTTGAGATTCATCAAAAAGAAAAAGTAATTGTGACTTTAAAACGGAATTCAAAACACTAACATGTAACAAAAACAGATATACTGCCAATCAAAAAACACTTTCAAGTAAGTATATATTAGTATATATTTTCAGTAAATGTTTTCTATGAGTCAAATATCAAATCTTCATATGAATCCAGATTTTTTTTTAATGACTGCAAACATAAACTATTACTGCAAACAGTGAGCAAAAGCAGGTATTCAAATGTGGGTGTGTGTTTCATCTTACTGGATGAAGTCTTGTGGACTTTGAGAATTTATTCTTCTGCATTACTGAAATTTTTACTCCACTGCTTGTCTGGCTCAGGCTTTTGTTGTTCTATAACGGTGAATAAAGCAAAAAAGTTTTCTTTCATTATTTGAGCATTATTTCAGGAAAGTTGGTACAATTTAGGATCTGAGAGCAAAGCTGAAGAATTTTCAATTATGAGAAATGCTTTGCATTATTTCATCAAATATGCTCAGAATAATTACAAGCAAAATGTACATAATTATATATATTTTTAGCTACAAATACTAAAAAAAGTTGTCACTAAGGTAAAAATTAGTTTAAGTTTAAAAACTCAACTGTCACTTTTTCAATCTCACACAAACATTAAAATCTCCAGTGAGGTCAGCAATGAAGGCCCAACTTCTATCAGTCAGTACTTTGGATGGAAATGAAAAGTTATGAAAATAACTATTTTCTGACATAAAATCTGAGTGATCCCATGGAAATATAACTATAAATGAGTCTTACTTTCATAATTATTAAAAGGAAAATTGTACATAATATTGCTTAAGGTTCAGGAAAAATGCCAATGTTTTGTGGAATTTGCTGGTACTTTGTTTATATCCAGTGACACATTTGGCTGGTTCTCAAAATATTTTCATAAAGTGCTTCTATTTCCATTAAATCCTAAGGCAGGAAAAAAATATAGAAAACCCCCCAAATAATTTTTAAGCTATATCATATTTTGGCTGTAAGTAGATTTCACTGAAACACTAACCAAACATATTGACGCAAGATAAATGTTCAGCCAGTATTTACATACTCTGAAAATACTGGCACTCTTTTTTTATTCTGCTTTTGATGGCAGATTATTTAACACATCTACATTTAAATTAGGGGGGAAAAAAGCCAGAAGTGTGTTCTGCTTATCTCATCGCAGTAGTTTACACGTAAATCCAGTGATAACGAACAAAAATTCTCCTCGGGAAGGAACCTCACAGGTTTCAGCTCAAAGCATAGATGCCAGCATTGTTCTACCCTTCTCACATAAATTTTTAGTTAAAATATTGTCTCAGAACACTTGAAAAAGCATTGGACTCTGCCTCAGAAGTCTTTCAATGCATTTTGATGAAATTTGCTTAAAAGTCAGAGGTTGAAACTGCCATGGATACACATCAGTTTGTATTGAGGACTGGTATTCCCAGTGAGGTCGAGTATTCTTAAGCTTGACTGTAGAGATTTGGTGTTTGGAGCTTTTTTCCCTGAGTTTTATTAAGTGTAAGTCTTACTTTGTGATCCTTGGATGCATAGTTTATAAAAACTACAGAGGAGTTAGACAAAATGCAAAGAATAGCTACCAAAAAGGATAAAGAGGATAAAATGTGTGAGGAAAACTGAGAGATAAAGGAACAAAGTAGTCTCTACAAAACCTGAGAACTCCAGGGAATGGATCATATCTTCAAGGTAAGAGTACAAACGAAATTGCCCTTTTTCTGAACCAGTGAAATGAAGAACAACCACCCATGGAAAGAAAAGTGTGGACTGGGATAAACTAAAAAATAAGAGCATCATAAATGAGAGTAGAAGAGAAGCATCATACAAGAATATTTACGAGCAGCATGGATGTAGTTGCTTAACTGACAGTGTTGGTGGTCCTGCAGTGGCGAGGACCACAGACAAATCACATTCTCTATTATGTTCCAGATTAATCCTCTGCGTGTACAATAACCTTCAAACTATGACAGCTCCCACTGGGAACAACAGCATCTCTAGGGAGCGGGGCTCTACAGCTGAGTCACAAATACTTGCTTGTTACTTGAATCAGTTCAAACAGAAAATAAGAAATCTGAAAGTGTAATGACAGTTCATAACCTTTCTCAGAAAATCATCTGAAAGCACTTTGACGTGATTGAACAAAATGCGGCACCTTTCGGATATGAGAGAAAAACTGATTTCCATTTCATAGTTTAATGATTTTAGAAGAATAAGTCTTCTAAAGATGCTTTAAAAACTGAACACTTAAATACACTCCTGAACCCCTCTCTTATTTCATAACTTGATATTTATAACACTAACATTTCAACGAAACCAATACACAAAATGTGCAATTCTGGACTGCATGCTCATTTATCATGATGTCAGTATTTCTATTATGAGGCTTACAGGGAAGAAAGAAAAACCCCAAACAACTCAAATTTTGCATGCCTGTCTTTTCTGGAATTAAACTTCCCCAAAGTGATACCTCAAAACCAGCTCAGTTCTAAAAAAAGCATGATTCTGAAAATCCCTGACAGTGTAGATTTATCTGCTTATATTTTCTCCTGAACTTTATAGTGAAATTTACCTATGGAAAAGACATTGAGCTTTTCAGACATTTAAAAAATATGGTAAGCAGAAAAGAACTGCAATACTACTTTCTAAAAGAAATAAAGTTTTAATTTAAATCATGCCTCTCACAACACATATGCAATCTTATTCTATCTACCTCACCTGGACAATCTTGCAGAACATCTGAAAGGAGTACTAATGACTAAGGCACAAAAAAATCAGTTTTAAGGAAGAATCTTACAAACGTTTAGAAATATTCTCAGGTTAACTTAAAGCTGGTTGATAGTTACCTGTCGAGATGCAGAAGTAACTTCACTGCAGCCTCACCACACAGCTAAGCTGTGCAGGCAGGACACTGGAGAATAAAGTGTGAAACATCCTGAGAGTTCTGCTCTGCTTCCTTCAGCTCTCTCTGCATCCACATCAGCAACACAATCTCTGCTCATAAATATGACATATTTATTATTTAAAATAACTGCCCAGTTGCAGCTCACTCTGTTGAATAATAAACTAGAACCCTTCTAAAGTAATTTTAATTCTGCATGAGATAATCTGCATATGTTTAAATATGCTTAAATTTATGTATGTTTACTTCATATTTTGAGCATTTAAAATAATTTTAATTAGATTTTACCTGTGAAGGTGATTCGTCTGATTTGTCTGAATCTTGGTCTTAGTAAGATCGAGCAGCTATGTGTGTTTACATTTATTCTCCTCACAAGAGAATAAGGGCTAAAATAGAGAATCCCATAATTAGCCTCATAGGTGATGAATTATACAGCAAATGTGGAGGACTGGATCTGAAGAACTGTCATGACACACACTTTAAACCAGTATCAATAGAAATATATTTATAGAAAGCAAAGAGCGCAATTAAAAAGAAAAAATCAAGCATGCATGCACTTTTTCTTTTATGCCTCAAAAATCTTGCTATTCAGGAAAGAGATTTTCTTCCCAGTTTTTTGAATGAATTGCTAATTATTACTTGTTCAAGTTGCAATTACTATATTCACAAACTATATTGAGGAAAAGAGAAAATCTATTTGCTTGAGATTAAACTAATATAACTTTGTATCATTTTGCACTTACAATTTATTTTGAAAATAACACAAAACATAAGAAACCTTCTCCCTGTGTCAACTGTTTAGGCTTAAGAATTCCTCTGACAAGATAACCAACTTTCAGGTGGCTGTTTCAAGACATGGCATAAAAACAGCTCAGTGTAGATCTTCTCACCATATTTTCTGTTGAAAGAATAAGGATGTCTCCAAAGTCAGTAACATCTCAAAAAAGCCCTCACATTTTACTTACTACTGGTTATTGGAATATCACTCAATTACATGAAAGCTATGAGGGTTTGAAATACATTAATATCCCAACCACAGTAGAGGGGCGGGGGGGAAAGGAGCAGGGAACCATCTCCTGAGCCCATCTTGTAACCACCACAGTGAAGGATGATGGAAAATTTTGATTCTGACTCTCAATCAATTCCTTAGTCTCGCACCACATCCTTTTCCAAACTCAGGTTACAAAGAGCCATCTTGAACCCAGTAAATAATCCTAGAATATATAGAAACACATTTATATAAAGCAAAATGTTGGTAAAATGGAATTCCTGTCTGAATTCCTTGCTTAATTCTTCACTTCATAATTTGGATTCCAATCTCAAATAACATATCAGAACTGCCTAGGGAGGTTTAAATAAATGCTAAATAAATTGACAGTTTTTCTCTTAAAAACTTTACAGTTTAATGATTTATATATAACTTCTGATTTGTATATGCTTTTTTATACAGCTATAGAAGGCTGCATGAGTTTTCACCTAATCCACTGAGAGAATAGGATGTGAGAAATGAAGATTGGGAACTCTGATTAATAAAGGAACAATTTATCAGTGAGTCTGTCTTTCTGCTTCAAAGAGTGAAGTGCAGATCAATGGGTAGTCCATTGCGCTCCACAATTTCCAGTACCAGCTTCTCAATAATTAATGTCTAAACATCTGAATGAGAGAAGGGAGAGGTTGAGCTTGGTAGTTTGTTAACTGTACAGGTATCATGGATCATTCCCTTTTGAATTTTCTTTTTGCGTAAGAACCAAAAAGTTCTAAATTCCACGTAAGCAGATGAAATGTCAAAATTCCCATATTGAGATCTGCAAGGCCCATTGAAATAAAGTATTTTTTAAAGGATTTGCAAGCAAAATTGGACTCAAAGATAGGAACATTCTATTTATTTTGTAAGAAGCACAGCATGTTAGCAATAAATCTGGCACAAAAAGTATGCCAACTGACCTTTTGTTTATCATAAATTTAAACATAAAATATGTTTTTGTATATTCTTTGCTGGCACTTTGATGCATTTATTAAATATCAATATTTTAATCTGTGAGGCATTTTTTATGTAGCAGAGTGTACATATTGCATCAAGGATAGATACACTAATTCTGTAACACCAACACTGCAGCTCATTTAGCTGTGTAAAACACGTCTTTTCATATGTTGCTCCTTCCTTATAATTTGCCCAGTAGACAGCCAACAGCAACAAGAAAGAGGAATTCATTTCTCTATTAAACACTAGGTAACAAAATATTGCTAGGAATTTATCCCAAGGTCTGAATTCCTTTTAAATCTAGTCCTTGATCCTAGCCTTCAGAATAATCCCATAATTACAGGAATTTGTCTACTCTGTCTACCATAATTCCAGTATTTCAAGTATTTGAACTTTCTGAATTTACAGTGAATTTCCTACAGTGACATTATTTTCTGCGATTATAACCACAGTATTTGAATACTTTACCCAAAATGATGCATAAAGAAAAAAGTTTCTAAAAGTGTACATTTGATCATAATCTCATTATGGAAACTCACCCCTTGGGAAAAAAAAAAAAAAGTATAATTTTCTATTTTCATGCTTTTTTAAAAACCAGGCTTTGACTTATGCTGGTTCAATTCCCAGACATATGTTAAAAGGCCTTTTAACCTACATAGTGTTGTAAAAATACACGTCTCTGGGACATTGCTATGTCCCAGAGAAGACATATACTAAAAGAGTAACTTTTTGGGGAATCTACTTTGTAAATCCCCACACATAAATTAGATTACAAGCAAGCCATTCAGTTGGGGTTTTTTGGGATTTTTTTAGATTTTTCTGCTATTTTAAGCAAGGAAGATCAGTTTAGGTATCTATTTTCCATAGCTGTTTTAATTAATAGTGGACATACTGCTCTAACACATAAACAGCTCTAATTTTATTTTCAGTAAAGTCTTTCCGGACCTTTCAAAAATAGATTGTGTGGGGTTTTGTTCTTCTTATTAATTAAGACAGAGATGGTACAAGCTTAAGCACCGTGGCATGTGTTTTCAGCAACAAAAAGAGATTTACTACAAAGTTATTGGTATTTTGTATTTTCATTTTTCAAGCCAGACCAACGTGGGAACAAATGAGCCGCAATCATTCATAAGTGATCCAGGAATGTGTCTCTGGCCCCTCCTGACTGAAAGTATCTGCATCCACCTACACGGTAATCACAGTAAAACTTGATAGAAAACATAGACAGGGCAGAATCAGTGTGAGGGAGAGATCCTAATGCTAGTCTTTCTGAATTTGGCTTTGCTTTCTCCATCTTTTATCCTTTGAAAACAAAAAAAATTTCAGTGACTTAAAAAGCATCAACATGATTTAAATTTCATTTTCTGTTTTCACAATGTGAGTTCATATTCCATTTTCAGTCTGGGATTACAAATAGCTGCAGTCACTATATGTTCTACTACTGGTGTTCACAGGGAGGCTGTTCTTATATTCATGCATTTGATTATTCCTTACTAGCACCAAGACATCTGCACACTATAAAGAAATCACTCATAAAATATGGCTCTGCAATTTATGAGCAGAGGCTGCCACAACCAAGTTCTGACAGTACACTTGATACGTAAGATTTTAACATTGCATTCTTCTTTGTTTCACCAAGACAGTGAAGATTTGTGTAAAGCTAGCAGATAAAGTACAGGCAAATCCCTGGAGCAAAGAAGAACATGCACACTTCACAGTTCCACAGGAAATTACTAACCTTAACTCAGTGTTTTCCATTCTGGTTTGTCATTTTTTGTTGGGTTGGGTTTTTCGGTTTTTTTTCCAAAATGTGAGATGGTTCAAATATTGGGGATTCAAACTGAATCTGAGATTCTAAAGTAACTGAGTTTCAATCAGTTTTTCAGTTTAAAAACTGAAAAACTTTCATATCATGTATGCAATATCAAAGTTCTCTTATACCCAACTTTGATCGCTGATTTTTATGTAAGGTTGTTCTTCTTCACTGGGCAGTGGATTTTTTTTTTTAATTGGTCGGGGCTTTCTGGATTTTTTAAGGGGTTTGGATCTTTTAATGACTCATACTCCAGCTTCCTTATTAAAATTGAATTTCCAGAAGTTCATAATTCATTAAAAACTTTACAACTACACAACACTGATTAAACACCACTGGAAATTTAAACACATTATGACTGACTAGAGGTAAGAAAACTGAGTGATTTTTAATTCTATTTTAACATCCACAGCATATATTTTGGGCAATGAGTATAGTTATAAAGGAAGAGAAAAGTAAGGTTTTTTTAGAGGCTTTGAAATGGGAACAAAGGCTCAAAGAGAAGTTCCTTTATGAAAAGCTTTTTTTAAATATACTTATATTTGCCTAATGATGAACAAATACACTAATAACCTAAGAAAAACACAGCATATGTTTTTCTCTTTACTTCCCTCTCTTCCATTTAATTTCAACCTTGTTGGCTTGAGGTTGATTTCTTTTTATTGTCTTTTGCCTATATAATATATGGGAGCACCCATGCGGGCTTATATTTGTTTCTCCAGGATGGCTCTGAAGTGCCCATGGGCTGTATGTTTACTTTCTGTTTGACCTCATTCCCACCTTGTTAATTTGCTTTCCTTCAAGGGATTACTTCTGCTTTTGTTTCTAGTTTATCCTAAACTAACTGAAAAATAAACTATATCGAGGATGTATCTGCCTCAGAAATAATAATGCATTCATGTGCCATAGATAATCTGTGCACAGAGAGCACCAAAATTTATGGTAAGAAGTATTTTTCCCATCTCCCCATTCCTGTATAAATAGTTCCCTTTAAAGAGATCCTAGAAAGACCAATCCAGAAAAGGCAGAAGGAGAAACATATTAATGAAATATATGCGTTTCTGCCAATAAATCTCTGAATAACTTGATACTGAAATTATACTGCAAAATTTCACAACTAAACTTCACCGCACATAAAAATTAAGCAAGAGATTCTGAAGCAGATAATTTACAAAAACAGGACAAGGAATAGACTGCAACACATACAAGTTAGAGAGACAATTTCTCTGTTTTCAACAAAGTTTTTGAAGAAGAATTAGGAGACATAGCTGAATCTGGAAAAATATATTAAAAAAAAAGGTACATACAAACTGCAGATAAACCTATGTAGTTTTATATGTAAATTTTCTGGAAAAATAGGTCATCACTTCTACAGCAAAGTTCATGGGGAGTGTGTCCTGAGCTTTGACTTCTTTGTAAACTTGTTTGGATTCAAAACTTAGGAATAGCCTTCTGCAATTAAATCTGTAAATTTTTCAGCTGGATTCCACAACAGCATAGCATGTGGATACCCCTGTGATGTGGCAAGCAGCATCAACAAATATTCTTGCATTTCAAAAAGCATCCTAAGGCTCCCCAGCATTAAAGTGCTTTGCAAAAGTTTCCAAGCTTCAGCAAATTCTGTGTATTGCTGGTAGAATATGGCAACTGTGTTTCTGTGCTAAAGACCTCTCCATACAGAGAATGGAGAGGGCCCTGGAAAAGGACAGGATATGTGAAACCAACCACACACATCCCATTAAGGAAAAGGTTACGGGTACTGTATAGTGTAAGTCTCTCTGTAGCTACTATAAAGTGATATTAATACCAAATAAAACCAAACAAAACCCCCCAAACAAACAAGTATACAAAAAAACCCCAGAAAACCAAAACCAAACAAAATCAAACAAAAAAAAAAAACCAAAACAAAACAAAAAAATGCCACCCCAAAAATCCCAAACAGACAAACAAACAAACAAACAAAAAGAAACCTAGTGAAAGGTAACTGGGTGAAACACTATAGAGGTGTCAGCAAAAATACACTGGGAGTTTGTAAACACACATAGCAAGTACAGATTACTGAGACAGAATTATGTCATAATTCTTTGGTTCACTACAAGGATGGTTTCTTTTTGAAATGTGTTGTAAAATTCAGGAGATAGGAGGAGGTAATTCCAGACATCACTTGGAAAACCAGGAAATTTCACTATTATGCAGAAATTGAAAGGTCCACCTACCTGAAGTCAATTGTTGCTTTCATTTTAATACTAATAGTGTCTCTTTCTATTATGCTAAATAGATGATATGTTTAAGTGACTATGAACCACTTAACACTATTACTAGAAAGCAGAGTAGCAAGCCTCCTCTCAGGCTAGAGACAAATATTTCTTTGGAACTACAGAATTTGAAAGCTAGGCTTCAGACACTTGCAACACAAAGGAAAAAATAAAATCTCTTTGCTTTGTCTGTTATTGCCTGTAATACCAGTTATGATGGAACACCGAAGAAAATAAGCAGGGGTAGCAGTAAAGAATGACCAGGACACTCTGCTCTCAACCCTTTCATCAATTTAACAGACATACAACAAAATGTAAGATAGATTTTTACTTAAAAGCACTATGTTACTGAACTGAACTGCTGCCGCCGAAAAAAAAAGTTAAAAATTTATGAAATTCACTTGAATACTGAGAAATAGAGGAGACAACATTTCATACTGGCCTCAGAAAAGGTATTGATTTTAAGAAAAGTACTTGTTTCATGTAAGCAGAATTCAATCTACGTTAAGCAAAGGAATCCATGTTCCTGGCATGGAGCAGTTGAGGTTATACAAGACTGCTCCTTCACAGCAACCTCTGCTGATTGACATAGGGGAAGTGTTGAAGATTAGTGTCTTTTTTACTTCTGGTCTTAATCTTTTATTATAAAGCTGCCATCCAGTTAACAGACAATCCGAAAACTCCACTGTACCTATGAATCTCAAAGATTAGTGGAGTTTTTAGTCTCCAAATCAAAATTTCCTAATTTTTTAATACTGTTAAATATAAGGTAAGGTTTCACAAAAGACAAACAGTACTTAAGCTGAAACCTTCAATGAAAGTCAGCCATCAGCATTTTATGACTCAGAAGCATCCCCCGGATAGAGTTTTGAATGGATCTGATTACTTAAAATGCATGATATAGCAGTACTTAATTTCCAGCATCAGAAACTGCTTCCTAGAGAGTAACTTGTGTAAGAATGCTAAAATGACAGTCTTTATCCCAAACAGATTCCAATCTACTAATGAACGCTGCAGGACTCAAAATTGGTAATGTGAAATAAACAAATGTTTAACAGATATGGCAAGGGGAAAAGGTAGAAGTCTGAAACTACGGTTTGAAGTGAGCAAAGATTTACTACCCGCCAGGTAATAAATGCATTGCAGAATCTAATGAAATTGACAACAAATTACCTAAACAATATGGTTTCCACACAAAATGACATGAAGATTTTTTTTTTTAATTACAACTGCTATGTTAACCTGTAACTTATATACAATCTTAAACTAATTTCCAATAAACCCAGATAAATATGACATTTAATGACGAGGTTGGTGAAGACATTTGGCTATTAGTGAACCTGAGGTGCTGTGACCCTCAGAAGAACGATGAAGAACACCCAGACTAAATATTCACAAACTGTGAATGCTAGAAATAAAATTCTCCTTCTCCACCTGACTCTGGTACACTGCCTCTTTGAGAGACTGTTTTGGCTAGACAGTGCAATTATTTTCCTATGACTTCCTGCCTGTGATTCATAGTTCTGACTAATCTCTGTTGAAACTTCCAGAACAGGGAAATGAGAATAAGGAAGAGATGTGTATTTTTTGGAAAGTCCTGGTTTAGGCAGAATTGAAGACTATTTTGCTGAAATTGCAAGAGTCAAGCTAGAACTTGAAACATTCCAGTTTAAAAGGGAAGGTGCTCACCAGCAGCTACCAGTTGCTAAAAGTTGGAAATTATGTCCTCCCTACGACCATGTCAAGAGATATGCCTTATCTGATGAGCAGCTGGGATGTTACGATAACTGTAACCAAAACACCTATTTGAATTAGTCCAAAGTATCTGATTTTTAAACATTTGGTCATCTTTTAATTTTTAGAATTTCTCCAAAATCATTTGGTGAAGAAGTGAAATCCCATGCCGTCACGTTGCTGGTTTGGAGCACTTGCACAGCAGCTTTAACTGCGCAGCTAAAAATCAACAAATGAAAGACATCTCTGAAGTGTGTGGAACACTGAACTGTAGAGAATACGGGTGATAATTCTGGATGTTCTGGAAGCATCTTAACTTTCACTGAACGCCCCACAAATGTACACACATTGCGATGCAGAAAACGTGATATTGCCAAATATTCTTCCTCCTTCTGACTTATCCAGCAGTGCCTAATGTCCTACCGCACATACTGTGGTGTGTTCTCACCTTTCAGCTCATATGCTTCTTCATGCTGGAAACCAAACACCTCACACCAAAACCCCCAGGTCCTCCTCTGGCTTGGAAAAATCCAGCACCACGCCTCACATCCTGTCCCCCATCTCCCATGATGAATTAGAAGTTCAGGCCTCAGAAAGGCACATGAAAGGGCAGAAGTACATCCACACAAGTAAACTGTGAAATGAAAGGACCAGAGCTGTGCACTTTGCCAACATCTTATGCTGGTTTTCCACACAAATATAATTATGAATATGTGTTCTTTTCATCTGGTTAAACTTTACTAGGAACTAATTATTTCTAATTTTATTTTCTGAAAACGTGAATAAAAAGTTATATAAAATCAATGTTCCTCAGGAACGATGACGGTGTCTGTATTTCCCCACATTTTAATTTTGAGAAGGTGAAATATGTGCTCCAGATCAGAGAAATTCTTCCTTTCATAGATTTTCTCATTTTACAGTACATAAGCTAGATTAACCCTAATCAATGCACACAACTGCACCCTTCAAATGTCTTGAGGAGAAAAAGTCTGACCTCATGTTGCAAATCCATGATGAAAGTAAATGATTATCATCACACGCTCAACTGAGTGATTGCTGCTTACAACCATGTTTGGAGGACAAGACATTCCCTGACCTCACAGAATGAAGATTCTCAGCTGCTAGAAATCAAGAATGTCAACAAACAGGCACAGCATCAGTAGGGCGCTGAGTGCTGGGCTTCTCTCCCCATGGGTAAGGCTGAGCTGTTGGAGTATCCCACTGTAGGAACAGTCATATCCCAGCACATCTCCAGTCAGCCCTTCCAGCCATTGGTGGCTCAAAGACTTCCCAAGACAACGGTCATAAACTTTGGTTTCAGTATCACTTAATGGACCACGTTTTCATGTGCTAATCATGGTGCACCCACGTTAGCAACAATCTGTAAGAATTGCTTCCCCTGCCTTTGCTCTGTGATAAAAGATTTCCGAGGATGGTGATGAGGGTCTTAGAGAAATCAAAGAGTATAACATTTTGTGACTGAGAATCCAAACACAACCTTTATAAAAGCATAACATTCAAATTTGTTTGGTTAGGAATGCAGCATGAAATGAATGGAAACCCAAAGAAGACTTTGACATCAAATTCAATTATTGTGAAGTGGTGAAATTTTAGCAGTACATTTTCAGTTTTATATAGCTGCACTTTCTGTGATGTGGGAGTTGCAGAGAAAATATTTATGATGAGGGAAACTAATACATGAATTTAAAAATATTTTGCTTTCAATGCAATAATGGAGAAACACCAGGCGTTATTCTGAGACAAAAACTTTAAAAGTAATTTAATTATTCTTTTCTGCCTAAATGTGACTTTGTGCAGTACCTGTCAGTATTTAGAAGCAATCTTAAGAAAAGAATTTTTATTTGAGAAATAACTTTGAATTATTTAAAATACGATAGGGATTTTTAGCTGACATTTATAGTACCAGAAAATCATTGCTCTCCTTCTTTAAGACAAATGTTGATGATTTTGATTATTAAGAATTTCTAAGCAAGGCTTGACATGAGTGATTTGATGTAACAATACACATTTTAAAAACTTTCTAACATGTCTGGATCAATACATGGATTTTATTTCTCTAAATCTTTATTAAGAAAGCAATGCAGTATATAACTTTAAAAAATACTATAATATGTGCAAAGATTCAATTTCAGCCTCCAAAGACAGATAAAATAACGACTAAAAGAAGGTAAAGATGAGGTTAAAAACGAAATACCAGTGCAAACTCTGCCCTGAATAGCAATATATTTACTAAAGGGTGCCGTGGTGTGACCCCTGCCNTCTCTGCCCTGAATAGCAATATATATACTAAAGGGCTCTTCTGTCTTTTGATGGGACAGCTTCAAGGACAGGTGCATCTTACTAAAAGCAAAGAAGATTCTCAGTTTTAATATGGTACTTCACAGCTTCTAATCAGAGGCAGCTGACAGAACATGCTTATCCCATGTTGAAATTCTGATAGTGTACGAGATTTAATAACAAGGTGGTACCAAAGAAATGAGAGAATCACAGAATGTCTGAGGTCAGAAGGTGTCTCAGGAGGTCCTATTATCAAGCGGGGCCTCAAGCAGGGCTGCATAGAGCTGACTGCCCAGGACCATGTCCAGGCAGCTTTTACACATCTGAGTTATAGATATCACAAAATTCAATAAACTAAGATAAGGACATGAGGGGGCAAGTTAAAAAATACATTTCAATAATACATTTTTTTTTCCATCAATATTTATTATTTCAAAAGGAATTAGTAAAAAAATGTGAGCATTTGGTTTCTTAGGGTTTGCATGGCTTTGTTTTCTTTGATGAGTGGAAAAACCAACAGTAAGTATGACAGGACTTCAACAGACTTGCAATGTAGTTTAGCTCCTAGTGTCATCAAAGTTGAAATCCTATGGTAGCACTGATGCAAATGAACTAAATAGAATTTCTTTTTCCCATTGATTCTGAGGAGAAATTGTACCCAGAGAATCTGAGAAAATTCATTCCAGAAATCACGAAGTTCCCTCTTAGAAAATTTTTATTTTAATAAAATAAATTCTCCGGTGAAAATTCTTAATGTAAAGAACAAACCACGAAAACTGAAGCCAACACCTCCATCATAATGTATGCAGTAGTTTAATGGAGTAACCCACTACATAGGCTATTTCCTCACCTGCCACAAGTTATAAAAACACAAATGCAAAGAAATACAAGACCATTAAGACAATTTAAACAGAAAGTACCAAATAAGAGCATAAATAATGGTAGAGAGGGCTTTGGGCAGGCCAAGTCAAATTTCATATTGTATATTTTATCAGAGCTTCAATTGTCTTCTCTCACGGACAGTGAAATATGGCATATATGACATCTGCTAAATTACTTCTTGGGCTTAGATAATTTATACTTTACTTTTATTATGTAAAGTGTTATATTGTTAAGATGTGTTTCATACAGATTTATAGATCATTAGCTAATTATATCTAACATGAAACATGGTGATTAAATTCTCATTAATGACATTTAATTTGATGTTATTAAAAAGTGATAATTTTATTCTACTCAATTTTAATGCAGAAATGAAGTGCTCTATAGCTTAATTACAGCTATGCAAATAATTTAAATAAACTAAGTTAGAAGTGTTCTAATAATAGCATATTTTCTCCTTTTAAAGGTACATTCATTTTCTTTGCTCTTAGTCTGAAATTCAATAATTTGCATTATGCTTCCTTAATTAATGAATACTTCAAGAAATCACATAGCAAGTAGTACTGAAAGCACTGGAGACAAAGCATTCTGGTATAATGTATTGCTTTAAGCATTTCCATACAGTAGGGAACAGAACAGATACATCAGTTCTATAACCTGTGACTTGGAAAAGATTATTTCAAGCAACAGTCACCTCCAAAATGAACAAATATATCATAATAATAAATACAGAAAATTATGTAGATTGCACTTAAAACATTCTACATCGTTATAGTCATTGATTATTCCAGGAAACCTGTTGAAGTGCCCTGAATATTTGTATTTATTTGTTTAGGATTTGATCCTGTACTCTTCTGAGGAGCAATGCATTGGTCCTCTACTTATCTTTCTAATTTCTAATTTAAAACTCTCTGTTAATCTGAATGTGCATATCAACTTTACCTAAATGAAACAACCCAAACAAACTCTTAAATTTAGACTCTGACAGGAAAATACACTTTAAGCTACTAGGGATGCAATGTTTCCCTTTTCAGAAAAGGGTTTTTCACAATCTGTGTAACAATACAAACATTTCATTGCTTAATATTAAACAAAATATTTGACTTTGCAACAGTGATTTTTTTCCCATGCCTCTAAATTATCAATGTGCATTTTCAGATAATTCAATAGCAAGTCTAAGTAAGTCTAAGTAAGCCTGCTATACTGTAGTTCTTGTCCCAAACCAGAATAGTCAGGCTGGGGGCTGGCAGAGGGGTACTTTTCTCCCTGAACCAGGAAGAGAAGTTCTTTTCAAAGCTCAGGACTTGTGGGCTGTGGTTTTTCTTTCACAGTGCAACTCAAATGTCTCGTTATTTTCTACAGAACAACTTAAAGCCATGAGAAGTACTGAAAAGTTATCAACAAACCAAGCATGAAGAGATCCTCCATTTAAAGAAGTTGGTGATCATGACAGCTGAAAGTAGAGAATAAACTTTATACTGTTGCAACTGTATTATGTTGAAATTTTTTATACAACAGAACTGCATGCAATTTCTTGAAACTTAATTGGCAAGGCAGTTGCAGCTTAGTTAATTTTGCAACTGTCAAGAGCTCTCTACTTTGAAAGCAAGCATTTTCAAACACAAAGAGAATCACACTCATTAAGCAGAAATGTGAATGTTGGGTATGCAGTGCACTTTGCAGCTAGTTCATAGAAGGAAAAAAAGGTGTATTAATAATGTGGCAAAAAAAGGAGAAAAGAAATGCACCTTTATTTTCTGGAAGGTTTACCTATTTCTTTTCCAATATAATTTGAATCAAAGGCAGCTTGGCCAGATCCTCATTCACCTCAAAAATCAACAGGGCTATGCTACAGGCAGATCCTCCCTCCTTACTACGACCTAGCAAGAAAAGCAAAGACACAAATGGTGCCTTGTCTTACACATTCCATCCAGTGAGACACCAGTGTGCAGTACTGAGAAAGCTTGAATTGCAAGTACTCCAAAGATGCAGTAGGAAAGGAAGTGTTCATAATTCATGGGGCTTGATAGGGCTGAGCTACATGATCTGTACTTTAAATATTGCAGAAATATGGAGATAACTTCTTGGAGAAAAAGAAAAGCTACCTACAGAAGGAATTTTCCTTTCCTGGACTGAATTCTACCTACTTTGTGAGTAGCAGCTGAAAAGGGAGGAGGAAAAAAGGTCACCAATAAATAGATGTGTTCTCATCTGTTTTTTTTTCCCTGGAACAAATAAATCCGTAACAGATTTTTGCATGCAAATCTTGGCAGCACAGTTTAGGGTTATGTTTACAGAGTACATGCAGACCCCAAAATATAAGAATGTGCAATAGTTTTCTGAAATGCTTTGTTCATCTTGCTATGATATTTACTTTACACCTATTCTTACTTCTGAGAAATATATTTTAAATAATTAAGACTAAATTAATGCTTTTATCATGCCATTGTAATCTTTTGAGCAGTGTTGGTATAAATTTAACAAGTTGAAAGAGAACTCATTAACTTAACATGAAAACTAGATTTGTCACAGTGTAATATTTTCTAAAGTTAGTTATGAAATGTGCTAATGAAGGTCATCTAAGAGAAGAGCTCATCAGTGTTCAGGTCACTTTGGAAACTTCACCTCACATGCCATAATGTTTTTATCCTTAAACTAGGAGAGGGATCATACACCCCTAAAATGAATGTATGCACCTTTATATAATTTTTGTACATATTACAGAACTTTTTTCTTGAGTTATTTCACCAAAACTATTTCTTTCATTAGATAAATTCTGGAGTAACAATGTCAAAGACATTTAGGCACTTAATGATGCAGCTCTTCCCTTGCTGAGTTTTTGAGGGTGTGCAAGTCAGGTTCCTAGCTGTAGTCTTGTTTCCACAGCGTTCCCAACAGCAGCACTGAATCAGAGAAATGCAGTGCCAAGTGCAGACTCTGGCACATGGTACTTCTCCCTCATTTCTTGTTTTCATTTTAAGTAAAGAGAAATCTAGTATCTTGTAGTGGCATCATAAGCTTGAAGCAGGTATTATTTGAGTGTGAAGTTCTAACCCAAATATAAGCCTTCTACAAGAACGTTGAAGTAGTTGATAATAATGAAAAGAAATGCTGATAGAAAGCAAAAGAAACTGCCCATAGGTACCTGTAGGTAGAAGTTTCTCTGAGATGCAAATAGATATTTGCATTGAAATTAATGATCCTGACACCATATTGTCGTAACTAAAGAACAAATGAAACACAAAATATGGTGAAAAGATCTCAGGTGGCAAGGTTTTGGTTTGAATGGAGTGTACTGGAGTCTACTGATATTCACTGATTCCAAGAAGTTCACAACTGCTCACTCAGATTTGGCCAAAGGAACGTCTGGCATCATGCATGTATTTTCTACTTCCTATAGTCTTAAAATTAAGAATAAAGATGATGTATTTTGCAAATATTTAGTGTATTAAGTTTATACTGGTATTTTTCAAATGGTTTCTCAACCAGATCTTGAAGGGAAAAAATTCGCTATTAATCATAAAGCATAAGAAGTGAGGGTAGGATAGCAGTGAGAAGAATGAAAAGATGAAATTGGTAAAAATTATATTTTTCTAAAGACCAGCTCATTACTTTTTTTGACTTCTGTATGTGTCCATTTGTTTATCTGATCAAAACACAACCCTTAAAACCATCCAGATATCTCTACTGATGCCAGTTACACTTTACAGAAATCATAATCAGAACCCCATAAATCTTATAGCAATTTCCAGCTGGTGCTTTTATAAGTGTAAATTGAAAGAAATAAAGATTAATTATATTCTTTAATGTCCTATTTATACGGAAGAGAAGACTGGGGATGTAAGAACTGGTCAGTTTTCAATACTCTGAACTGTCCTGATGGAAATATATGCCCCTTATCAGCTGTGAAAACACAGATAGGCAAACACACAACCCAGGGCTTCTATCTAACATACTGACCACGAATCACAAATCAATTCACCTAAAAGGTTTTACAGATCAGCAGAATGAAGGCTTATCAACCCTAGGTAAATGGTTTGCTTAATAGAAACAAATACTGGAGATTCAGATGAAGTTGAGCTGTTTTATGTAAGAATCCCAAATCAAAGTGATTTTTTCAGAAACATTGTTATTTGCTTATTCAGGAGTAAATGATGGAACCATCGGGGCAAAATGAGGAAGCAATAAATACAATGATACAAATATTATATAAAAGACTACTCTAGAATGGTACATTATATAGAAAATATGCACTGGGCATTATGATTACACAAGTATATTTTTTGTTTTCACATTAAAAATGTGTATTATGTATTTTATTCTGTTTTTCTGCTACAGTGTTCATTTTATTTCTCAAACTATAGTCTGCAATAAATATAGGGTAATTTTTTACATGGTTTCTCATGCATTCTTTCATTTAGTTAATTTAATTTCAAATGCAGAATTAAAAAGAAACATAACTGAAGATGAGGAAGTACAGAGAGGGAATTGGAAGAATTATATTTGGTTTCTGGAGTAGAATTGTTTCAGATTTTTCCCAATTTATCGATTGTTAATTTACTCTGTATATATTCATCATTAGAGCATGACACTTTAGAAGATATGTTTATTCTTTAAAGGAATTATTACCAAGAGACAGAATTTCTGGTAGCACAATTCTTGTAGCACACCATAAGAGTTCTGATGGTTTAGCGTATTTCAGGACTTGTTATATGTGGAAAGAGCCCAGTTCTTCCTTAGGTACTGGCTTTTTTTTTTAGTTCAGAATTAATTGTGCCTTATGAAAATTCTGAACTGGAGAATGACATCTTCTTTTAAGCTAAATATTTTCAAAAGGCTTCACCAAACATAGCAGATTTCTCTTTCAGTGAATGGGAATTCATATATATTTGTTCATGTGACAGTAATTCTATTGTTTTCACCTATATCAGTTCATTCTGATTGGGTAAAAACTTTGGCTTTATGGAAAAATGTAATCATTTGTCAGGAAACTTCTTTCTAATTTATGCAGCTGTCAGAAATAAATTACATTTATGGTGTTTATTTCACCTTTTGCAGGTTAGTGGTGGTCTGTGTTACTGACAGAACTTCAGCATTTCCCTAAGAGGATGAAATTTTATTCTTTGCAATACGCAGACCTCTTCAAAGACTTAAAAATGGAAGGTATATACAGAGAGTTTAAAAAAGTTATTGTTTGAAAAATAATAAATTATACATCACCAAGGTTACGTACACCTATAGTCCTTGGCCCTTACAGTGGAAATTAATTAATCCATCTAATTTATTGATCAATTTAGATGTTAAAATACTGCAGAGTTAAATTTAGTCTTTCAGTCATCCTGAGTTATGAAGCAAAATTTATTACATAACTTCCATAAAAGGGAAATTAAAAAAGAAACACCTATCAGTCACCTAAGATGTGCTATGTGATGGGAAATTTGTTTCTAAAAGCTTTACCATTCTTAAATTTACAGTGGTTTCTATTTCCTGCCAATTTGTAACAGAAACAAATCTGTAAGATGAATTACTTTCTATATCTTATAAGCAGTATGGAAAACAGGGACCTGCAGTGTTACACGTTTTCCAGTTAGGAAAGGAGGTTAAACAGACAGTTACAGGCTTATAAAAGAAAAATTGCTGAGTTATCTGGAGTTTTAATTATATGATGACAAAAGCAGTTTATTCTAGGTACTTCCTTTGATACTCAGAAATTGTCAAGGAAAGAAAATGAAGCCACATGTTCCAAGACACCCTGACACCTAAATAGAACAGAGGTTGTCGTTTAAGAGAATTAGAGTAGCAGCAGTTTCATGTACAAATAAGTCAAATAAATTGCTATGTCATGGTTCTTTACCAACTATAAGATATTTTTCAAAATATTTCTTTTATCCTGAACTCTGATTCAGCTCTGAAGTCTATTCCACCGAAAAAAGATTGCCTGAAGTATCATAAGCGATCTTGATGTAAATGAAGATGTGATATACTTACCACACACACAGAGCTTTGTGTATTAGATTAACACAAAAATAGATCCACTAGCAGAAACCCAAGTCTGAATTGCATTTTGTCATTTTTTATGTCTTTCTGTGCTGAAATAGCAACAGGATTATTGTTATTTCTTACTCTCACAGGTATCCTCTAAAAGATACATAAATACTTATTTAAGTAGGATTTTACTCTGTGTCAACAGATGACTCTAGCACCAGTAAGGACTCAGTCCTTTAAAATAAAGCTCATCTTTCTTCCATATGCAGAAAGAAAATAACTTTTTTAAAGCACTGTGATATTTCAGCGATGTTGGTATTATAGAAATGCAGAACTGTAGATGCATTCTTCTTCATTTGATGCAAAATATTGTTAAGATTTCTTCTATACTAACAGACTATTCAACTGGAAGAAAATGTGTTGGAATTACAGCACAGTATAGAAAAAAATAATCTCTCTCCATATGTTCCCTTAATTAGTTCATTATTCTTTTCAAGGTCTATGAACAAAAACGAAATTGAAATTTTGCATGTTTGAAAATGTAATGAAAATGAATGTTGTGAACACAAAGTGAAAGACTGGTGGGATGGTACTTGGTAGCAATGAAGAGCATCTGAGTCAGGAACATGTCTGCTAAAACCAGGAAGCAGAGGATAAAAGTATGAATGCATAAAAGCAAAACTTTGCTTTGGATCTTGAAAGAACCAATCAGTAAGAACTGTCTACATATTCAAGCTCTGATAATGTTATTACCTGAAACAATGCAGAATTATGATGAGACTGACAGAAAACAAACAAATACACACACATATATAAAAGTACTGTATACTGTATATGCATACATATTTTCCTTTAGGACAACTGGCGGAAGGAGAAATGCTGTTCACTTTATAGAATAACAGAAACCAAACACGTTGCATGCAAAGTGAGGGGTTTTTTTAAACCAAAATTTACAGCAATTTTAGCTGTATAAAAAAAGTAGATTTTCCTGATTTATAATCACCTGCATTTGGGGATTATGGAAGTGGGAAAGGCATGGGCGAGTAATCATTTAAATAATGTATCTTTTACTTGATTGAACACAAAGTAGAGCCCTTGATCACAAGTTTTTCTGACCGTCCCTGCTTTTTTCAGGGACCATCTGAAAAGACCAACTGGATTTATATAATATTTAATATCAGAAAGAAAATTATTTTATTTTCCTTTTCTTAATAATTATGATCTGACACACAAGTGCAGTTCAAGCAAGATAAGCAATAGCTTTGATACACTAGTTAACACTCTTCAAACAGAGAGACCTTTCGTGCTATGAAGGTTATTAAAGGATTTCCTCTGCTCCAGGAGACTTGCAGTTAAATGACAGAAAGTAAATGCCAGAGGTAGTTTTCAAAGGCACCCCTAAAAGAATTAGAGGACTTTGTACTTCTAGTTATATAATAGATTAACTTAACAGCATTGGGCATGTGAGACTGGGAAAAATTCTGCCATCTTTGAGGTATTTCCCTTCACTGAATTGCTTCCACAGGAGCTAGGAAGAAACTGTGGGATACTTTTTTTTTGAAAGGAAGCCTGCAAGGTAAAAAAAGGAAAGCAATTTAAATAGAAAAAGTAGTCAGGAAAAAGGAAGGAACTTTATCTTCTGAAGCAATGCTCAGAGCACAGCCAGAGGAGTGCCCGCCTGGCTCTGCACAGCCAGGTCCCAGCTGTGCCTGGTATGTGCTCCAGGGCTGCCTCGATTCCTACCAACCTCCGGCAGTAGATTAACATGGGCATAACATTGCCATAACACTGCACTTAAGTTACAAGTCTTTCAAACATGAATGTGTGTGTAACCTACTACATATTAATAACATAAACACTCAGGCCAGCAAAAAACTACTTGGCCTGTGGGGAAAAGAAATCTCAGGGCAGGATGTCAGAGGCTGAGTTTCAGGTGTGCATAAAGCAAGATAAAGGTGGATTTCCATCTGAAACCTTGCCATTGCAGGTGGAATTTATAATCACTTATCTTTTTCATGGACTATGTTTTTCTTTCCTTTTACACTGTGATTTTCTTTCTCCAGACATCAGCTTCCAACCACTCCTAAGTATTTGTTCAAAATTCTATATGTGCATTCCTGTATGAAGTGTCAGGAAAAGCAAAACTTGCCTGCAGAAGTTGGTCAATAAAACAACATTCAGGATCAGTTAATGAAACTAAATAATAAGAGCTCTCCGGTACAGCTGAACTACACCAAAAACCATAATTTATCTGGTAAAGTTTTTTGGATAGCCTTTGAAGTCAGAGCAAACCACTACACCTGTGTCCTTTGATACTGCATGTGAAGATTAACACAGCCAGTTAAATGGGGATTCTGCAGTAAAAGATGGAGCAGGAAAAAAACTCAATCTTACCATATTTTATAAACAATAAATAGTAGACTTATAAGTGACGATTTAGAGTTAAAATACTTTATATTAAATAATGTGTGTCTTTCAGAATGCAATGACTCAAGTCTCTGATTACTTTTTCTCTTTTGTTGACATAATTTATATATTCAAACAGTAACTTTAATTCTTGGCAATGGAACAGCACCATGAGTACTAAACAGAGCTATACCCCACTTCAAGGAAAATACAAGCAAGGGAGTTATGAAGACAAGCAAATGCATCCTTTCATGATGGCAGACAACCACATCAACATACATGTCAGGATTAAGACAGTAAATGTCCATGGAGAAGCTGAGCTGACAGCCATCAAAAACAGCGTACAAAGTGATAAACTTTATGTAGCTTACACAAAAATCTAATGTGGGAGAAAAATTATGTGGTCAAGAAACCTGATCATTTCTTTTTTCATTTTTGATGTTTCACTTACCATGATGGGATCGTCTTTCACAGAGCATTACATGAGACACTTGCATAAATATAAAACCACAAACACATATATAACACATATGCATTTACACAAAAATGTATGTCATATATTGTATATAACTATATAGATTTTTGTTTTCTCAGTATTGCTTTACTGTCCCATGACAGCTTCTAAATTCTAAGGTCTCTTATGACAAGCTGCAAATCTTTACATGAAAAAAGAAAAAGTTCCACAATTTTGAAGCTGCCCAGAGAAGTTCTGGATGCTCCATCCCCTGAAGTGTTCAAGGCCAGGTTGGATGGGGCTTTGAGAGACCTGGCCTAGTGGAAGGTGTCCCTGCCCAGGGCAGGAGGTGGAACCAGGATGATCTTCAAGGTCCCTTCAAATGCAAAACATTCTATGATTCTACATACAGTGTAATAGGTATCTATATAGATAGATATATTCAGATATATCTATCTATATCTGAATATAATTAATTGTATTACCAGATTTAATGACAATTCCTTCTTCAGAATACAATGCCTTTAGTTACATAAATTCTTGTGTTTTACCAGTGTTTTGGAGACCAACTTATCCTAAAAAGGATTCATAACTAAACTGCAAATTAATATTCAAGAAAATTTATTATTATAACAAATAAACTCCTTACCTTTCTAAGGTAAACCTAAAAGTCAAACACCTTCTTATAAATTATAATCTATTTCTCTGACAATCAGTTATAAAATTCAGTAGTAATTGTTATCTCATAAAATGGACACTGAATATGTTGAAAACATAGGTCAAAGAGTAATCACCATTTCTATGAAGAAGAATTTTTTCACAGTAAAGTGATTATTTGTTAAAGATGGGACCATATTAGAGAAATGAGATTGCAGAAATGCTAGATTTAGTGAAAATATGGAATAACAACACATAAACAATAAGATTGATGGTCTGATTTTCACCAGATGCAGAAAGAATAAGTGCCTTTGCTACATATGATTGAAATGGAAAACGTATGGACAAATGAGATAAAAAGCATCATACTCCTTTTTAAAAGGACATTTTTCTTATTTAAAAACAAGATTTATTTTATTTTACTTTATTTTATTTTATTTTATTTTATTTTATTTTATTTTATTTTATTTTATTTTATTTTATTTCAAGTGAGGAAAACATCCCAACCTCCAACATCCCATTTTTTGTTTTGTTTTTCCCTTAAAATATTATGGAATAAAATTATGACATGAGTTTCACGTATGAGAGAACAAAAGTTCTGATTTTTGTCCTTTTTATCTCAAACACTAATAGGAATGACTACCATATATAAAAAAAATCTAGTGTTAGAAAAGATCTGAAAGCCAATTTTATCTTCACAAATGTTCCAGGAGATATTTCTTGTTGTCCTAAATTATTTGGAATAAAATAACATTCTTATTGTAAGTAATAAAGCTACTATGAAGCATCTTCTGCAGAGGCATCCCACCAAACATTCTGCTAAGCTATTGCTGCCATTGCAGGAGAGTGCCCTAGAACACCCTCACAAACATTCCTGGGAAGGCTTATGTTGAGTGTGCATGAAAAAAATGAATAGGAGCAATATGTCAAGTGGCGACTAAAGCTTACTGATCACTGAAAAAAGACATTTTGTCTGTGCGCTTTCCTGGCTGATAACAGACAGCTTAGAAGGGGAGAACATATATCAATATCTTGGAGGAATATAAAATTCATTCTAAGCATGTTCTTAAGCTATTTGTTTCTTCCTAACATCATTAATTAATATACCACAACGTCAGACATATCATCTACCCTGCGCAAAACAGTACAGGTGGCCACAATGAAACATTTCCTTGCTATGATTTCGTACAGGGTAAGAGATAATTGGTGTTTGATAGGCCTGCTCCTTAGAATAGAGCTCACATCAGATGTTCTTTTGCCAGGGTATCTCGGCCCATACCTGCCTGAATAGAAATCACATCAGGTGAAATACCAACGGCAGTGATGGATGCCCAGAACTCTGATTCTTGTATCACAAGTCAAACCATCAGTTCTTCTGCACAGGTATAGCTGACTATAGAAATCATTTCCCCACATCCAAGGACTACTGTACATCCCATTCTCTACGTGATGTAGTCCTCTCAATACCTTTTTTCCCCAATATCAACCTGAAATAGGATTTATTTCCCTGCAGATTATTTCCACTAGCATAGTTGTACATGGATTATTTTTCTTTTTATATATATAGAGCCAAGCACAATGACGTTCATAAATTTGATAGCACTACAATAATCCCATTTTTCCATTATATTATCCCATTAGAAAACTGTAAAATCAAAGCAAAATTGTATAATCCATTAAGAATTTAAGAATTTTATTTGTCCCTGAGAAGGCCTTTCATGTCTGTTTGAACATCATACTTTTTTCTCCCTTGTTATTTCCTCTAAGTCAAAATATATTTAGAGTAATATTTAATTACTGACGGAAAATACAGATGATATTGTCCTCTGGAATAATTCTAGGGTTCTTAGCAGCAGCTGTAGATGCTTGGACAAAGGTAGAAGAACAGTTCCATTGTGTAGTTTTGTATTCCAAAATTGCACAAAAAGAAATATCTTAAAACCAAGTGAATTTTTGTTGTATCTTTGACATTGAATGTGATAAAATTAAAAAATCTGCCTCATTGTTTTCCTCAGCTACACCATAAGGTGAACCCTGGGATTGCATTAAAAAAAACCCAAAAAACCACAGGTTAAATACAGGAATTTTAAGAAACTGAAGTAAACCAAATCATAAGACAATTAAACTAATCTTCAAGACCACCAGAAAAACACAATCCTGTCACAGAGGAGCTTGCATGAACAATAATGACCTTCCTCTTCATGCTGGGGTGCTTTGCCACACAGCAGAATGCAGCACTGTGGTATTCCAGTTTTGGAAATTTCATCTTTCATTTTCCAGATTAAGGCAGTTTTTTTGGCCTGTTGGTGGTATATTAGGGTAGGAATTCTCCAGTCGGTGAATTTCAGCACCTATTCAGCCCAGTCCTGTGTCTCTGAAATTTTCTTTTTGGTATTTTTCCTTCTAAAAAATGAGTGAGAGTTTAATTTCAAGGAATGATAATAGCCAGAGAAATAAAAAATGTCTGTCGTTAGAGAAGAGATAAAGCCAAAAGGCCTATTGGCAAGGAAGAAAGAAAAGGCTGAATAAAAAGAAACACAACTGCAGGACCTAAGGACATTATCAGATCACTCAGGAAAAATGTGGAAGAAAAACTTCTAGATTTTTGCTTTTTTGTTTGTGTTTTTTTATTATTATTATGCAACTGAATTATAATGGTATGGAGGAAGGTAAGGAAAAGGTCTTCTCTACCCCAAAGACTTTGCAGAATACATAGAAATTAAACATTTCAATTAACAAAGAAGCCTAAACACCACATGAAATTTCGAATTATCTGTTTAAAGGACTAACAATTGTTCTAAAAACAGGCTTTCAAAAACAAACAGAAAAGAGTTTGTAAAAAACACAGAATGTCTTGACACCAAGAGAATACATGGATGAACAGAGCATTTTTTGTTCATTAGCTTGCTTTTTGTTTAGGACATCTGTGTCTGGTATAATAAGCTGTACTGCAGGGACTCCTTACTGTACAGAAATTTTATAGATATTAGTGAAATCCCAGGCTTGTGTGTGTTATGTATATACTTACACAAGGTGCTAATCTGCTAGCAGCCCACACACATGTATCACACACAAGCTTGTCAGCAAGATGGTGATTAATAGAGAGCTTCTTATTAGCATTGGACCGCTAACTTTTTCTGACTCATGTTGGCAGGTGTGCCTCTGTTGCTGGAGGCAACTGTGATAAAGACAGGGAGATCTGGAAGAAATCACTGAAACAGACAGGTTTGGGAATTAAATCAGAGATTTTAAATCTGTTATTATGATTTCAGTCATGAGGAAAATAAATCCAACCACGTGAGTTTGAAATTTTTCACCATTCACAGCTCTTACCAGCATGAGAAAGCAACCCCCTCAGAGTTTGGTATTTTCACACACAGGCATTGTGAAGCTTTATTGTCGTGTTTGATAGCACAGGGATTGTAAGACTCCATGTGGCTCTGCCCCAGAGGCAGCTCTCAAAAGCCCTACTGTCTCAGCTCTGAGTCACTCAGACTGCCTCTGGCACTCAGAAAGGCCCAGCAGTGCTGACTATACCAGGACTCTTTGCCATCCAGATGAGATCAGTCCTCCAGACTCATGCAAAATGGAAAGAATGAAAAGTGTTTTCACTAGAATCCTCCTTACGTCTCACAGCACACACTATGCTCCTAGGTAGGAAAAGCCAGAAAATGTCCTGGATGAGCAAATGAAAAGCAGGAGTACTTTTAACATGAAGAATTAAATCACAGTAAGCAATATGGATGTAGAATAGAATATCATCTACATATAAACCACGATGCATCAGCTATTCATACTATTCTACTCTAATAAATACATAGGAAGGGAACTTCTGATGCACAGAGAGAGAGAATATTTCAGAATAATTCAAGAAGGACTTTTTAAATGCCAAGTTGACACACAGTTGCCCTAGCTGGGCACAGGAAGCATTAATTTGGCTACCAGGAACACAATTGCATGAGCAACAGCTGGAATTAACACGGGGTGTTAATCCTACAAATAGTAACAGATACTGCCAGTCTGGTGGTTTTCCCTGAGACATGCAGCAGACTGCTGGCACATCAGACAAAGACAGTCACACTTCTCTCCCATGCTCAAGCTGTGCTTCATAAGCCATATTGCCACTTCACAATAAAAAATAAACTGAGGTTACATACAGTGCTGTGCATCCAAAGATATTACTTATTGTTTTTATCCGTCTGAATTTTAGGTTTTACGTGGGAACATACAGTGATAAAGGCATGTATTTTCTTAGAGACCTGAGGAAGTGCCACCACATCTTTAGAAATGCTAATCCAATCAATACACTTAAAATGTCAGGGGACTAAAAGAAAACTGTGAATGTTTAGTATCTATAAACAGTGCTTATACAGAAAAAAAATAGTCTCTCAAGTACACGCTAAAAGGTGACTGAGATAGAAAGACTCCCAATTAACATCGACTGCTGGTATTGCCATTATAATCTTATATTAAAGGGACTTTTATACTGTTCAGAACAACTGCAGGATTTAATATGCAAAATATGTCCAACAGAAAGCTTTTACACATACAAAAATCTCAGAGGTATATTTTAAATGTATGCCAGTTATAGCCCACTAAAAATTTGAATATACTTCAATTTTTTTATTAATTCATATTTCCTATCATAAAGTAAAGATAAGAGTGAATTATTTTTCTTTGTCCTTGCCCAAAGACAAAGAAATAATCAGGAGCACTGAATGGATAGACTTCTATCTACAACCATCAAATAAGAACCACAAACACTTGCCTGCAGGCATGAAAGACACCTTTGGGATTAGCACTTTGTAAAACTCTTTTGGCTTAATAGACAAATGGCTGTTTACATATGATATAGATAAGTTCCTGTTCCTCAGACACTTAAATTCTCTACTCAGAGAAAAGGTACACAATTTGTGATTACATATCCATTGGCTCAATCCCCAAGCAAATAATCATAAATAAGGTTGGGAGAGAAGAAAGGCTGTGTTTCAGTCTTGCAGATGTTACCCAAATTTAGAGCTAGATTTGAGCCACACTTACTCACACTTTTCCCCCCAAAATATGTTTCTTTTACAGTAACTGATTGAATGTCCTACATTCAGCACTGAAATTTTTTTGCCAGTGTTACTTGCAACAGTACAACAAAGCTAAAATGGAAAACACCAAAAACTTAAGCCATTGGAGTTTTATCTGAATCAGACCCTGAATTCCTGAAGTCAAATGATTTGAAAAGAAAATTAAAAAAAGAAGACAGACCTCTAATCTGTCTGAGATAGAGAGAAAGGAATGGCAAGGAAGAGGATAAATTCTTACCCCAAGTCTAACAATGGATTTAGTTTCTTGCATTTGGAAATACAGAGGAATGCAGGCATTAAGATGAAAAAAGGAGAGACAGATCAAATGAATCCAGATAAAAAATCCAATAGAATAAATAGCAAAAGGCAGATTTATTTTAAGCCTAATATTTCTAATCAAATCTTTTATTTCCAAAGGTCTGTAAGATAATCACAGAGCTTTGAAAAAGTACTGAGTCTATCAGGGTAGCATTTATTATGTATCTTAAATATAAGTATACTTTTTCAAAAGACTAACAGACTGAATTGAGAAGTAAAAAATGCTCTTTGACAATTAGAAATATTCATACTAAAAATTCAGAAACACAGTAAGTATTTTGTCAGATCAGCTGAAACTCTTCTATGCATCTTGGGCAGAGTAGACACAGCAACACCATATTAATTCTATCTTTGAGAAACTAACATATTGTTAAAACATATTCAATGGGAAGGTATGCATAAATACAGTTTTTTAATACTGTGCAGTACTGTCTTTAGCTTTAAGAGGAACCTGAATCTGTCAGTGTACTTTTGCTCAGTGTTTATCAACAATTCAAAAATCCTGAAACAAAAAAAGTCCATTAATATCAAAACATATGCATAAAACTAGGTATAAGACAGTTTTAAAATTATTTTTATTCAAACTGGAAAATATCTTTAGGAGGAAAAATCTCCTTGTGGTGGCTTGACCTTGGCTACCTGAAACCCACACAGCCATCTTTGTTATAAAAGAGAACCAGAACCCACCACAACCGTTCTTCCAAAGGTTAAACAACCACACTATAAAAATGTTTGCCTGACAGCTAATCTGGTTTTCTAGCTCCCACTTCCAGCCATGGTGGAACTTTCAGTATTCATGATTTTTCCTCCTACATCATGGATATTTGCATTATGTCAGTGTGTATTAGAAAGAATGATGATTTTAAGCATTCATTTTCATAATTTCATTTGCTATTCAGTGCAATAGCAGTAGTTGAAATAAATTTGTTTTGTAGTAATGTGGATGCCATATCTATTTTCAAAAAAACTTTGTTCTAAAAAATTAGTTTACTATTAGAATAAGTGCCACCAGACAATTCACTAAAGATTTGTGATGCACTCATGTAATGTTAGCAAATCATTGCCCAATCATTCATTAAAAAATTTTGCCATAGAGGCTGTGTAGATCATCCCAAAACTTACCATCAGGAAGGTTTAACTGATTAAATTCTGGAAAAATATCCTGTCATAGATAAACAAACTGCCACACTCAAAAATCCATCCCTGACTTCTGCCTAACAAATCTGTAACTCTGCAAAATATACATATAGAATTATCAGTTGGTCATTTTTGAAATACGAAAATGCAGGACACCATCTGCCCTTTCCTCTGAGGATGTAATGAACACCAAAGATCCCTTCTCACAATAATCACATCCACCATAAGGGAAAAAGTACCCTTTTGCCACATAAGCCCCTTGTTGTTGTTGTTGTTGTTGTTTAAAGCACACTAAAACAATCAGACAGACAAATAAAAATAAAATTTTTTTAAGAAAAAAGTTAGTGAAAATGAAGCAGTAAGGATCACTATACCTCTTGTTTTATAGGAGTTTTTTTAGTACCATAGAAAAGTGCTGAAAGATCTCTGACATGAAGTTTTGGAGACCTTCTTGAACTTTCTCCCAGTATTTCAACATATTTTTTAAAACTTTGTCATTAAAAAAAAAAAAAAAAGAATTATTAAATGCCAGCAGAATAGAAGGTTTTGTTTGTTGGTTTGAGGTTTTTTTAATACATAATTACCAGCTTTTCAGAATTATTAAAATGTCAGTGTCATACTTGTTTTAACTAACTCTTTCAACATCACACAGTCAGTGAAGGAGAAATCAGGTTGCAAAATAAATGAGGATAAAACTGCCCTCTACCAGCTGTTTTGGTGATTCACTGATTAAAGGTTTTTAAAAACAGAGTAAACCAGAATTTCATGCCAGATTGCTCAGGTTAATTAGTCTCTCTGAAGAGTCTAATAGCATAACCTAAGTGACAGCACTTAGAAGGATAAGTTGTCTCTTTATCACAGTAATCATTAGGACACAAAAAATACACAAATATTATGCATGATTAAGACTGATAAGAAGTGGCACTAATTTCACAAAAGGACAGATCAGTTCTGCATGTCCATGCAACAACCAGTAGAGCAGACAAACCACAATGTACCTCAGAGACCTGAACACTTACAGGGATTAGTTCTTGGGGGTAGGGGAAGGAATAGAGCAACAACCAAAAATTCTCACGTTCAAAACGGTAGAAGAGAATTTTTACAACAGTGAGGTTGTGGATCTGCTTTGCTGGGAGGTTTCCAAAGATAAAGACACCTCCACTGAGCAGGAAAGCCACTACAATAGGCTGGAAGCATGTAAGTGCCTTATCCAACAGCCTCCAGGAACACTTCTTTTACTCCAGTTTTCTGTGAGCATTTTTGATTGACTGGACATCTGAATCTTTGTGGAATTCTTTTTTTCCCTTGGAATTATTGGAAATATGCAGAGTTAACTGAGGATTTTGCTAAGCAAGCAACTTGACTTAGGAGGATCTATTTGTACTCAGGAACACCATGTGTGAATTTAGATTTAATAACACTTCTGTGCCTGAATAATAATAACCATTGAACTTAAATGTCTAAAATTTGAGTTGCATAATTTTGACATTAAATTTCCACTATTCTAGTGTCTTAGTTGTGCATTGACATTCAGAAGTCTTGTAAGCAATCCATTAGCTGCTGAAAGGATGAAATACAGAACTGAATGATCAGACTAAATAGTTTGGGTTGTCTTAGACATACTGATGATTTAGGATTTCTGTTAGTGGCAAAAGCATCAGACTTCCCACACCTGGCACTCTCCCCTCTGCCAAGGCATGAGAAATGATAAAATAAGATGTTCTGAATACTAACATACCCCATGTCCCAGAGATCACAGAGCAGTACTGTCACCCCTCAGGAACATCATTTTAAAAGTCATGGTATGCTTCTTGCAAGAGCTCAGGATTTTGAGTCACAGTTTAGCATCTATCTTTAGAGGTGAATCTTATTAAAATGGTTTGTGTTTTGGTTCTTTGTGGTTTTTTGTTTGTTTCCTTGTGGCTTTTATTCCATAAGTGGTCACCTAGACATAGGAAAACTTTCTCCTTCGTGGTACATAAGATCTAAAGCCAAGCTGCTGAGATGTGCAAAAGAAAGAAAAAGGACTTGGACAGATGCCAGTGTTTCTGTATAATGAAAAATAATATCAAATTAAAATACTACTGGCTTAGGATATAATATTGAAACCAGACCACATTAATAGTAGTAATAGGCCAGACATGAAACAATAAAAAAATAAAAATAAATTGATGGTATTCATGTTTTAGATTTATTAGGACTCTGTATGCCATATTAAAAGTAAATACAGAATAAAAATTATATTACCTTTGATGAAGTTAAATGCTGTTGCGTCACAACATATTTTTATGGGAAGACAATCTATTTGACATGTAAAGGCATTTCACATTTTCAGTAGAACTCTAAACAGCATAATTTATGTTGTATTATGACAAACAAGGAACAAAAAAGAATATATTGTATAAATTGTTCATTTGGATCACTGTCTCTAGTCATTTCTGCAAAAAAATCTATCAAATTTCATGCATAATTCTCCCTCAAGGAAAATTAAGCCAAAAATCCTTAAATTTAGATATCACTCTCTGTTTTTGAAAACAATTCTAGTGTTAAAGACAAATGGAGGTATTGAATAAAAAGATGTTTTCCTAGTTTTCTTTATGAAGGGTTCTAGTTCTTCCTAGTTCTCCCTTATGAAGGGAGAACTTTTCGCAGATAAAGTGACAAATAATTATTTGAATACAGGACAATTACAACAAGTCTACCTGGATTTTATTTTTCTTTATCTTCTTATTTTGTTTCCCATCTGATAAAAACTAATTTCCGTAACACATCCAATTTTTATAAGCCAGAGTATCTTTCACAGGTGACAAAAGCCTCACTTAAATTCACAAGCACACAGTTTCAGTATGAAAGCCTTCTGCTTAGAAATTACTAATCAACAGTGATGCTTTCAGTTTGCCTGGATAAGTGCAGAAATTTCATCACACATAAATGAAACCTGACCAGAAGAGGTGTCAAGCTTTGATGCATTTGTCAGAGAGAGTGCATGATTTGGCTTCATAATTGAGACCTTGTAGTGATCCGTAAAAAAAACCTGGAATCTGAGCACATTTTCTCTTTGTGCTCTGCTTCTCCTCCAATGGAAGTTAACATTTGATAAAGAACTATCACCTTCTAGGGATAAATGAACCACAGAAATGCTGTCTCTAGAGAGGTGAGATGCCTCAAAGCAGTTTTTTACAATTTTTTCTTCTATAATTTTTTACTGCAGCTTAAGGTGTTCTGCCCCTGATCAGGTTTCTTTCACAAAATGCCTTTCACCACCTCAGTGATGTTGAAAAAAAGGAAAAAAACCCCAAACCTAAACAAGCTAAGAGTATGTTGGAGGGAGAAAGGTGTAGTTCCATTTAGGATTTCCTCCTTAAATGTGGAGAAGAAATCCAGTAAAAGAGGGAGGCATGACCTAACCATCAGGTTGGTTGGCACTACTCAAATAACTGGTGAAGCTGTGGGATTTTAACAGGTAAGCAAGAATAAATAAGAGAAATTTGGGGCATGGGAATAGTACCTAGGCTGTCTTAAGGAAATTTACTTTGAAGAATGAGAAGAATGGATGCAAGAAACAGATCTGGATATGTTCCGGGTTTATCACACTAGGTTTATTTTAAAATATGTATAGTTAGTGTAATCAAATACAACCTACCAAACAGATGCAGCAAAGGTTTAATTACATTAAAATGTGAATGGACTTTATTAGTGTGAACTGAAGCACAAATCCACAGGGAAAATATGTGAAAATATGAGCAATCTGATAACATCTCAGTAACTTGACCTCCTACTTGCCACAATTGATTCCTCCCATGGTGTTTAGCATGAGTTATACTGGAAAATACTCATAAAGTTAGCAATGATGCTGAAAAGTTGCCATGAATCTTTTGAAAATGCTCCCATAATTGTTTTTTTATATACCCTGAGGAGCTATATTGCCATCACATCTACAGAATCAGTCCTGTATGTAAGAGGTCTCAGTATACTTCAGAGGAAAAAAAAGTTTGTCTATGATTTGTCCTATTTTTCAGGAAAAATACTTCACTCTAAACTGCCATTGCATAGACAAACTCCATGCAGCTATTTCTTGGAACTAGGTTATCCAAAAATCAGAGTAACTAATACACTTAACTTCGTTTTCAGTTCTGGTGTTTCTAGGAAGAAAGCTTTAGAGAGGATGCTGAAATACCTTATTTTTTTAATGCCTGCATGAAAAACAAATAACAGTGTTCAGTGCCTCTTTGCCATGAGAGGAGGTGCAGGGGCTGGAGGGTTGGAAGGAATCTCTGCTCCACTACTCTTTGTATTAAACTAATCAGCTCTGTGGCATGATCCAGTAAATACACACAAAGAGTTTGCCAGTTTTTTAATGATAAGGATTTGGAGGACAACTTTGTCAGAAAGCAGAGACAGTTAGAGGCTAAACATTTTAGTGTACTAAAGACACTTCTCTCTTCCTCAACCCTTTACCTTAAAATAAAGAGAAGGGAATGTGGCATGAATATGCCTTATGTTTTCTTTTGGGGTGTTCAATTATCTAGTATTTCTGAGAGCACCTAGACACCCAATCTACAGCACCAAGTCTGAAAACAAACACTATTCAGGCAGGAAAAATGGGTCCTAGGTAAGAGAAGTTAATAATATTCTCACCTATATAAACTACAGACTGTGGATCCTAACTTCTTTCCCAACTTTACAGTCCAAGGAAGAGTCCCTGTCTCAAAGAACCTACACTCCATTCAGTGTTTTTTTATAGCACTGTTTTATATTCCCCTGTAATGGCATTCATTGCAAGCTGATAATAGTTCTGCTCCAGGACTATGGTTTTCAGTAGGACTTGTTCTTTCATATATATATAGATACCTTCAGAAGTCCCATCTTCACAGCTGCAGTTCGAGAATGGGTGATGGTATCAATATTCATAAGAGAAATCACTGATACAAAAACCAGCACTCTACACAGGCACACAGTATGTTGCGAAACACAGTAAGATACTAGGAAAGAAAGTGAATGCCAGGAAAAAAAAAAAAGGCTGAAGATTAAGATTTCCGTTTCACTGGAGTTCTACAGAAAGTTGAAATAAGAAACAAGGGTTCTGTAACTGTTTAGCAAAAGCAATTTTTTGGCCCATTGGCTCTGTATATTTTATTTGAGAGTTCACAACTAAAGAGCATAAATTTTTTCTCTTTTTCAGGCTGCCTTAATTTATTTTTTTTTTGTCTTGGTTTTTATGTCTAAGTAAAATGGGTAGGTAATTATTAGTAATGGAAGCAATAATTACATGTTCACAATTACTTCAGTGAATAAACTGTAATCATTGAGCCTTCTATGAGAACACATTGGACATTAAGTTCTTCAAGTGTAAGTTATACCATGTACTTTTAACTTGTGATTATATTTCTTTCTGAACAACTAAAGGGAAGCATTGATTGGATTTACAGTTTACCTCTTGTATTATTACAGTGTATTTCCTATATTTACAACTGAAGGAAAGCTTGCTGTCCAGGCACTTAGTGATACAAATTGTCAACGTTTATTGCAGTCAATAAGGACAGTGAATTTATACCAACCAAAGATGCATTCTACCTTTTTTAAAGGTTGATTTAAAACATAATGTGGAAAGGAATGAAGATAAGCTAGTTGTGAATTTTTTTTAATGCTTTAAACATATACTGGGTTCCTCCATGAGAAAAGAGTAGTGAAAATTAACAGAAAACCCAAATTAACAGAAAACCCAAATTAACAGAAAACCCAAATACAAAATAAAACCCAAATGTACTTTATTAGCTGAACCATAATACAGTAAAACCCCGGTACCATTTTGGCAATGTAAGTTTTTAGTAAATAGTTTCCATGAAAACAGCAAGATGGAAAGGAACACATTTTTCACCAGATACTTTTTTTTCCTATACTCTCCTTACTTCAAAAATGCTTTGTAGAAGAGCTAGTATCTTAGATATTGTCTGCAAGCCTTTTCTTTTTCCATTCTCCAAAATGGAGAAAAATGATTAAGTTGAATGCATTCATTTCGCAAAGACATCCTCTACTACCATGTAGGAAATGGTACTTCTTGAGTAAATTTCTGTAAAGCTTGTGCTCTGATAAATTTCTTCAGAAAAGAGAAAGTATTATGCATATGAAAAGTGGATACTCTAAGACCTTGGTTTAATAAACTCAAAAAACCTTATTTAAATGTATAAATTATGGGAAACATTTTGCTGCGTCAAGAAGGTTTTAACACAAGGTTGTAATGACATTTCAACAGTACATTGTAAGCATTATAATTAAATAAAGCATGTTTTCTTTGATCCTTACAATAGAGAAGCCTTAAAAACCAAACACCCATATCATGTTCATACTTAACCCAGGCATTAAACCTTACAAGCTTTTTCTCCTTCTCTGACCTTTTCTTTGCTTTCAAACAAAAAAAAAAAAAAAAAAAAAGGCAGAAAACACAAATTTTGACCTCTATATAGATTTTGCTTCGCAGTATAGAAAGCTTTGGTGACACACAGGAGGGTAGGAAAGGGAGAATGCATAACCTAGGCTGGGTGAGGGTGCTCTCTGAAGGTTATTCTCTCATTGTACATGTATAGGGCGTACTTGGCAAGTTTTTGGTAGTGGGAGTGCCACAGGTCTGGATTCTGTGAGAAGATGCCCCCATGTCCAACAGAGCCACTCCACACAGCTCCAGGACTGACCCATGACTGGCCAAGGCCGAGCTTATGTGCTACACTGCTAGTGCCTTTGGGATAACATATTTAAGAAGGGGAAAAATTATACACAAATGTAGCTGGGAAAGAGGTGTGAAAATATGTGAGAGAAACAGCCCTGCAGACACCAGGGAAGAAGGAGGGCTATGGGCACTAAGGAGCAGAGATTACCCTGCAGACCATGGTGAGGTAGGCTGTCCTCCTACAGCCTACAGAAGTACGTAGTGGAGGAGTTATCCATATGCAGCCTACAGAGGACCCCACACCAGAGCCCCGAAGGAAGTTGTGACCCTGTGGAGAGCCCACACTGGCTCTGGGAGTGTTCCTGGGAGTACCTGTGGCCCTGTGGGGAGGAGCTCACACTGGAACACGTCTGCTGACAGGACTTGTGATGCCATGGGGGATCCACTCTAAAACAGCCTCTTCCTGAAGGAATCTACCCTATGGAAAGTATTCCTGTTGGGCCAGTTCATGAAGGACTGTCTCCCATGGGAAGAACACTACACTGGAGCAAGCAAAGAGTTTGAGGAGGAACGAGTGACAAAGACAACGTGTGATGAGCTGACAACAACCCCCATTCCCTGTGCACCTGCACTGCATGGAGGTAGGAGGAGGAGGAATTGAGAGTGAAGTTGAGTCTGGTACAGGGAAGGAAGGGAAGAAGGGAGGAAAGTGTTCTTTAGCTTAGGTTTTATTATCCTACTCTCTTATTCGTAATCAATAAATTCCATTCATTTTCTCAATTCTACTCTGTTTCACCCAAGACAGTAACTGATGAGTGATCTCTTTCTGTCCTTTATCTTGATTCATGAGCTTTTTGTCATATTTTCTCACCCTCTCCAGTTGAGGACAGGGAGTGGTAGAGCGGCTTGGTGGGCACCTGACATCCAGTCAAGGTTAATCCACCACCATATCATATTAATCTTTGCCATGTTCCTGTTCTGTGCTCAATTATTTTATCTGTTGTTATGAGATGCTTTTCACATTAAACACACATTCCTTTATCACCACTTCTCACCATGCCACCTATCATCTCTGAGAAAGCATTGAAAAGTCTGATTCTGTGTCTGGTATCCTGAGTTTGAAACTTGATTGTTGTATTTTGAAATGAGATCCTTAGTAGGTTTTTTTGCTTGAAACAAAGAGGATTTTTTCCACAAACCTCAAAGTGGACTCTTTAAATACAGGACCTCACTCAGAAAAAGACATTCCTCAAGCCCCACAGCTGAAAGACGGGAAGGGAACCAATTACTTTGGAATATAAATACTAAACACCAGTCGAGAAGAAATGAAAAATGGACATGTAACCAGTCATGTTTACAATGAATTACCAATTATTCTATTTCAGCTCATGCTGCACTGGGCCTTAGTTAATAAGTAGTGCCACCAAGACGAATTCACTAAACACTTACAAAGACTATTAGTAAGACTGAATTTTCTTGGCAGTAGAAAAAGCTTGGCTTACATTCCTCTGCTTTTCCAGAACCAAATGAAATGAAAAGCAATGCTTTTCTCAGCCCCAGTCTCTCAGTGTATTTTATAAGCCATTTGCACATATTGAGTAAGATAGGAAAAGCACAAGAACCGCCCTTTCTCCCCTAAGTAATATTTATGATGAAACCCTAGGACGTCTTCTTAGCTTCAGAACTGCAGTGACTGAGAAATGTTCACAGCATTTTTGCATAAAATAGTGAGAATAAAATATGTACAGAAGTCATCTTGCCTCTCTGATCAGCAGTGAAGGAGAGTAATGGTGGATAGAAAAGCCACAGTAAGATTTCTTCCGTTCATTAAATTATACAAAGTCAAACCCACAGCAGGCATTCATGATTTTGATTTTTGACGAAGTCCACAAAGTTACACAGATCAAACTCTAAAACACAAAATGCAAAATTTCCACATTATGGATGCATTTTGCACTGGTGAAACACCCTTGCGCGGAAATTTATCTCACTGACATTTCACTGAGTTGAAACATGGATCTTTATTTGTTTGTTCAACATGCACAGTATAAGTGCTGATTTTGCATTACTTTCAGGTGTGAGACTGCACACCAGAAAGGTGATCTGCTTTATCCTGACTGCTGCCCTGTGGCTCAAATGGGATGCTTCCGGGTTAAAAGTTCTCTTCTAGGGAGTAAAGATGTGTGCTCAGAAATAATCTCTTGAGTGCAAATGCACAGCTCAGAATAAGATCATAATCATGAGATCAATAGAGCCAGTGCAGCTAAGAAGTGTCCAGTGAAGGCCAGCAGTCCCAAAAGTTTCAAAAGGAATCAAGAATGCAAAATTTTCCTAGAGATCCAGAGAAGACTACAAAATTTTTGCCAACCAAGGAGCCACTGAAAACGATTGGAATGAGGACTTATCCAGACAGGACACAGCAGATTGGGAAGACCTATTTTCAAACACCTTGTATTAATCTGCCAGATCCAGAATATCTAGGATTTGTTGGTGGGCAAAATTGCCTTTTTCAGATGAATTCCAACACAGATGTACGTCTGGCCATTAGCTTCTTTCACAGTGTTACTGGCCTCCATACTCAAGGGAAAGGATGGGGCTCTTCCCCCTCACTGGTGATTCATTATGCCATCACACATTACTATTAGTAGGACAAGAACTTTCTTAACGAACTGGAAAATTTGGTAACAGTTAGCAGGTGCTCATGCTGGTAAAAGAAGCCTGTCCAGAAAATGGCTGTGAGAAATTAAGTGGAAGAATCCATTCTTCTGAAAACAGAAATTTTCCCTGTACAATTTTTATTTCGTTAGCTAAACAAAAGTAAATGTTATTTTTTTTCCATGAAAAATAATATCAGTTTATGCCTTTACACTTTACACAAGATCACGACTTTGTAATGACGAGTTGCAGAGAGCTTTGATGTCCAGCTGAGGACAATAAGAAAAATGTGACAAAATTAGAGGGTGAAAAGTCAAAGGATAATCAATTTAGAAGCTGGGAACTCACAGAAGGAAAGTAGAAAATTGGTTGAGAGGGAAACATTAGGGAAAGCAATAACCTCTATGAATACTGCAGTTGGTAAAGGCTCTCTCATGATTTGCTTCATCCTTAGATGACAGTACTTATGTAGCCTTTTTTATTAAACATCTCATCTCTCATTTTAATAAATGAAACCCTAGTCTATATCCAAGTGAAAACAACCTGAAACACTACTCAACAAAAGACTTTCTGCATATGTAAGTATGGAATGCTGACTTTGTCCTAATCTAAAGCTAACATAATTCTTTCCATAGGAGTTCTGCCATATCAAAAATTCTACAGAGAAGGCCACGGAAAGAAATCAAAGGTTCTCATGAGGCAGATACACTTTTAATTCATTACAACTGTTTGTCCACAGCAGTCAAGAGATAGCCAGACACTCTGTCATCCAACAGGGAGGAACAGCAAGTCAGTACCCTCTTGTACTGCGAAATCTACCACACCGGCCTTCTGTGGAATAAAAGTAACAGATGAATCTATAGAACAGATTTCTTCAAATGGGGTTCAAATTTCCCACAAAATAATATTCTGCACAATATTCTGCATTCATACAAGTGTTTCACATAATAAAAATGTTCATGTCCTTGAAGCATCAAGTGCTGCAATAGGCATCAATTGAAGCCACAGATGGGCAAGATCTTGAACCCTTGCAAGCCTAAGACCTTCTTAGATATCAATGTCGTAGCTGATACATAATATATTAGCAAACAGTGTGATCTGGACTGGAAGACCATGAAATGAACAACATAACCAGCAAAAGAGTTTGCAGGAATCATCACCACTGGTTGTATTCTTCAACCTGGCATCCAACATGAAAAGCCTCAGGCTGAAGATTCCTTGCAGTTTATTATACGGGCATAGTAGTTCACATGCAAGCCTTACAAGGAGTGATCTTCACCAATGTGTTAACAGGATTTGACTCTTTCCACTTTTGTTGGGACTCCTTTTTTCCTAGCCAAATCTGTATTTTCCACGTGTTCATCTGTACCTAATGTGACCTGCAAGCAGCATAATGAAAGAGGCTCTAAGGAAAAACTCACTGCATCCTGAAAGCAGGAAAGTCTCCACCTCTGGATAGAATTCGCTCTCTCCAGACTTCAACAGGAAGCTGGAAGGACTAGATTGAACCAAAATCAGGAGAGATCAATACGGAATCACAGAATCATAGAATTACTAAGGTTGGAAAAGACCTCCAAGATCATCAAGGACAACCATTTAGCCAGCACCATTTGCATTCATCACTAAACTATGTCTCCAAGGCCACAGTCACACGCCTTTTGAGCACTTCCTGGGATGGCCACGACCCTGAGTATTACCCTGCAGAAACATCTGTTTACATGGACAGAACAAGTCAGTAATGAGACATTCTGATTAAGGTGTGGTTTCAAATAAATGTACACAATTTCAAATGCACACTTTACACCTGATGACTCCATAATTGGAATATTTTCTTTACATTTTTATTTTCATTTCAAGTCATTCCAGGATGTCTGTAAAAGAACTTCCCTGAGCAAACTCTCAGCTCACTAAACTATTCCAGAAAAGGAAAAAAAAAATTAAAAATTGCTCTCTGCCTGACTGATAAGCCTTAGGGTTCATTCACATCAGCTATATCTGAGGGGAATGGCTGCATCAGTGCATTTGGTAGGAGATTCCTGGCACCTTTTAAAGGCTATTTTTAGGATCCCTGTTTGCTGGGAAGTGGGATCTCATCTGTACATGGCAGTAAACAGCTGTCAGTTCTGAGTCATCAATAGCCCAGCAAAGTATGAAGTTCAACTTTTCTGTGAAATATGTAATACATGATTATAATATTTAGGTTAATCAACAATACTTTAAAATACTTTTTTAGACAACCTGAAAGGGAAAATAAAATTTTTTTGAGCATTATCCCATGCTTTTCACTGATACAGGCAAACCTATTAGGAAGTAAATATTCATGGCTAACTCCCACATATTCTTTGTGCCAAGACAGTGAGAAAAAATATGTGTACATTACTGCCACAGTAGGGTTGTTTGAGAATTGAGTCATGGATGAATGAAGAAGAAAATATAAAATATAAAAAATGCTGAGGACTAAGATAACACTTTAAGCACTATTATCCCATTATCTTTTCAAAAGATGTACAATGTCCTTGCACCTTTCCTGGTACAAAATGAATAAAAACTCCCTTAAACACCTAGGTCCCACCAATAAGCAACCTAAGCAGTGTGCATTACTGAAAAACTAAATACTTTGCTTTATTTGCTTTCTTCAGCAACACAGACATTTGATGTCAGCACGTTGTACATTTGCTTCATGTCCAGCGTATAAAAAATAAGTACAACAGATATCATTGACATGTGTCTTCTCAGCATTTACTGGTGATAAAAAGCTGCACAAGCCACACTTAAGTTGTTTTTGATATTAAATTGATGGTCTGTCAGAGATAAAATGAAATAAATTGCGCTTTGGAATTCAAGCCGAAGAGATGAACACGAGATGTTTATTCACTACTGCTGCCAACGGAGTTCCCTTTGGTAACTGGAAGTATTGTTATTTTTCTTCCTTCAGCCTTTTCACACACCTCATTGCCCATCGACACAATCTTCCTGAGATGGCAAAATGTTCTGAGGTCCAAGACACATTTCCTCTTAAAAATCACTTTGGCACAAGGAACCATACTTGTCAATTTCAGGCTGCAAAGTTGCATTACATCTTAATAAAAGGATACAAAAATGTTGTATTTACTTATCATCATAACAAAGCAAGGAGCTGCATACATCAGGGATACCTTTAAGTATGGAAAAGGGTACCACCTGATTGTGAAATTCCATGCAATATCCAATTCTTTTGTTAAATACTGTATATTCATCAGCGTTGGTAAAGACACTAGAGTAAACATTTTGACAGGCATCACTAAATACAGCCCTCAGGAGTATTACAAAAGCTTGGAAGCTCTTTAAACTCTAGAAATCTTCCAAGAGGCCTCTATTATATTTTGGGTCCATATTGCTAAATGCTTTTTGGAACAGTGACTGCCAGCTGCCAATATCCGGATGGTGAAAACTAAGAAAACTAAGAAAAAGTAAGTTAACAACTTTGGTTTAAAAAAAAATCCCCAAGCTCCACAAACAAACCAACTAAAAAACACCCAAGCAAATTTGTAGGAAAGAAATCTTGGCTTGTTTAATGAATACATTCCACAGGACTTCATTTATCAGGTAATCCTGAACCTTGAATTACGATTAAGTAGCCATGTTAGAGATACTAATTTTGTACAAGTCTATGCCAATATTAGTTTCAATTTCAGTGCATATCGACATCAAAGCAGGGTGCAGAAAACAACTTAGAGAAGAAAAGAAGTGACACAAAGGCTCGTTATTTTAACTGTTGGCACACCCATCGGTGCCTGGTATTTTTTCCTTTTATTCCTTATTGATATTTAATGACTCTTTCTTGCACGGGTTAGATGGTGTTTTTTTCAATGACTGAAATCAATAAATATGTTATTTCTTTCAAAAGTATCTATAAAGAAGAATAAAGATAGAAAATTTATTTTAATTGAGATCTTTTCACCAGTAAAATTGCTGCTTATATTTACCACATTTGATTTTGAAAGGTCTGAGCAGGCATCCACTGAAATACACTACACAGACGTTCAAGAGACTTGAACTTAGCTTTTAGAAAACTGTCAACTTTTACTCAGAAAAATGAGTGTGTGGTTGAAATTACTTTAGAGGCTGCTGCACTTCTCAACATGCAGGTTCACACTGACATTATTGTGTTGCCCAAATGCAGTCAGGAGGTAACAGCCCTGTGGTGTCTGTGGCCAATGTGGAGCAAGCAGTAAGTGATAAATGCACAGCCTCCTGGAAGACAGCCTAACGCTGTGAACTAGACAATGTAGAATAGAGGTAGCTCAATCCTAATTTAGGAGACAAATTGTCGGAATAGCACTTGAAACCAGAAAGAATGCAATGACATGGGTATAGACAGAAAATGATATAAAAGTATCTTGACTGAATTCTTTCCAAAATCAGGATCGTCATAGTTACTCTTAAAAAATGGAGTTCTGCTATGGGATCCAGTTCCACAGGTAGCTCAGTGAAGTCCAGGAGCATCTTTTTATTGACCCCAGAGAACACTGAAAGAAATATTTATAGTGGATAGATTTTAAAATTTGTCTTAACTAATTCAAAGCATGTAAAAATCAGGAAGTTCTTTAATCATCACACAGGGTATTCAGTTTGAAATAATCTAAATTAGACAACTGGAAAGTCTTAATGATTAGGCTTGAACAAGAAATGTATTAAACTGCTGTATTTCAGTAAAAATATCTCTATTGAATGATTAAATTCTATTCCTTGTAAAATACTCTATTATTACAATATTCTATTCTGTGTTAAAACATGAAAGTACAATGAATCTGGTATTAGATATCTCATTATATACGTTATATGCTCTTATATGTAATTAATTTAGAATTTTTTAAAATCTTTTCTTCCCCAGTCATGTCTTCAGCAGTTATTTCATTGGGGAATGGAATTTATGGCAGCCTTCTTAATGATCAATGTAAAAGAAATCCCTAAATTCCTGGCTTCATGGGAATCTCTGCTGTGACCATATTCACTCTAGGGAGTGCCAGATAGTCTGCCAACTCTGAATGTTCTCTTATGAACAATTTCTTGTGATCACTCTGTCATGACTGATCTATAAAGCATGTATGCATATAGGGTACAAGCAAGGAAAAAAAAAAGCCTAGAACTTGTAATAAAAATAAATTCCTAAACATTAAATAATCTTCTGAAAAACAAAGGTAAGATCACAATCTGAGAATAGTCAAAAACCGAACAGCAATCGTCAGCTAATTGCCATGAATGATAGGGATGTTGGGATTATACTTCTTAACATCCAATTAAGTCATTTTAGTTCTTCTCAGTAGTTTTTTCAGGCTTTCCTCCCAAAATCTTCTGTTGGTTAAATACAAATAAGATTTTTTTCCCTTCAACTTTCATATAAATTATATCCATGCTTTTGTCAGTCTCTTAACTTCTATAAAACGTACTCAGAGCTGGTAAAATGGCATCAAAGAGAAGAAACGTGATTTCATTAGTTTGATGTACTATACATCATAGATCTTACATAACAATAGCTATTCATTATCACTTACCCTTAAAAAATGCATTGCTTTACTTGCTTCCAACAGGTAGCATCCTAAAAAGATTAAGTATTCAATCATCTTTAAAGGATAATGCCAAGGCAAAATGCACTACCAGTATTCAGGTACCTGTTTCAGCAAATAAATCTTGCATTTACCTGTTGATATTTTACTGCTGAGTTGGTTTTTATTTTTTCTCTAAATATTTCCACTATAATCTATAGTAAGACTAAGTATGACGTTCTTCAGAAAGAAAATGTCAACAGTCACCAAATGTTACCACTCTGGCATGCCTACCTTCCTATATCAACTTATTTATATTCAGGTGCCAGAACTTCAAGTCAAAGGGGAGACCTTGAGGCTTCTAAACTTCAGTGTGTTATTTACGGGCTGACCACAGGGCCATGTACTGTTGTCCCCTTTCTCAAGAAAGGAAGAAAGGGGAGGTGGGGAGGCAGAAATGCACTAAAATGTAATCCTGCTTTGTGGGGGAAAACTACTCTGAATTTGTGTGGTATAGTGAGAGAAATTACATATGGAAGTGAGCGTAAGGGAGTCATCTATCTATATTAATCAGATATTGAAAACATTTTAATCAATACATGATTCTACTTAAGACAGAAAATACCTATGCTTAGGGATAAAGGTAAAACAGCAAAAGAAACGCTTTCCACTGGCTCTAAGGAAAAGGCTTATACAGTGACATAAATGAATGTAAGACAGCAACTATTAACAGCTGTGAACAATTCTACTGTTCTGTTAAATGTAATTCTTAGATTTTAAGTCATCTGGACCAAAAAGAAGGTTCCTAAAGTTTTATTGCTGTTCATTAGAGCAGGGATTACTAGACTGTATGTATTCACTCAACCACCCAAATGCAATAGAATCATAAAAGCTAACTTTCTGCAGTTTTACTAGAATTTTTATTGAAGTAATTTTTCCTCAGTGCACCAAGTTTGAAGAGCTCAACTGTGCCTACAAAACAATTATCTGGAAAAACAGAATATAGCAGATTCGGTCTAGTGGCCTTACGTGACTTTGTAACTGCTTTGATTAGGATCTAAGGACAGTGTCACACAGAGTTTGCCCCTGTCCTACATTCCCCAGTTCTTCCCTAGTTACTCAGCACAAACCTGTCCCTGACAGCCAAATTACCAAGTGTGCATTCCACATGTAACAATGTGTTGCTTCCTCACAGGAAATACAATACTGTTATCAGGACTGTGTTTTTATTCCTTGATTCCCAACCATTTCTTGATGGTGTGACAAGATTATTTAATTTCTGCTGAGAATATGCACTGAAATGACAATGCACAAGCTTTTAATCTTCACTGCACAAGTAATTCATCTTCTCTATTAATGGTTCCATTAAGGGTCACAGTTACATGGAGTTACACATAATAGAGGTACTCACAAATACTTGCTTTGGTGAAGAACCAAGAACATTCAGATATGTTGTAGTTTTATAAGACAGGAAGGGGAATATTTTCTAGTGGATTTGGACTGAGAAGTCTACCAAAGAAAAGAGAGGCAGGATAAATGAGAGGCAAAAATCAAGGTAGTGAGAAGGAAAATAACAGGAAGAAGCAGTCAGGGAGGAGAAGAGTCTTGATATTTAAATAGAGTTTTAAATATTTAAATATTAAATAGATATATTTAAATAGAGAAACAGTATGAAACAAGTGAGAGACATCAATAAGTAAGTTTTCAAAGTGCACAGTGTGTATAAAAGAGATGGTTATTTCAGTAAGGTTCCCAGCACAGCTTGACCATTTGATATATGGGCCAGAAGAAGAATTGAAGTAGTGTCAAAACAGTTAACTCAAAAGGACATGAAGGAATGGAATTTTGCCAGAACACTTTTTACTTCAATATGTTAGAAATTTGAGAATTTTGCTATGATGCAAAACTGCAAAATTATCCAACAGAATATTTAGCTATTTCACCTTATATAATATAACCAAATATAAACATAATGTCATGGTTTGACCCTGGGTTGATGGACAGTTGTATAGACCAATAGCGCTTCTCGAAATTCACATTCACATATATATATTATATTATTNTTTTTATCAAACTGAAAGACCCCATTTTTTTTCTGGTTGGGTTCTGCTTATTCTTGTGGTGACAGGAAAATCACACATTCCCAACCCCTCCCCAACACTATTATAAAGTTTCAGTTTTCATCAAGAGGAAGGGAAAAATAAACAAAAACATTTAGAAAACTGTTTTCTACTTATAGACAAATTTTGATATTAAATTGTTAGGACCAACACCTACAACAGCAGTGGACAGACAACACAGAACAGATCAACAAAGCTAGTAAGATGTTCAAATAATCATTGCCTCATAAACAACTTAAAGGAAAATCATTAAAAGTGAGTCTGATTTGGTGTAAGTTTCAGTTTAACAGGACATGAAAGGCCTATCAACACTTGCAATGTTTTGGCTTTATCAGATGTGCTAAAATAACACTATTATGTTCATTACATTTTCCTAATCTTTAGTTTGGTATTTCGTTAGAGGTTAGTGTTAGGATAGCTGAGTTTCTTGTCTTTTTAAATATAATTAGACATTCACACTAGATTTAACAACCTTCCACACTTGCAGAATAAACAACATTAATTTTCACACCTTTAATCCATCAAACACATTGTGTGGCAAACACATTATCAGGTATACTGTTTAAACTTTCGATTTTAGCAGAAAACCCCTGCTTTTGGAAGAGTTCATCGACAACCTCAAACTTACCCAGATTTATTTGCTTTATGAACAATCTGGGATTTCAATTCCATCGACTTTTTCAGGACTGGAAATACTGACTCAGTTACTGGCTCTCTTGCAAGTAATTATATTATCCTTCTTACCTTCTTTTTTTGAGAACTTCACATATTACCCTGAGCACTTATAGAATGGCAATCCCATTCTTTAACACAAAAATTTTATCAACACAGATTTTCCTAAAATATAAAGAAGCCATTCATTTGACCCAAATATGTACAAACTTGTTTTTAATTAATGATACGTAAAATCTAGAATATCTATTTAAATTGCTTAGGTCTTAGTAAACTCAAGTTAAATGGGTTTTTTAGGAAGTTCTCTCAGTTAAAACTCTTAATATTTATCTCTGGGAATGATTCTACCCTTCTGTTGCAGGGGAAAGGAGAACCAAAAAAGTTAATAATTTTACTGGAACAAAAATATCTGTCAGCAACAATAACAATTTTCAATTCAGTCATTTTATGCAATATTCCTAAAATGAAAGGATAAGCATCTGAGGTCATGCTTACTTAAGACACTGGTGTGAAGACATTTCTGGGTTTTTTCCTATCTGCAAGGCTCCAATACAAGTCATAAGTTTGACAATGTTCTCTTGTTTATTTAATGTAGAATAGCCTACATTTTCTTCTCTCTTTCAACATCATGAACATGGCCTTGCTTTCTTTATTCCCAACATGATTACAGCAAAGGTAAAATGAGTAATCAAGAATGATGTGAAGATAATTGTAAAACTGAAAGTAAAACTGCATCTGCTTTGAGGAAACAAAAGGCACCATATGCTCATTAATTTATCCTCTACACTCAAGGGGAATTGGTTTTGCTACCTTTTTTTGCCATAAGAAAAGACTTCTGCTGGAAAAGTTACAAAAATTTCACGTCCAAATTGTAGCTTATGTAACTTACATTATAGTCAAAAGAAAAGTTTTACTCTTCAATGGAATATTAAACAACTTTATAATGACTTCAGGTAATCAGTAGGAGAGTTTAATTGAAGTGGAAGTTATTTTTGTACACTATTCTTAGGATCTTAACCTCTTGGGTCAATGTCTACTGAAATGTCCTAGATAATAATGATAACAATGATAACAATGATAACAATGATAACAATGATAACAATGATAACAGTGATAATAATGATGATCATCATCATCATCATCACCATCATCATCATCTTTTCAAAGCATAGAATTGTCTGCAGGATATTTCCCTACTTGTCACTGACACAGATTTGAAACACATGCTCAAGTTAATCCAGAACACACAGTCTCAGAAAGTAGGCTTTGCATTCTTGTACTGAAGGGCTCTTTACCATTTCTTGGTAGAGCTTGCCAGCCATATTTATTAGGCAGAGTACTAGTGTAGCTGAGCAGTAAGAAAATGATCCCAGGTTCCCAGTTGGAACTTAGCAATGCATACAGGAAAATATTCAGCAGTTAACATTCATTTCCTTTAAGGAAAGACAGTCCAGTAGAAGTTAAACAGGTGTCCCCTTAAACCAATTTTCTGGAAAATAGCCTAATAATGAAGGTTTTGCAAATATTCTAGAGACCTGTGACCTAAAAGAATGGAAAAAGATGTTTAAGGGCAAACCTAATAGTTTTAAATTACTCCCTCCTCCACTTTTGAAAGAATCATGGAGTTTTTATGGGCACAGATATTATTCCACTGAAAAGAAATAAAAGCAACATATTCTCAGAGTGTGAATACCTTCAGCATCCTTCCTTTTCCTTTTTCTTTCTTTTTTTTTAAGTTTCAATCTAGCAAGACCATTTACAAAGACAAAACAAAAGGAATTTTTAATTCACAGACACCACCACAGTCAGCAAAGATTGCATTCACATGTCACACAACTAAATTATTAGAATTTCCCTGATAATCGTTGGTTCTTTATTTCACTGCTTTGTCTGAAACTACAGAGCATTTCCTGTCTTCTTGGAATCAAAGTGAAACAAATAAATCATCACTTCGTTTCTATAGCAATAGGAAAACCACTTGGAAACACTGAAGGTGCAGTAATTCCTGTCTTGCCCTTATTTACAACAGTGAAAATCTCTATTTGAATAGTATGCCTATGATTTAAATGTTTTATGTGAATTAGAAGCTCACAAATTAGCCAATCCCAAGGTCTCTCTTACTATTCACTTCAGAACACAACTGATTTTTTTTTACTACTCCCTTTAACTCCTGCTTTCCCCTAACTCAAGAATGGATAATAAAAAAAGAATATAGAAATCACTGAGGCTACAATCCTGCATATACGTAGCTTTTCACTGTCCTTAGAGTTCCTTGTAAATGAAACCTTTGAAAACTGTGAGAGCCAAAGTCCATAATTTTGCTGGAACTACCTACATCAGTAAGAGTTATCAAGATTAAGGAGGGAAGTTCAAGTATTTTCTTGCAAAAAAATAAATTCTAATTCCCACAGTCCTAAGAGTAAGAACATGTTGTCTGTCTCAAACAGCATACATTTTCACAGAACACCACTTAGAAAATTTAGAGACTCAGTCTTTCACCCAAAATTTCAAACAGGTCTCCTACTAAAGTCACTGAATCTTCATTTAGTTTCATTATTAATAAATTGATTGAAATAAAATAACTTATTTTGCAACAAGAATTTTGTAACATAGGAAGATTCCTTGAAACATTTGTTTCTATAATTGCTAAAAAATTTCTAAAATCAGAAATACACATAAATATCAACTGTCACAACATGATCTTAATCACTTAGTAATCAACATATGACTGTCCACTGTTTCATTTATATTCATTTCTGCTCACCTAAACCAACACAGAGACACCACAGGGAATAGTGCAATGGTTTGGATAGATGGATCTTTTCTTTAAAAGCCCAGTCTGCTTCTAGCCATAAAGTGGGTTAAGAGAGGTTACAATATTAATATGTCACACAAATACCCAGAGAGAATGAATGTCATAATATTTTCAATGTGTATTATTAATGTATTAAATATCTATATTATATTCAAATTAAGTACAGTTAAATCATCAAAAGGCAACAAATAAATAAGTGTAAAAATAATAGAAGTTGAAAGCATACTTCATTTTTTATTCTTTTTTTTTAAAGGTTGCACATCCAAAAAAAAGTGATAGTATTCAGCATCATGAATAGTGAATCACCATGGAAAAGAGATTCAAACTGTCCCCGATTAAGACTTTCAAGACCTCCTAATTTCATTCCTTGCATTATTCACTGGCTGTGCAGCTTATCTGTATGTACAGCAGTGATAATTTGCCTGAACTTAGAATTTCAATCATTCTAAATTATTTTAGTTTATGGATTTAAAAAGGAATTAATATACTAAAATAATGTTTAGTCAACATTAGATGTGTCTGAGTAAGAATAAATCACTACCCCCATACAGAGTCAGCAGTTCTATTACCCTGAAGAAAACTGCAAGTAAATATTGTATAAAACAGCCATGAGTAATCTATGGGTCTGATGTGTCGTTTCAAAGGCCATAATTTTTTTTCTAATTTTAGTGTCTGCACAGTACCTGTTGGTGAAATCTCTAGGTTCTGACAGTAAAATTACTGATTGTAGATTGGTATTCTCTGGAGTGATTCATGCTCACATTGAATTTTTCATTATTTCCTCAAGCTCCCATTAAACATTGTTACAAGCCAACTGTGACTTTTTCAGTTTGCCTTCTAAGAAAGTTAACTGGGTTTTACAGAGGCTGCTCTGTAAATATATATTTATGGAATACCTGTACTCCATTAGGTCTCACTATAAAGAACTGACATAAAAAACCCAATAATTTTCAGCAAAAGAAATAGCAGATAGATCCCCAGAGGACTGAGCCGGGCCAAGAGAAGCATTACATGCTACACCACTGCAGATTCACACCCAGAAGTGAAGTTAGATATTGATTTTAACTATACACATCCTCCAGACGTAAGTCAAAGTATGGATGAAGGGTTCACGGCAACTCAAAGCCATCCTAACTGATCCAGGAGTAAAGCAGTTGTTTTACTTCATTTACTCCATCCTTGTTTATTCTCCTCTTAAACTCCCAGTCTGGAGCCTCCTTTCCCCGTTAATCAGCGATCTGGGCAGCTCAGATCTTCCTTTCAGGCTGGCAGAAGCCAAGGTCAGAATTTGCTTCTGAAGTCAGGAACTGCAGCAAGCATTTGTCCTCAAGGTAAAATATGCTTAGTGCTTAAACCCTACAGTACACCAAAATAGTAATAAAGCTTCCTCAGTCACCAACATCAGAAAATGCCCAAGGGTGACTTGAGTAACGGTAAATGTGTTGGCTCTGTAGGCTACTGGAATATTAAGCATCAAATACAATAGATACAATAGATGCTGAAAAAAAGAAGATTTTGGGGTAAAAAAGAAAAAAAAAGGAAAAAAATAAAGGTCCTTCTACTTAGAAGTTTGAAGCATCAAAAATATTCAAATCATCACATTTCAAACAAGACTCCAAACATTATTTTTCGTATTGCTGAAAAGTCGCCCTTTCCCTAAATATTTCTAATAATTTTCTCGCAAGTCTCATGCAACATAATAAACACAATGGAAAGAGAAAATAATTTAGTACTACAATGCGACAGCATATGCAACGTGAAAACATGCCTGAAATACACAAGCCTCTGACACAAATTGCATAAATAACATGCAATTGAAAAACGGGAATGAATCACATTTGTTTGCACATGTAGGCAGAGTTTTATCTAACTCATCAATATTCCTTTTAATAATGGCAGCATTATTGCTGGATAAGTGGTGGCTATGAATAAATCATTTATGAAGGGCTTCTTTATCATAGTGAAATTAATTTCATCTTTTTTAATTGGAATAAAGACCAACAAATTCTACTTATGCCTTCTATTTTCAAATGCCTTTGTGTTAGTTTTCTATTAGAGCTGCAATTTTATCCATTTATTATGCAGTAGTTTCCTTTCATAGTGAAAGAATACGGTACAGTTACTTTGGATAACGTGAATCCTTTCCAGCCAGAATCCTCTGGCTACTTCTTTGACCCTGGGAAGTGAAAAATTCTCTGAATAGGGGTTTCTAACCAGGTATGATTTACAAATAAAAAAACTGGCTAATCCCTTCCCTACTAGTTTTCTAATTATTTCCTTTAATGGCAAAAGTACTCAGTTAAGGCAGAAATGTCAGAGATATTTCTTTCCTAAATATTTCTGGTTTAATACTTTGCTGTAGAGTTTCAGACAGCCATATGTTTGCCGTTCTACTCTTACGTTCTGTTTTATACAGTAAGCTTCCCAGGTATTCTACATTTTATCCCTTCATGAATTCTGGAGATGCACAGTTTGCCATTTAGAAAAAAGATGATTGGACGCAGAGGATTCAGATACAGGGACTGTGTGCATAATGAATATAGACTCACAGGTCCTATAAACTGGCAAACATCAACAAGGAATTCTTTTTCAGCTTTGACTGTCATATTCTAGCAGAGGAATATCTGAAACCAAATATGTCTATGTACACAGATGTACAGATGCACAGTTCAGCAGAAACTTATATCTCACAAGTTTTATTAGGTACATGCAAATTTTTAAAAAATCAGAATCAATATTCTGGTGCATAAATATAAACACTTTAGACTTTGTTATAAATTATTAGTAAAAGAAAACAAGGTTTTGATTTGAATTTATCCTTCTGTAGAAGGACAACTGCCTACTGCCTCAACCATTTACATCAAGCATAGGAGACTCAGATTGATGCACCTGTTCAAATTAGCCAATTAAAAATATCCTACATCCTGAATTCTAGTATTCTGTGCCATGTTTATTTCTTTTGTGCTAGTATTCCATTTCAGATCGGAAAATATTTAGAGTCAAAGTTTTAAATCTATAAATCAGGATTTCCTACCAAAAAGAAAAAAAAAAAAAAAAAAGCCAAAAGGGCAGAACAACCCCACCAGCCAGATAAAGTATTCCTAAATTCCTTTTTTTTCCCCTATGATTCTGTTTCAGGACCTTAATCTGAAATCATAAGGTATACCAATATGCATCATATTTAGTGTGTTGCAGGTTTCACGGTAATTTAATACCTGAATTTTTTCTTTTGATTGCCTCTTTCTGACATAAAGGATGCACAGTGGGGATTATTTTTGTGTTGTAATTGAACAGTATGGTCTTACTTTCAAGTGGTTTTCTTTCTTTCTTTTTAATAATTTTTCTTAATTTTATTTTCTGAGAAAGTTATTTTTTATATTTATGTTCAATTATATGTGATTTGGCTATCTATTTACCAATTTTTAAACAGGAATACCCAAGATTTGGTAAGCATTGTGTCTCAAGTTCATAGATAATACATATAAAACCGATAACACATATAAAACCAAGTATTGCTTTATGCAATGGAATTTGCAAGAAGAGTCCAGAGACTGCAGAAGTTCGTGTACTTAAGTGTTCTTTCTTTTTCTAATAAGTTACATTGATCTAGACTTATGCATATATTTACTTACATATTTCTAAACCATTTCTGAAGATCTAAATCCAAATATTAATAAACTGGATTAAATGACACTAGTAGTAGAGGGCAATGGATTATTCTCTATTCTTAAACATCTTCCTGCTCTCCTCCATTTACATGGCACTTCATACTTTCAAAGACCCTTATGCCTTTAATTCTTCCTACAACATTGCTTTTAAGAATGTCAGTGTGTTGTATATTTCTGTTTTAAATTCAAGGTGCTGAATTTGAACTTTAAATCCACAGAGAAAAGCATAGAGATAAAAAAAATACTTTTCTGAATAATTTGTTTCAAATACCATAGCTCTTAGGTGAAAATATTGTCTTCCTTCCTATGTTCCATATATAAAAAAAGTTAACTAAGGGAATCAAAAGTATGCACAAATTTAGAATAATGCACCTGGATGGTGTCTTGGTGATGTGAGTGTATTTATGGTTGAAAAGGCTAAAAGTGAGTACTAGAGTGAATGACAGGATTGTAGACTTTTCGTGAAAATTATTCAAGAGAAACACACTTAAATTATCATTAAATAAATTATTTGGGAAATATGTTCTGATTTCAGAGTATTGTACAACCACAAGAATCACAAAAATGGCTTAGCCACAGGCTCTGTAGAGGCTGCTGTACTGGGTTTGTATGGTAAGGTTTGGTAGTGGGGGGGCTACAGTGGGGGCTTCTCTGAGAAGCTGCCAGAAATTTCTCTCGTGTCCAAGACAGAAACTGGCTCCAAGACGGACCTGCTACAGGCCAAGACAAAGCCCACCAGCGATGGTGGTAGTGCCTCTGTGATAATGTGTCAAAGAAGGGGGGAAAAACCAAACTGCAGTGGCAGCTGAAGAGAGGAGTGAGAGTATGTGGGAGCAACAGCCCTGCAGCCACCAAGGTCAGTGCAGAAGGAGGGGCAGGAGGTGCTCCAGGTGCTGGAGCTGAGATTCCACTGCAGCCTGTGGTGAAGACCAGGGTGAGACAGCTGTGCCCCTGCAGCACAGGGTGTTCCTCTATTCATCTTTGTAGCCCTCCTCTGGACTTTCTCATGAGTAGCACGAAAGATGAAAAGCTAAATATTTTTCCTTTTTTTATTAGTTGCATAAGGTTTTTTTTATAAAATGGAAAATATCAGAATTGTTACATCTTCCAAGTATTCATTTTTGTCCTATAAAACTACAATATAGTCCTACTGGAAATACAACCTCAGTATCAAACATTCTATCTGTACTTAGATTAATTTCAGGTTTCACTTAGTAGGACATAGAAATAATTAGAACAAAGTACATACTCTTCATTCTGATCTGCAGAAGAACATTTTTGAGATGTGCCTTGCTCTAGCTTTGTGTCTCCCATCATTTAATCAAAGATGTAAGCTTTCAGATGATGAAAAAGCACAGCAGTATTAGTTTATGAAGTTACATGTAAAAATACTGTTTTACCAAAGTATGGCTGGTACTAAGAAGATACTTTTTGTTTCTGTATATTTTGAGATAAAGTTTTACAAATGGTTTGATACTATCTACCTGAAATCCTTCTTACCCCTATTCCCAGTCCTTGTCCATGTATTCCCACCTGTGTCTCATTTTGGACATTTCCCTCCTGTCAGATTTGTCAGCCTATGTGACCCTCTGCATGGACATGCAATTGCCAGTGCTGATACAGAGCTGTCAGGTGGGGCAGAATCTCTTCTGTCACTAGCAGCCTTCAATCAAAAAAACCCTCCAACTTTAGCTGTGGCACCACAGGCAAAGGAATAAGGCAGAAGGAACACTGAATTCTCTAGGGCATTTGTAGAATCTCACTCAGGGTAGTATAACCAATGGCTATTCTAAGGTGTTTGCTATACAACAAAATAATGAATCAATCTACAAGTTATATTTTCTGCATTAAAAAGAGGCATATTTCAGAAAGAAAAGTATTTTTTAGAACCTATTCTCTTAGAAACAAATTACTACATAATCCTAAACTCTGAAAAGTTCATACACACACAAATATAAAATTAAAGATAAAAGTTACACATACACACACACACACACATGCACACACATGCCAGCTCCTTATACAAATACAATGCTAACTTTCCTACCAGCTGTATTTGTTATTTGGAGACTACTTAAAATTTTAATACAATATAATACAGAAATTATCAGACTTATCCTCTTGATTCAAACACTTTTTTTTTCCTGTATGTCATGCCAGATGGTCAGGCAGAGGCTCACACATTTACAGACACCCAAAATTTCCCTCTTGCATGCGGTTGACAGATGTGATGCTGGAGTAAAGGAAAGCTCCGCATGCGCAGCTGGAGGCCAGGCTGGATTCCTCACAGCATCTTAAACAGTGCTGCACATTCATATTTAGGCACCTGAGTATAGCCCTGAAAATCTGTTCCACCACTAACACCACAAGAAAATAAGCTCTTAACTGTATATAAATAAGAAAAGTCCCACCTCTTGGTTCACCAGTTTAAACACTGAAATTTCATTTTCTTTATGGAGCACCATTATCCCTAACATCACAACACCCACGGGAATTATGGAAATTAACAACACATTCTTCTAAAATATATTTTACCACCACTAATTACAGCTAGCTTGAGGTGTTTAAACAGCTTTGAAAAACGGCATTTAGATTGCCAGCTATGCCACAATTCATATAAGCAGCCTAGGAAAAGGAGGAGGCAATCAGCTCCAAGTCTCCTTATATCCCTGGTTCCCAGATACTGATTTCCTCATTCCATTCCAACAATTATTGCAATAAACTGGCACTCTCAACTCAACAGTGCTGGTTCACAGAATCACAGAATCTTAGAGCGGCTTGGGTTTGAACGGACCCTAAAGATCATCTAGTTCCAAACCCCCTGCTGTGGATAGGGGTACCTCTCACTTGACCAGGTTGCTCAGAGCCCCATCCAACCTGGCCTTGAACACTTCCAGGGATGTGACATCTACAACTTCTCTGAGCAAGCTGTTGCAGTGCCTCAGCACACTCACAGTAAAGAATTTCTTGCCAGTATCTCATCTAAACCTACTCTGTTTCAGTTTCAAGCCATGCCCCCTTGTCCTGTCACTACACTCTTGTAAAAAAGTCTGTCTCTATCTTTCTTGCAGTCTCCCTTCAGGTACTGGAAGGCCAAAATTAGGTTCCCTTCAAGCCTTCCCTTCTACAAGCTCAACAATTCCAATCTCTCAGCCTTTCCTCATAGGAGAGGTTCTCCACCTCTAATTATCTTGGCCCTCCTCTAGCAATGACCAAAGTGTGACAGCAGGAATGCCAGAAAATTGAAACCTATCCCTAAAAATTTCTCTTTTGCTAAGTGGCTGACAATGAAGTTGTTTGTTTTGTTTAGGAAGAGAATTTCCTAAGGAGAACACTCTTGTCTCTTTTAATATCAGGAGGTATAAAAATAATATGTGCAGAGCTGTGAGTCACTTCTATGCCACACTAGGTAAATTTCATTTTATCCTTCTCCCTACATTAGTATTTCTTTGGTTACACATACAGCTTCAGAAGTTTGTCTTCTTTTTTTCCCCATATTGTATCTTTTAAATTATTCATTTCCCTGCTAATTAATTCAAATATTCATTTGTATACAGCATTTACAGTATTGAATTATTCAGCCTATGTACTTAAATGTCAACTAATACTAATAATTACAAATTTACACACATATTAATAGGAATATTGAATAACCACAAGTGATACAGCATCTCCACTACAAGAGAAGGGGCTATAAACTAGGAAACCAGAAGAAAGTTTTAAAAATTCCCCACTTTTGGCATACTTTCTGGCAGCCTCTAGTAATGACTACACCCATTCTGAATTGCCTTCACCACACTCATGTGAGGGTTACACTGAGATTCCTGGATTGTCTTTAATCCATCTGGAAAAAAGTACATGCTTCTATTTGTTACATTCATAGTAGCATTTCTAGAAGAAAACTATTTGTCTCAGGGTTGTCTTAAAAGACTTATTTATCTGAAAGTCCTTCTGCTAAGATTATTGTCCCAGTTTTTATCTTGCTACATTAACTTATAATGTTCAAAATTAGGTTGTGAAAGGTCAAGAAAATACCTGACATGTTTAACTAAAGAGGTATTAAACTGGATGACATGAAACTCGTATTTTACCGAGGAGCTTTTCACAGTCAGTGCTCTATTTGTCATTGTTCCCCAGAACTGGCTCCAATCCCACGGGATTCCTCTATGACACAAAAGAGCTCAAACGATGATAGCAGGAATGAGCTATTAAGGAACAAGACAATGAAATGCAGAAAAATCTACGTAAGACAGAATCTACATTAACAACCTTTTCTATTAAATTATCCAAGAGATCTTTTTGATATGACTATTGAAAGGAGAGAGATGAAAACATTTGTAAAACACCCACTTTAGTGACCTGAGTGTTTTTTCTGTACAACTGCAATGCGAACACTAAGTTATAAATAATTTTTGAAGAAATTGTTGCTGGGTGAAGTCAATATTTATGATAAACTACCTGCCCATTATGTGCTTATTTTCTTCTTAGATAGGTCGTATGGAGCATATTCATGTCTTTTGTTAAAACTTAGGATTGTTCTTGCTCTGTGTTACGCAAAATAATATCTAAACTTATACACTGCCTACCTAGACAAAAAAAAACCTAAGCCTGAAATTCTTGCAAGGGATTTAATATGCATGGTGGTTCTTTTTATTTCTCTAGAAAGCTCTTGTGCAAGATACCTTAATGTTAGAATTTTTAATACGTCAACCTGCAGCAAGAAGTTTCACCTTCGTGAATCACGATCAAATGGTCAAATGTACGGAGAAAAAAAAATTTTATAAATGTGAAATCAGATGGTGGTATGTAGAGGTGATTGCCAGAATTAATTGATCTGCTTCAGCCAGCAAAGTTTTGATTACTTCCTTTAATTTTATTTGTCAGTAACTTCTATTTGGTTTTTGTTTGTGTGTTTCAGAAAAAGCTCTTATCCATGTCCTCTCTGAGGTGTCAGCGTCCCTACTCTGTTTGGGCCTCCAGCTCCAAGGGGCCAACACTCCCAGCTCCCCTCCCAGCTCCAGGGGCCAACACTGCTGCCTCCTGCCTGGGGGACACTCCCATCCCAGTGCCCACCCTGCCAGGGAGTACAGCCTGCTCTGCCTCTGCCACTTAACAGTGTGAATTAGGGAGCAAAGGAGACTCAGGCAGCATGGAAATCACTCAGCACAGAATTTTGGCAAAGCATTCTTTCATCACATAAGCATGAGGAGAAGGTTGAAAGAAATACAGATGTGTTTCCATCTCTCCTATGGCTTTGTACACCAAAATGCTTCATTGCTTTGCCTTTGCCAGCTACACTTCCTAGGGGAAGATGAATTTATTTTATTAAGTAGTGCTTTATGGAAGCACAGGTATTTTCATGTGGGACCAGGAATTACACTGGTACACAAATTTTACTTGGGAAAATGCTTCCATATAAAGGCTGCTTCAGTATGAAGGAAAAATAAATTACACTACAGTTAAAATTAAACAGCAGCACTTCAAGTACAGACACTTCATTTAACACAAGAAAAGGAAGGGGAGGCAACAAGTTGGTAAGTGAACTAAACACTGAGTTTGTTAACAGGACCTATGGGCGAGTAAGAAATTTTTACAAGGTCATTTGATTATCAAATTATACTACCTTCATAAATGTGCAATTGTATTAACTGAGACCCACCATAAATAAAAAAAGAACCAATAAATCTTTGCTTTATATTTTAAGAAATACATAAAACATCCTTCCTTAGCTAAAAGCAATATTGAGGCTTTAGCAAAAAAACCTTTATAACATATGATAAACAACTCTTTTTGGCTATGGTAAATCTGTTGAAGGCACAGATTAATTCAGCTCCCCAATTCTACACAGACTATTAGACTATTTAAAACATCCTCAAAATGACTGTTAATATTGTTAATCCTTCCAGTCATTGAGTTGTATTCACAAAGAGCTATTTCTCATTGCCCTAACCCATCTAATCATCATAACAGGAAAAGTAGGAAATCAAGTTTAGTTTTGAGGAGCCTAAGCAAAAAGTTAAGAAAATCTAACAAAAAATAAATACTTATAACAATATATTCACAAATAATGTCAGTATTTATGCATTTGGTACTGAGTTAGGCTCTTAAATTCCCAAAACTTCCTGAAATATTCAAAATTTATTCCTCCTTATGGCACTGGCAAACTTCTAGATGAAAATTTTCACTAAGCATGCCACAAAACACCAACAAGAACCCAAAAGTTTTTGAATAACAACACCATAATTTGGCTCAGTCAACCCTCAAACACCTTTACGATTACAATAAATGTAGCAGTGAAATCTCAGGCATAGTAGGCATAAAATTAATAGAAGTATCTTTAATATCATTTCTTGACAGAAAAACTTTCATCTTGAGCAGCTTTGGAGTAAAACCACTGCTGCTGAACACAAGGATTATAATTTTGCCTTCTGTTTAAAAAAAAAACAAAACAGAACATAATTAAGCAGCGTATCTTACGCTTTCTGGATTGACTGAAACACCATTGTAATCTGGGATGTTTTGTTTTACAAAAAAAGTGTAATTATTACCTAACCAAGACCACTATTGCACATACTAAGGATAGAACAAATATCAGTTCTTAATCAAAACAATTACTTGTAGAAGTGAGGTCTGAACAACATTCAGTCTGTATTCCTTCACAAAGACCTCTGTTTATTTACTTTGTCCTCTTATGGCACCTCAGCTACACTCACAGCTTGTTACTTCAAGAAGCTATAATAAAAATAATTCATTACAACCTTTGTGAGGGAAAGTAGTGCATGTTTCATGAAAAAGAGAACATAAATTAAACAAGCTCAGTTACATTATCTAATTTTACTCAAACCAAGATATCACCAGATGGCAGATTTTAAAAGTTTTGAGAGCCTCAGTAGTGGAGCATGGAGGATATCCCACAGTTCCCAAGCACTACCAGAAGTATAATCATGTGGTGGAAAAGGCCCAGGTAAAGGATACTCAATCTATTCTCAGCAGCTCTCTCAAAATACAAGTCTGCGAGAAAAGAACAATCTGGAATTAAACATGAAACATACTAAAACAATGTTGTCTAACTGGTGTGAACGATAAAAATAAATAAATCATTTAGTCTTGCTGAAGAGCTTGAGAACTGATGCAAATGTGAATGATGAAGAAAGCTCAGTACTTTTGGAGGAATGTTGCAAGTAACTTGTTTTCTGTAGCTCCTTTTTCTTTGGTGGTACAAGCATGTATGTGATTTGGCTGCAGAAGTCACATCTTGACACACAGTTACACTCTGACAGGACATTCAAATCAGTTGTATTACAATGTTTCTGGAACTGCCTTGAGGAACTGGAAAGATAGAAAATTATCACTTCTTTGTGTGACAGCATGTGGTAAAGGTTAGTGAACAACCAATTATTTGGGGGATTTAAAAACAGTAAATTTCAACTCCTTAGCTAAATGAAATGGGTTAAACTCTATTGATATAATTATTTCAGTGTATATTAGCATCATACACTATTCCCTAAAGCTGCGTTAACACCAAAAGAAAACACAAAGGAAGGCAGAGTTTACCTTTAACTAATTAAACTCTCACCCTTAAAGCAGTGTCTTGGCCCCAGCTACATGCTTTGGAGGTTTAATAAAACCTCCAAAGCATGTAGTTAAAAAAATTATACTAAAAGGCAATCATACATGTGTTTTTAGAACATATTTTGACCCTTTCTGTGTTTGAAAAAATTAACTGATACTGCTAAAAATTTGGATTTGAGAAGCTGCTGAGTATATAGCTTTGCTAGACTGCATAATGAAAGGAGTTGGTTTGGAGTTGGGGATGTAGCAGGTTGAACAGGACAAGGTGATTGGTTGGTTACAAGGTGAGAGTAAAGAACTAGAACTGGGGAAGGCTTTTCAGATTTCCTAAGTGACAAATATGAAAACCCTGTTGAATTTACAGGAAGGCTGGCTTTTTGTCTTATAAGAAAAACAGGGCAAAAAGACAGAAGTGCCTAAGTAGACCCATTAACAGCTCTACAATAAATCAAATCCTCATCTATTGACCTATGTATAGACATGTTCCAATTTAAAACACAATGGTTCTGCTTTTCAAAGGTGAAAAACCAGCAGGTTATTAGTTGAAATGTTTACTGACTAAAGTATGCATAAAGAAGCAACATAATGTACTTTAACTTTCTCTTACTATTTATACAAGACTGCACCAAGATACGCAGATGTGTCCTCTTATAAAAAATAACCCAAACTTAAACTCCTTTTTGTTTTCATGTTCTGTGACTTTTAAAATTATTTCATTCCTTTTTAACTTGCATTAAAAGCAAGGCATTAAAAGACAAAGACCATACTTTCCTTGGCCCTTGATTCATCATTTCATTCTTTTTTCCCTTCCTCAAAGCTCAGCAATTTTAAGACTTAACACTTTTGTCTTTTTTCTTTCCTTAAAAAAAACCACACAAAAATATAGTAAACAAAACATCATGAACATCTACTTGTATAAGCTTAAACACTGAAATCTGAAAATTCAGAACCAGAAGATGACAAAAAGTAGTTATAATTCTGAAAAATACATCCTCATTATGCAAGTATGCAACCTAGTGCAGAAAGTGACCACATGCAATTTTACAATTTGCACCATAAAAGATCAGCTAATGTAGTGTTCCCCTTCAGGCTTTAATTTAATAGATTTTGTTAAAACAGATCTTTTACTACAAATTTTTTTCTGGTGTCATAGTGATTACTGGGATTTCACACACTTATCCAGATGAGGTTATTCTTAAATTATTTCATTTAGAGATTTATTATAAAAAGAAAAGTATCAATTGAGGACTTTTCAGTTTGTCTGAATCTGTTGTCTCTGCTCTACTAGATGAAAAAAAAAAAAGAATCAATAAATGTATTTTGATTATCATTAAAGATGACAGCACTCTAATTAGAATGATAAGGCAGGAAAAGGTGACACCATGAGAATATTTTTTACACATTTGAAAAAAAAGAAACCACCCCATGGTCATTACTGGATTTATTAGTACTTAATGAAACGTTAATTTCTGCATCTGACAAACAGTGCTTAAGCAAGTTACCTTTATTTAAACTAGGAAAAAAAAAGGGGAGAAGCTATGTTAAAATGCTAACTTTATTTAATATTCGTAGTAAGAGATGGTAGAGTCTGCATTGTAATCACTTTTCTAACTTTATCCTAGCAGCACTTATCGATAAGTAAGTCTTTTCAATACTGCTGACAGGTAGAAATAATTAAATGCATGTATAACTAGGGCATAATATAAAATGTTTTCAGAGACCTTGCCAGTAAATGTAAAGTGATGGGATTTTTTTTCCAGATTTCAGGGAAATGATGAAAAAGATGAAGACATCTTCATAGCCTTTGATTTTAACAAATGATTGAATAAAGTAATTAGGTCACGCAAGCTCTCTACGTGATGCATTGAGTCTGTTCTTACTACACGTTAAATTCTGAAATAGAGTTCCTAAAATCTAAGTAAAGAGTCTTTATTTATTAATTGCATGTGGATAGTCAATTTTATATTGTGGTGGCAAGGTCTGAAAGGACAGGAAAGACTAATTTACTACTGCACACATCTCACACAACCCAAACTACTAAGAGACTGACAAATTCTGAATTCAGTCTCACTTATTTTTGAGCAATAAATAAAGTGATTCTGATACTCATCCTGACAAAGAGTCAAAAGTAAGTGTTAAAAATTACATTACTATATCATGTATAAGATTCAGTTAGTACTAGAATAATTTTCGTTTTGAAAAGATGCTGTGATTTAGTCCTTAAGTATTTCTGGACAAACTTGTTTATCTCCTAAATGAACTGACTGTATTTAAAAATCTGGATTTCAACAAGTATTTGCTGTAACTTTATTTATAAACTAGCTTAGGCCATATATAGGAATGATTTTCAGACCATGGAAAAATGTATTCATAGAATGAGAAGTACAGTCGTAGACAATACCTGACCTTCTTAAAGCAAATCTTGCTGAGCTATTAATTTTCCAACAGAGCTAAATGCGTTGTCTGTTTCCTGGCAGAAGAAAGAGCCTTTTACATTAGTGAGGGTTTGCAGTGCAATACTCCTGAAATACATTCTTTAAACCTCAGGAGATGTTATGAGGATCATGTAGCAACACCAAAATGGCTACATATCATTTGAGATGCTGCTAAAGAGGATGTGAATTTTAATGTTTCCAAGAAATATTTTCTTAATTCCCCCTACCTTCAAGCTACCCACCATTTTAAATTACTCTTACACTATTCATTAAGCATAAAAGGATAAAATATTTTAAAACATGATAAAACACCAACTTTTTTATTTTTATTTCCATTGAATATAACTAGAAATACTGTGGATACTGAAAAGCTGCTAGCAGAAGGTTTTTCCAGCTTCTTGCAATGTTCTGTGAGAATCTCTCCTTTCTCATGCAAGCTCTGAAAACAGTAAGATGGTTCTTGTGAACAGTATCTGAACACGTGGTGTTTGTCTCTACTCTGTTTTGGTACATGGCAGAAATGTTTTGAAATAGACATTGTAAGACTTCAGCCTATCAACCCAGGAGGTGGGTGATCACTGACCAATCACTTTATGGAAATATAGCATGTAAGTGGAGTTGTAAAAATGAAATAATTCCATTTTCTCACTGGATTTGTGTGTGCTGCATCTCTCCATCCCTGGTAAAACAGAGAGAAAATAGCTGAAATATTTCCACTCTCAGAAAACTGTATACCAAGTAATTTACACAACAACACTATGGATAACATCCTTATAGTAAACACTGTAAGTTAGAAGAATCTATTTTCTTGAGAATCAGCTAAAGAATATCATAGTCGTAGTCGTACCTATCTGAAAATCTTCCGTACTATTTCGGAGTGGCCTGGGGTCTTAATGACAAGAAACTCCTTACCTGCCCCCCAAAATCTACAAAACAAACAGGAGTGCCACAAGTTGTTTGTATTGTACTTTTTCCTCTCTCGTGTGAAGTGCAGAGATCCATGAAGACTCCCTGATAACAGGACCTCACACTCCTATTCTACTTGTTCTAAAGTTAAAAAAAAAGTCCACAGGAAATGATTTCCTGATTACTGGTGCTCATCAGTCTTGGAAAACTAGGGTCCCATAAGAACACAGAGTATAAATATATTTATTGCAGCACCTCCAGCAGTTCCTTTGGAGTTTGTGGATACTTTGAGAAATATCTGTCTTTGCTATAATTGTATTTTCACTATGCTTTACTTTGACCTGATGAAAATTCACAAAGCATGTTGAAAAACAAAATTAAAAACTTATCCTGCAGTTTATTTCCCACAGTTTTATCTTACCAGCCTCTTGGAAAGAGCATGTATACTACTGTGAGATAACCAGGAGAACCAAGCTTGTAACAACACTGCGCCCTTGATCAAAGCAATGAACAGAAGAGGAGGAAATATGTGAAATATTAAAAATGCATTCTGTATCTATTTCCAAATTTTATAAGGAAAACTGCTATAAATTTTGTAATAAGTAAAGATTACCATGTTTTTAATTATATCAGCTAGAACAGAATTTGGAAATCAGAACAATATAAATTCCAGTTTTTCTTTCTGATATTTAATTTTACCCAAAACATAAGAGCACTGCCATCTACCAAAAATTAATCTCAAAGCCACAATAAATCAGTTAAATGAAGAAAATAGTTAATTATGCACTCATGGCCTCAATAATCTAATTTTATTTTACAGTAATGATTGATACTCATGTAAACCCATTCTAGTGTTTTGTTTCAGTCTGAAAGAAAAGAGAAGACGGACAACTAATATATGCTAATTTAGTGATCATTGATTTAACAACTGTGATATGACATACAGTCTGGTGTGGGGTTTTTATCCTCAGTATTCATGTAGGTGTGTATTTTCTTTTTCTGGCCCACTAAATGTCCTCTACCTTAATGGAAATCCTTCAGCTGCAAACATACATTGAATTTTCCTTGCTTCCTTGCTTCCTTCCTTCCTTCCTTCCTTCCTTCCTAACAAATGATGTTTCTCATTAAAAAGATAAACCTGAAACTCTAAGTCCTGCTAGTTTTGAACCGGATAAATGGCACCTTCATGTCAGGTACAAGGCTCACATTAAACTGCATTTACTACAATTTTCAGTTTTCTTCCTTTTCTCAAGTGCTTTCATTTTCACAGAGACAAAAAGATGCATTCAGCTTTGAAATATGAACACTTATTGTTCATATTTCATTGACAAAATCAAAGACCATGCAAATTTATTGACAAAAGCAAAGACCATGCTTCCATCCAAACATGTTCAGTCAAGTCCTGAATTGCCCTATTACTATCATAAAGTTTTTTTATTTGTGGGCAAGGAAAGAAGAAATTCTAATTCTAAAAAGGAAAGTATTATTTTGACACCAAATTATCAATACCTTTTTTTTACAGGTAAAGCATTGTTTTATTTGTTTTTAGGAATTCCTTCAGGAAACAATTATGCTGAAAAAAAACCCAGGAATTGCTTGTTCCCCTTAACCCTTTTTTTTTTTTAATTTAATCCTTGAGAGGAAACATTGCTATGACACAGTCTGTCATTTAGACAAGTAGAAGAGTGACAAGCTCAACTTTAATGATCTCTAAAAGCATACAAAGCTCCAGAGATAAAAGACTTTGGATTTGTCGTTAGATTCTTTAAATTCTGCAAACTCTTCTGCTTCTCTCAGGTGACTTCAATGCCTTTCATGTTAACAGGTATAGAGAAGCCTGAATTTATTGCAATTGTTATGAAGATCCAGTTGTGAAGACCATAATCAGAATTAATTATCACAGAAAAAAAAAATTAAATCTGATGCACACATTAGTGGATGGCTTAAATAGTACCAGTTGTGTAACTAACCCCATTTCTAGAAGAGGAAGTTTGAATTAAGATGGATAATCTTAACATGTAACATCCTCAGCAAAAGAAACTAAATGAAGAAAAAATTGGAGCAAAATGTGATTTATTCTACCTGTAAATTTGAATTAGTCTTTGCTTTAAATTAATTATATGTAGAGGTGCTACAGTATTCTATTTTCCAATTTCTATTAGCTTTGAAAGACTTTTAAAAAAGGAGTAGTTCTAGTGTTAAAAAAAAATATTTCTATTTCCTGTAGCTTCTCTTATTTCACTAAAACATGAACAACTAAAGAGCTGAGAATTGTTTTGTTTCTAGAGTTTACACAATGCGTTTACATTACTTAACTCTGTCGGAAACAAGAAATGTCACACTACCAGACTTCTTTGCTTGAATAATAAAGTATTCATATTAAAGTATCCTTTACAGTATTTCCTTTTTTTTTTCCTAATTACTAGAGCAGATACACAGATTAATTTTATCATTAATGTGCAGAAAAAAATGACACTGGAATGCAGCTTTTGTAAATGTTTATGAACACCTAGAAGGTCATATCAAAAGCCCTTAAAAAGGAAAAAAAAAGTAGTTTCACTGAATTTGGTATTAATTGTCAAATTAAATGAAAAATATACATATTCCATTTCACTATTCTATTCTTGTATCATTTGCTCCTGTTAATCTCAGACAAACCCTTGAAATGCCCTGTGGAATGCTGAAATTACAGCTGCTTGAACACCATTTGATTGCAAGCCATTCCAATTCATTAAAAAACTACGGATTCTGGTGAGACTATTTTTTTTACTGAATCGCTGTATCACAGTAATTCCATTGACTCATCTCTAGCACTGATTAAAATACATAATATAACAATTTAGTTTCTGATTAGCATTGCCATGTCAGACCTTTGTCTGAGGGTCTGACTCACAAGTAATCAGGAGATAATAACTCTATGAGAGTCAGAAAGATACTGTTAAATTGGTGCAAATGAGGAGAATCAGTCTACACTAGACTGGTCATTTAAAACAAGCTTCAATTATTTTCCTTTTCAGTTCTGTGAAGTTCCAAGGACAGCAGAAATCAGAAGACTAAAACTGGTTTCCATTATAGCAGAATAAACATGAAAAATCTCCATGTGCTGAATGAAAAGAAAACATTGGAAATCAAAAATTGCCAGAAATAAGAGCTGAAATTATTGAAACTTACTTGAGTATGTCGAGAAATATCAGTATCTGTGTAACTGAAAAAAACATTCCATTATTTTAAGGGAATGTATATTTGTGAAAGAGTATGCTAATATAGCTCATTCCAGAATACAGAATCAAATGCCACAGCTTGTAGAATCAGACATCACATAAAGTAAAACTCAATTTCCATAATGTCAGCATGGTCCAGGAAAAAAAATCTAAAGAAATCATAATTCTGTGATTTTTTTGTATACTTTTTTTGACAAAGAAAAATGTTTATCATGTCCTCTTCAGCATTTAGTTTAGAACTTAAGTATTTTTCCAAGAAGACTGAAAGGATATTTCCATGAATTTCTCAGTGTCTAAAAAATTAAACAGGAAGAACAGGGTTAATCTATTGATTAACAGTTAAAACAAGAAACTTCCTGCTTTCTATGGGCTAGCAGCTAATGAATGCCTAATTAACTGTAAAAAATCATCCCCACAGGACTGATTCAGATGAACATTGCTCTTGTGATGAAGCTAAATTGGCTAAAGAGAATTCGAGAATTTTAAAGAATTAAATAAGATTCACAATAAATTAATGGAAATTAGAGTGGTGGTGTCCTGCATTCAACAACTGAATAGGTTTCTGTAGAGGATGTGACAGAGTGTGTCAAAATTGAATAAATCATAATTTCTTTACTTCTGAATAAAATAATGTGTCAAATGGTTCTGTGATGAATCCCTATGTGGCTTCAAGTATTTGTCTCTTTTACTTACATCAGTGCTCAGATGTTGATTTTTGCCTTTGATCTAACTTCTACCAAATTCTATGGACAAGACACAAAATGCCTGTGAAAGCTGAAGTGTATGCTCTGTGTTTACAGGTTAAACATGCATCATCCTATTGAAAAGAATCTTGCTTTCATTCCTATAGATGGGTAAGTATACAACCACAGACAGGTATATTCTTCTGGAAACTTCAAGATAAGTGCCTACATTAGTATGGTCAAGTAAAAACTATAACTTTTTTTTGGCAGAATTTTATTACCTTGAGATGTCATAAAGACTTGTGTTGGGAAAATAAACACATGCTTCCTTTTCTAAGGGACAGGACTAAATTAAAGACATCCTTTTTCTTCACAAAGCAGTGAGAAAAGACTGGGCAGTTACTCCCAGCATACACCAAAATATACATGATCAGGCAATATAATAATAAGGATGCAAAAGGGACACAAATCTGGATGGACTGTAAACCTACTGGAATTTTATATATAGTAGCACCTTATGAAGCTGCTTACAGAGTTTGGAAATAGAGAACTATAAGCACCAATCTTTCAAAAAAAGAGAATACACTTTTTGTAGGCATTTTACTTTCTATTTCATATATGGAATTTAAAAACTGACATTGACAGAAAGATGTAGCTTTTAAAAGCAGTTTTGTAGGTCTGCTTACTTCAAAGATAGATTAATTCAGTAATCAAAGAAATTAAAATATTGACTTAGATTCTCAAGCTTTTGAAGAAGGTTGAATTTGAAGGTAAGAATATGAATTTCATAAATTTAAATTCAACTTCTGAGCATTTGAAAAACTGATAGTTAAAAATAAGGTATTTTCAGTGATTTTGATTTTCCCTTCCCTCTGCATACTTCATTTAAGCAAGTAGGAATGGATGTAGTTATTCTACAATTAGAGTCAGGAAAATATTTTGAAATAACATAATATAGTAAGCAAAATCTGAGAACTTTAGCTGGAAAAAGGTACATAAATGTATTTAATGGTCAGTTTCTGCCCGGGGAAAAGAAACGTGAAGTAATGAGCAATGGAGTCAGGAGCTCAGAGGAAAAAAAAAGACCTATTTTTTTCCTTGGAACACTGAGATGAAATACTACATCATATTACTCAGCAGAACATTACCTTCATTAGACCATTCTGGGTTCTTACATGCAATGAGAAAGATGTTAGATGCTTCAGAAAATTCTAGTAGGGTTAATGTAGATGAAAAGATGAAAAACAAGCTTGAATAAAGACCATTGTTTTCTGCTCTGCATCATGGAAGAAACATGTCTTCTTTACAGACTATCAGATGGTTTTATCAACTGACTAGATATTGGAGGAAAGGAAGGGTGGGAAGTGCTTCAAACCACTTGTGGAAGCATATGGTACTGCCACCAGTGAGGCTTAGATTTGCTAGGGGATGTTGGGAAGCCTCTAAGACTAAAGATCCATAGAGAGGTTCTCATGTTCCCTGATGAACAGGGCTCCTCTTCAACAGCTTCTCTTAGGTTTTGTGGAATTGAATGTCAGTGTATAAACTGGTTCTATGCTCTTGACGCTAAAAATAAAGGGCTTCTACAAAACCACCATTGCTGAGACCTCAGTCATGTTTCTCTGCCATTTTTTACTTTCTGTCGAAATAAGGCTGAAATTTTGAAATGTGCGCAAACATTTTCACATGAATGATAGCCACATGTATTATAAAACAGCTAATCACACTCAGACCTAAAAACAGGATCACTGCCTTTATGCCAAGTAATCTTTATTCTCAAAATATAAAGTGTTTAGTTAAATAGGAAGACTTCTTTACTTATGTTATGCTGGTTTAATACAACATCATAAAGGACAATCTGCTTCAACACTATCTGCTTAACTTTTTAGAATTAGAAATCATAAAATTTATCTCCAGAATAAAAATAGTCCACACCCCCAAATCCTGGAAATAACACACAGAGAAGTAAGAGAATTCTGAATTATGTTTAAATTGAGTTGAACAAGATTTTTCCCTCGATGCATTAATTAACTGAATACTATAACAACATCTGTTGGGTTTAGGAGAGTTTTTACCATTTCAGTTAAAATCCGTGCTTCAAACTTTCCTTTTCTGCTCTGTTGAATACAAAACCTAAATTGACTGCCATTTCTATTTTTAGAAATTACTATAAGTCAATTCTTTAGCTGGTAATTGACAGCATCTCTACCATATGCGCTCTCATGGCAGAAAAGGTTCAAAAATAGTTGAGACACATGTTCTATCTGAGATATTTAAATCAAGAAGCACTTGATTCCAAAATCCTATGTGATACATAATTTTCAATACCTAAATTTTGTCTCAAAGTATTTTGTAGAACTTGAAATCAGCTAAAAGGTCTTTGCTGAAGTTCATTCCTTAGTAATATAACACTGCACTGTCATGGCTTTGAATTATGGTACATTTATAAAAGTCAAACATCAGAAAAGAAAATTACTCCTCCCTGTGATCATAACATAAATTTAAAAGCGGAGCCAAATTTTATGGGATTGAAAATGATGTGGATATTAATTTAACACAATGATTTTGTAGAAATGCCAAATATACCATGCAGTCTGCCTGCCTGCTGCCCTGTCGGTCCTCTCCACCATCAATCACACTGGTTATCCCATTGTGTTATTTTTGATCTACTAACCCATTTCAGACTAGACTGCACAAACATACACTACACAGAACAGAAATAAATGTGATGTCATATAATAGAATCTCTCCTAGAACCATAACATTTCAGAAAATATTTTATTACTTTACAAAAAGTTCTCAGTCAGCATACCAGGGATGTGCAGTGCAACACAGTAAAATAGATTAAAAGGTGTATAGCCATGCACTGAGTAACAAACAATTAGAAAAATCCTCTTTGATGGTCAAAAAGAGAATTTTGGAAGTAAAATTCTGACTTCTGATATTTTATATTTAATTTTATTTTATTTTAAAGCAGTCCATAGTTTCACTGATTTGTTTTGTTTTGTAGACACTGAAGGAAAGCTAGCTGCCATCAAAAGATAGGAAATTGTCTTTAAAACATTAAGTAAACACATGAAAAGTGTACATGAAAAGTTGAATTACCAGCAAAGCTAATTTAACATCACTGCTCTATTGTTTGTCGGTTTCTAATATGTACTTATAAATGTCAAAACACAACAGAGCTCCTACAGGAAAGAAATTAAAATTGAAGGGCTCAGCTGCTCCTGAACAAGGTACTTTCTCAAGAGTAACGCAATGCAACATCTCCCTTCATTCTTCGTTCAGTCTGTCAAAAACTTGGATCAGCAAGCTTTTCCTGGCCAGAGAAGTGAAGCTATACAGACAGGAAGAGAAGATAGGGGAGAAACTGGAAACTTTGAGCTAGTAAAATTAGGCCAGCAGCAAACTGCTACCTCCTTGCCCAGAGCAAGAATCACACTGTGACTCAGAAAGGTGTCTGAATTTTGATGGCTCTAGGGCATCTCATGAAATAATGCAGTTCAACTGCTGCATTTTCTATGCTTAATGAAGGCAATACAATGCTAGAATCAGTTATTGGGAGAAAATATAAAAAAGTTCAGGTTATTTTAAAATATATAGGGGACCATATCAGTTGAAGTATCTGAAGGTAATTCTACCACAAGCCAGGTGAGTAGGCCTTGGCCTCCTGGACACAAAGATTCTATAATCTTTCTTTCTTGTGGGAGAAAGACTGGCCCATTGGTACCCAAAGCCAAATGCCCACAGGTGATATTAATAGGGTTATTTATCACATGAAAAGACGTGGAGCTGTTCACATAACTCTTTGCAGCTGTTGCTTTGTGTGCAAACAGCATCACTCCATAACACCAAGGGAAGGGGAAACCTTTTGTTGTATGAAAACCAAAAAAAACCTCTGAGTTTGACTTGGCGGGCTGAAGGAGAACACTTCTCCTGCCCCATTCTCCCTAAGGAAAGTCCCCCTTTTTGCCCATCCTTGGCAGCACTCTTCTTGCCCTGCTCTGCCTGTGCTGGATGGTAGGGCAGAGTGTGCCTTCAGCGAGCTTCCTAGTGACACCAAAGTGTGTCTCCAACCAGGCGTCTCCAGCTGCACCAGGGGGTAATGTTCGCTAATGTCCATTTATGTCTGCTGTATCTTCTGATTATTCCCAACTTGTAGATGCTAAACCTTCAGAGTCTAGGAATCTTCTTTTGGTTGATTGAAGCCCATCAGGCCTCAGACAGCAAAATGGAAAGCCTTGGTAAAAAGAGTCTTTTGAAGAAAACCTTCAATTCCTCCCCTACCTTGGCAAAGGCAAACAAACCCATGACAAAAGTGACTTTTTAAAAAATTTATCATTTCCAACAGAGCCACTGCCCACAACCCTCTGGCTGCATCCATCTGGCCAATGACTCATGCCCAAAACAGCCCACCCTCCAAAGCCAGGGCTCTGCAGGGTGGGGCTCGGCCTGTCCTGTGGGACCGTGTCCAAAGCCTCACAGGTCTCTGGGCACATCAGGGGCTACAAGTGCCCAAGTCCGAGGACTGCTCCAGGCCGGTTCCAGCGCGTTTGGCTGTTGAAGGGATTCTGAGTGTGGCCCTTTGTGACCCAAGCACACTGTGTCAGGGTCCTTGGTGATGCAGGACATTGTGGTGCCCAGAGGCTCTTGTGGCACAGCGGTGCCCTGCCCGAGGGGTATATAAGGGGCACAGAGCCCTGGGGTGCCCAGTCCCAGGAGAGCCGCTGTCTCACGAGGAAGCAGCTCCCCTGAGAGCCTCTGAAGCAGAGCACGATGGAGATGCTCACAGAGGAGGCAAACCCCAACTACCCCGCAGCCATGGAGCAGCCGGGCCTGTGCATGAGGCCCCAGGTGACAGCCAGCCCCAGAGGGAGAGGGGACGCAGGGAGCTGGGATGGGGCTGGAGGGCAGCTGCCTGGGGGCCAGGACCTTGTGGCCCCTGATGTGCCAAGGCAGTCGCCTCCTTCCCCCACAGCCGGGGCACAGAGCCAGGGCCCTGCCCCACACAGCCCCTGCTGGCCCCCAGGCCTCTCCCCTGGGTGGTGGCTGGCAGAGCTCCTAGAGGAGTGGGAGCGAACACTTAAGTGGGTAGGGTCGGACTGGGCCAGGAAGAAAGAACCCTCCATGGACCAGGAACTGCACCAGTGGGGAAATCTGTTCCAATGGGCATCTGACAGACCCCGAGAGCTGTCCCAGCAGCTGGACATGGGAATCCAAGAGCTTTCCCAAGAAGAAGATGACAGTGACAAAGTGCTCCCTCAAGGGGAATACTCCATTCACAAAGAGCTGTCCAAAGTCAGAGAAGACCCAGAATTGTCCCAAAGGGGAGGTGGCAGTGACAAAGAAGAGTCACAGGCCTGGAAGCACATCACGATCCACACCATCTGGGTCAATCCCAAGTACCCACAGCTCCTGCAGGACCCCAACGCTGCTCCTCAAGACTTGGCCGAGGCAGCAGCTTCTCCGACCTTGGCTGAGCAGGGGAAGGCAGCAGGGACACAGAGGCAGGGCCCTGCCCCACACAGGTCCTGCTGCCCTCCAGCCCCCTCAGCTGCCCAGCCGGGAACCCTCAGGGAGCAGTGGGAGGGGGCAGCAGAGGGAGCAGAGCTGCCAGGCCCACAGACTATGGAGTGGAACTTGGCCACAGAGAAGGGGAAGTGGCAACACTACATGGACCAAGAGCCATTCCAGAGGAAGACAAGACAGACAAAGAGCTGTCCCAAGAAGAAGATGACAGTGACAAAGTGCTTTCCCACTGGGATCTCTCCACTGACCAAGAGCTCTGTGAAGGGGAAGTCAGACAAGACCCAGCGATATTTGAAGACAGAGATGACAGCAGCGAAGAGGAGTTGCAGGACAACAGGGAGAGCATCATGATCCACACCATCTGGGTCAACCCGTGGTACCCACAGCTCCTGCAGGACCCCAACGCTGCTTTCCGGGACTCGGCCAAGGCAGCAGCTTCTCCGGCCTTGGCTGAGCAGGGAAAGGCAGCAGGGGCACAGAGCCAGGGCCCTGCCCCGCAGAGCCCCTGCTGCCCCCTGGCCCCCTCAGCTGCCCAGCCGGGAGCCCAGGCCCTCGGGCAGCGGGCAGCTCCCCCTCAGAAACGTCCGTCCCGCTCCAGGCGGGCGCTGCGGGCGCTGCAGGGGCTGTTGTGCTGCCCCTGCCTGAGGCCACAGACGGATGAGTAGCACCCACTGCCCGCCCCAGGCCGGGCCCCCAGGTGGCGGCTGGCCGGAGCCTGCCCGGCGTCCTGAGGGAGCCACACGGGCTGCCTTTGCCTGGGCATGTCCCTCCAGGCTGAGCAGAACTGCCACATAAACCAGTCTTCAATTACAATGAAAGTTGGGTTTAAGAAACAGTAGCAGTAAGAAAAAAAATCACAAAAAATCCCACCAAAAAACCAAAAAAAGACTACTAAGAATAGGAATAAGAATAATAAGTTGATGAAGAAATAGTAGTAATAAATAATGATAAGAAGAAAAAGAATAAAAATAATAAGTTGAATAAGAATACAAAGAAGATGAACTCATAGTAGTAGCAGTAAAAGACGAAGATGAAGATGATGAAGAGGAAGAAATAATGGTAAAGAAGAAGAAAAGAATATGAAAAACAATAAAAAGAATAAGAAAAATAAGAGTGACTAAGATGAAGAGTAGTAGTAGTAGCAAAGAAGAAGAAGATGAGGAAGAAGACTAAGATGAAGAAGATGAAATACTAGTAGTAGTTAATAATAATATCAAATTAAAATACACATCCACATATCTTCTAGAATCACAGAATGAAGGGAAGGGCCTTAAAGATTATCTAGTAGCAAATTATTATCTTCTGCTCTCTCCCTCTCTCTCTCTCTGAGACCTCTTTCCTATTTCTTTCTACCTCCCCTTTCTTGTTAAATAAAATCCATGTTAAACAAAATCCATATGATGTTGTCATATTCTCTCCTTTGCACCTTCACTCGGGCAGAGGCATCTCTGCCTAAGCCTAATGGGGTCATAACACCTGGGCAGGGTCCCTTCCAGCCACGAGCATTCTATGATTTTGTCAGCTCCTTGCTTCCCTTTTCTCTTCCCTCTGCTTTGAGCTAGGAATGTGCTTGAAAATGTCCAGCAAAAAAACCTTTGCTGTCTGCTCTGGGAGGCCACACAGCTTTGGGACCTTTTCACCTGCACCTGCACAGCTCCCTTGGGAGGCAGGGCAGAAACAGCACCCCAGGAGCCTCGGTAATTCCCCTCTGTGGTCCAGGGCACACAGTGCAGTGGTCTGGAATTCCAGTTTCCAGCAAGGAAAAGGTGTTCCTGCCCTTTAAGTCAAAGCTCTGAAAGGGCCAAAACCCAAGCAGAGAAATATCTTACAATGACATTTCACGACCAGCCTTCATAACTTAATCAAGGATTGTTTTAGTACATGGACTGGGAAAAAATGATGTGGTGAGGGTCTTTGGCTGGAGCTGCCACGGATACAGATAGACACTAGGAAAGAAACAGAGCAGGCCAAGAAAGGCTGAAGAGAAAGGAGAACACAAAGAGCACTAAGCTGAGAAGGTGGCACTCTGGAAACCAAAGCAGAACTTACTGAAAAGGAACGGGACAGAAATAAAGAATGCTGAAACTTTTATTTACTATCCAAATAAAATTTCCTCCCTTGATCACAAACCTCCTCCTGATAACAACAGTCATCCAGCATGGTTTTCAGAAAGTACTTAGTTCTGAATGGATATTGCAGGCTGCAGACACAACGAAACACGAAACGGGGTTTCTCCTCTTCTCCTCAGTAGAGGACATGCTGAGGCACCCAGAAGAAAAGGGCAGCTTGCGTTCACCCTTCAATGGGACATGGAGGGGCAAAAAGGTCTCATAATCTCTGTAGCTGCTCCCACACTGATGTGAAGGCTGATCCCAGACCCCAAGTGCCACATTAAGGGGAGCCTTCCCACAATGCTCGCTTGGTATTGAGAGGCAGCATGGCAACTTTATTCACTGGCTCTTCTCAGTGGTGCCAAGCAATAGGACAAGAGGCAACAGGCAGAAACTGATGCACAGGAAGTTCCACCTGAATATGAGGAAGAACTTCTTCACTATGCAGTGACTGTGTACTGGAACAGATTGCCCAGAGAAGTGGAGTCTCCCTCACTGGAGATATTCAAGAGCCGGCTGAATGCAATCCTATGCCATGTGCTCTGGGATGGTCCTGCTTGAGCAGGGAGGTTGGACCAGATGACCAGATGTGGTCCCTTCCAGCCTTACCCACTCTATGATTCTGTGATTCCTAAGAACTATAATTGAGTGATTTGCCATTTTGTTTCTTCTTCTGGTGTTTAAGATCAAAGTGATGTACAATTCACCAAAAACCCACTGAGTTTCTTTAAGCAGAAAAGATTTACTTCTGTTCTGAACATATGCTGAAGATTTTTGAGGAATTTGATTGTCAAGAGTAGTGATCTTGAAATGCAACTAGAGGAAGTACTTTTTGTTTACAGAGATTGTCAAGGCCAGAAGCTCAATAACACCTCAAAAGTGAAGAGGGAAACTTGCCAAAAAATTGGATTGTTGGGTAGAAACAAGGGAGAGTATCCAGAAAGGAGGAAGTAATAGAGTTGAAAAGGTAAAGAACATTAGATTGCATTTAGTTAGGAGCTATAAAATTATCTTGGTATACTCAAGACTGAGAATTTTATGTTTTCTGCCTTTTTTTTTTTTTAATAAACACAGTTCTCGTGGAAGTATCTAATTTGGAAAGTTAACATTTTTCTTACAAAATATTTCATGTGGGACTATATTTGCCATGCTTAACTATATTAAATTCAATATTTAAGTTATATCTTTTACTTGTTCAGGGTAAGTATGTTTCCCAGTTCTTCCACCATTTGAAATAAACTAACATAGCTGGCTTTAAATAAGGAGGATTTGGCTGTTATATGCAACTGACTGGAAGATTCCAAATTACTGTGTTTTGAGATCTCTTCAGACTGATGCTGCACCTTCATGCCTCTCTCTCTCTCTCTCTCCAGTTGCAGCTGGTTCATTATGTAGATCTTTCAAATACATGAAGCATATTCATGCCACTGATAATTTGTGTGGGACTTGCAATTCATTGCAAGGTAAATTTAAANCTGTGTTTTGAGATCTCTTCAGACTGATGCTGCACCTTCATGCCTCTCTCTCTCTCTCTCTCTCTCCAGTTGCAGCTGGTTCATTATGTAGATCTTTCAAATACATGAAGCATATTCATGCCACTGATAATTTGTGTGGGACTTGCAATTCATTGCAAGGTAAATTTAAAGTTACTCATCCAGATTTTGTTTTAAACAAATTAGCTCTCCATGTCAGAGTGCTTCACCTCTTTATAATCCCATGTTAGCTGCAGGCAGCCAAGAGTGAGAAAAAGTCAGTAACTAAACACTCATTAAAACCAGTTTGAAGTCTCAGTGTTAAACATGAACCACACTGCTTTAGAATTATATTTGTATTTTATTTTAATTATCCTTTCAGACACAGCTATATAACTGTGTTGGGAACTGAAGAAAATAGAATGTTACATAAAACAAAATTAATTCAGAATTTGTTTTTTCATTTTGTTTGGGTTTTTTTGTTTGTTAATCAATTGCCTCCTCTCCTACCTCTGGCCAGGGCTTTATCTCTAATTTTTTTTTCCAGTGGAAGCAGTTCAACCCTTCTTTAAGATTCTGAGTTCACCTGCATACAAATCAATTTAATTACCTGTGATTAGCTTCTCAGATGACACACTAATGCATTTGGATGCCAATACCAGAAGGAAAAGAAAAGAAAACAAAAAAAACCCACATAATCTGACCACTGTTTGAAGGGTTCATCTTTGAGCATGATAGACACCCAGTAGAGTCCTGAGAAAAGTATTAGATCCTGTCATACCCAATTCAGAAGACCAGAAAAAGTGCTCTTTCCACCTTTAAAAAAAAGTTTAAACTACAGACTAAAATGGTGTTGAAAAGTCAGTTGTGGTCAAGGAGATTCATCTGCGAATGTTTTACTGCTTGCCATGAAAATATATTATCCATTGATCCAGTCTGAAACAGACAAATCACTAACTATGCTGGAATTTCTTGAATGCTTAAATTGTGTCATTTAGGACTTTTGTGCCTATATCCTAATTAAAAGGAGTAATATGAATTAAAACCATACAAACAGTTGGTTTGATTTTGAGGTTATTTTGGGTAGGGTTTTTTGTTTTGTTTTTTTTGAGGAGCAAAGTATAACAAGTATTATTCCCCTCTTTCAGAAAGTCACAAGCTAGCTGATGAAAACCTAAGCTTCTTGCTCAATAATTAGTATCATTCATTGTTTCAATGACATATTCTAGTATGCTAAATACGTTTCAAGAAAGTTCTCTGATAGTAGAAGTTTTACTGACAGGGTTAGCTGCACTTCATGGAATTGTTCCCAATCACACAGTTTGTTTCAAAGGTCTTATTTTAGCCACTAATATATTAGAGAAATCAGAGTTGCAATTTATTTAAAAACCCTTCATTTCATGTAACAAATTTTGAAGTTATTGCTATGAATTTAAATAACTTTATATGTAAACAAAATAAAAAATGGATGGGTTTATCAGGTTTCTATTCACATCAGGAATTTAATCTCCACTAGCCTTTAACAGAAGCAGTAAATTGCCTTAAGGAAAAGAAAAAAACTGAGATTAAAGGAAAGCATACATATGGAAATAAATTATGAAGAAAGTTGAACTTATTGAATATTATCTCTTTTGATTTCATTATAAAGCCTTTTTAAAGGAAAAAGTTAATTTATTTTTATTTAGATTAATTTTTTCTTATTTTACTGCAAATAACCAAGCCTGTTATCAACTAGCTGATTTTGTCTTTTTTTTTCGTTTTTCAGATTTTCTGAGGATATTGGGTCTACCAGACTTAGTTTTTAGTTCATGCATTAGGTCATTCTGAGCTATAAAAGAGTATTTTGCGATCCCTAGCAGAAGGCAAGAGTCCATATGTAACTGAGTCAATTTCCCAGAGAATTTGTGCAAGCTCTCTCCCTGGAGGTTTTAAAAGACTCACATGGATAAAGTCCTGAGCAATCCGGCCTGATGTCAGAGATGACCCTACTTTAAAACTGAGACATCCAAAGATCTCTTTCAACCTGAATTATCCTATAAAAGAAATCAGAAAAAATCAAAACTATTACTTGGCTCAGCCATCTTCAGTTCATGACTAAATCTTTGTGTCAAAAAAACCACATAAATACAAAAAAAAAATTCAGTTGTGGTCAAAAGGCACTTCAGTATTATTCTACTAACAATTGTAGCAAAAGAAATCCACACCAGTTACTGGAATGGTAGATTCCAGGTGATGGAATTTGGCTCCATATTTGTTTATATTTCATATATGCTTAGATTATGTCATTATGCTACTTCAAGCCAAACAAAGACTTGTTCAGCAGGTATTACAATTTCACCCCAAAATTTTAAAAAATGTACAGCACTGCACTACTTATACCAAAATTAACTACCAACAGTTAAAAATAAAACATCTAAAACCAATCCACAAACACAATAAAACTCAGCAAGAACAGTCTTAAAGAAGGAGGAAAAGGCAAGAAGTTTGCCTTTGCTTTGACAGAAATAAATGTAAGCAGAGACTACTCTCATATGTGACTGGTCATTCGGAAGTGCTCACAGCAGTGAAGGACTGTGAACAAAGCATACATAACACATTATTCTTCTCTCTAGAGCATGATGGAACTTGATATGCCTGACCTTTCCCCAAAGCAAGAGACAAGATTTAAAGTCTTCATATTAAATTTGGCATAGATATTAAGATAAGGCAAATGGTAGAGAAAATTAAGAGCTCTTTTCAGTGAACATATGAATGAAATCAACCTAATAAAACGTAAGTTAAATTCAATTATTTTTAATAGCTGCAGGTAGAAAAAGAAAGGAACCGGGAAATTCTCAGAGTATAACAAAGCACCTTTGACGCAAGTAAATAATTAGAGAATCAGATACTTTTAGAATTACATAGAATCATAGAATCATTAAAGTTGGAAAAGACCCCTAAGAACATTGAGTCCAACCTTGGACTGAACATCATCATGTCAACTGAATCACTGCACTGTGTCACGTGCAGTCGTTTCTTGTCCACCTCCAGAGATGGGTGACTCTACCACTTCCCTGGGCAGCCCATCCCAGTGCTGCACCATCCTTTCAGTGAAGGAGTTTCTCCTGATTTTGAGCCTGAACCTTGGTGCAGCTTGACCCCCACGTGAATACACCTCCTTTCAGGCAGAAAGAGTAGAGAGTGATAAGGTCCCCCCGGAGCCTCCTTTGGTTCAGGCCAAACTCCCCCAGCTCCCTCAGCTGCTCCTCATCAGACCTGTGCTCCACACCTTTCCCCAGCTCCACTGGCCTTCTCTGGACTCACGCCAGCCCCTCAATGCCCTTTTTGTAGTGAGGTGCCCAAAACTGAACAGAGGATTTGAGGTGCAGCCTTACCAGTACTGAGTACAGGGGGGCAATCATTGCCCTGGTCCTGCTGCCACACTATCGCTGATCCAGGCCAGGTGCCATTGGCCTTCTTGGGCCCCTGGGTACACCTGGCTCATGTTCAGCTGCTGTTGACCAGCATCCCCAGGTCCTTTCCCTCCAGGCACCTTTCCAGCCACTCTTCCCCCAGCCTGCAGTGCTGCTTGGGGTTATTGTGACCCAAGCACAGGACCTGGCACTTGGACTTACTGAACTCCATACAACTGCCCTCAGCCTATGAATCCAACCTATCCAGATTCCTCTCCCACATGGAACAGCTTGTCAAAGTAATTCACTTCCAAGAGTTCCTATAGTTTATTAACATTTGCGGCTGTCTCTATCAGAAAAAGTAATTTGGAGCTTGGACACAAAATCCTCAACAGCAAAGTTTTTGGTGAGGAGGGTTGTTGCACTGCCTACAGATACGTCAGAAGTTATGTGCGGCAGACAAACTCTTTCTCTCTGTTCATCACAACTGACAACATCTTGAAGTTGATGAATATATCCTGCCTCAGAAAAACAGCTTTTATACCTTTTTTTTTAGCCCAGGAACATCTAACATAATTTGCTGGCAAGTGATGGGTAACTACCTTACCCTTACATCTTTCCTCTTGTAAATCTATACAGAAGGAAGGAGATGGGAAAAAGGCTCAAAAGTACTATGGAAGATGAATTTCTTTCTCATCTAACTTGTAGTGAAAGACTGATTCACAGAGAACTAAAACCAACCAGTGAATCAAACAGAAAAAGTTATTAATTCTGGAAACTTAGCACATGACTTCAGTATTTTCCTTGGATCTCAGGATTTACCAGAAAGAAAAACTTGAGATGTTTCAAACACACAATATTTTTATAGTGACAAAGCAAGTCTTTTGAATGGTCTTGTTCAAGAACAGTTGGAAACGAGTAATTGATCCTCCCTAGTGAAAGCAGTAGCATTTGTAGGTATGAACCATCACGGATACTACTTGCAGCATCTATTGCAGAGTTGGCATGGACAGCAGCATTTTAACATAACTGTCTTCAATACCAGACATACACAAAACATGCTGGCTTTGTGCATGGATGAGTATCAGCTACTTTGAAATGCAAAGGTTTATTACACGTGCATTACTTAGCAGTGACAAACTGAAATACAGTCATGAATGAATAAAGCAGTCCAGCTAGTTAAATATGCATAAAATTTCATTTCTTTTCAGTTTCCCTGAATTACAGATAGCACAACACTAGTCAGGTGATAACAGGACAGATGCCTTTTCATGGATTGTGATTATGAAGGAGGGCTAACAGCTTCTCTAGGCATTGTGAAAGTGTAATCACCCTGGGATTCAGTCACTTACATCCTGACAATTGTCCACTAGTTTCTTCTTTTTTTTTTGGTGCAAGTGTATGGGCAATGACCTTGCATTCTGATGTACTGTTGAGCAAAACCCTTAGTGATAAATGTTTAGGTTGTTAAATAACACCCTGTCCAAACTACTTTTTGTTACGACATCTCATTATCTTTATGTCATTGCACAGACTTATGGTAATTTAACTAGGAATTACAAGAAAAAAAGTTCAGATAACAGTAACAGTGGCTATTTCAAGGGAACCAATACAAAGTATTAATTTTTTAATATGTTTCTCATAAATTTGTTTACTTTGAAAATTTGAGAAAAAGAAGTAAGAAGTGTTTTCCCTAATATCAAATATTACATATTACTTCTAAGTGGATTTTATGATAAATATTTCAAGTGTATAGAGAAAAAATATTATAATTTAAAAAATATAAGCAGTCCTATTTTATCATTCCTAATCAGCAGAAGCAATTTGTTCCTTCTGTCCTTGACATGAGAGCAATTTCTCACAATAAAAATGTATTTTCTGACAAACATGGTTTGCCATGGTATTTTTTACAGACTTTCTCTAATTTTAAACTTTCTGCTTCATCCATTAATAGCCCCATTTTGCTAAAAATTCACAAGTAGTACACTAAAAAATGAAAGCATGCATATTTGTAAATTTATACCAGTTAGCATTTCTGCTGAATAATTATTTCAAAAAATGTTTATTACCGAACTAGCATCTCTTGTTACTGACCCTTATTCAATTTCCTAGAAAAATACAAAGTTTAAAATGTTGTTGTCTCTCAAATAACAAAAAATATAAATTGCATTTAAAACACTGCCAGTGGCAAAAATAAACATATGATACAAAAACCAGGATTTTTTTGCAGAGTGTGTGAAGTGCCCTGCACAGTCAGCAGAATGAAAACAACGCGCTCACGGGCCTCCATGCTGGCCTGCCCTTTGTGAACCCATGTGCTATGCATCAATCACTTCTAGAAATGGCAGCTTGACTCCTTCTCATACCCAGCTGAGATTGTTTGATTGGAAAGGGCTCAGAGGTTAACATTATTGCTCCATGTTTTCCCTCCTCTTTTGCTGTGCTGTGCCCCAGCTAGCAGCTGTGTGAAAGCTTAGCAGCATCTCCACAGGCTGCACGATCCATAGGAAGGAGTTGAGCCTTCCCTCATAGCACAGGTATCTCTACATACATATGTAGGGATTTTGCGTTATTCTTTCCTGTCTGTCTGGTTTGTCTTCAGAATTCACTCTGGGTTACACCACCAATGGCATTCAGCACAAAATTTGGAATTTAAGACAAGTCTACCTTGTACTTTTTTTAAAAATAGTATTAACAACAGCTTTACCGCTAGCTGCTCGCTTTTGATCTGACCAAGCCATGTATGTTGCTGGTTTTTAAAAAGTTATGTATGTTATGGCCTGCTCTTTTATTTTTAATATCCCAAGTCACTGTCTTTGTTTTATTTGCTATGACAAACCTCATTAATAAAAAAAAAAAGATATTGAATTATACAAAACTCTTTGAAGGTAGAATGCCCAGCATTAGCAAATTACTTTTCCCATAAGAAAAATAGTATGTTCCTAGTATTAATAAGCATATTAACTGTGGTTAAAAGTGAGCAGCAAGACAATGGTAAAATACAATGCTAAATGTTAAATATGTTCATTTTTTCATGCAGCTTCACACATGCCTCATTTATTGTCTCGTGTTTCAGTAGACTTTCAATATATTTGTAGTTCTCAAGAGATACCTAATCTTACTTATCAGTGGAAGAAACTGAACATTCTGAACAGGTACCAAGCAATTTTAACTAACTATGCTTGCAAGTGGGTCAGATTTTATAACCTGACATGGCAATAGCTCCAGTTGTTTTCTTGCTATGTTGCAACTCCACATTAGAGCAATTCAGAGCTATCAGCCTAAACATGCCACAGTTTCCACTGGGAGACAAGGCAACCCATGATGAGTATGCTTAGGGAAATTCTTATCTGGAAAAATCGAGGGTCTGCAGCATGTTCATATAACCTTTAGAAGGTTTTCCTAAATTCCTGAAAAAGCCGCTGTTTAGGAAAAAGTCCTGAAGACACTTCATTCAACTGCACACAGTCCTGAGCAACCTGCTGTAGCTACCATTGCTTGAACCACAGGGGTTGTACTAGATGATATTAAGAGCTGACTTCCAACCTAAATGACTCTGTAACCAAAACTGGAATTAGCAATTGGAAGTACTTTAAGTGGAATTAAAATATATTTAAAAGAGAATAAAAACTGCTCCTTTTCAGCAAGAATGAAAAGGAGTCATTTGTGGAAGTGGGCTAATCCACTAAATGAATTTTCTGATTGCTTCAACACAGTTGTCTGCTTTGCATCTGTACAACCAACAGTTTCCTGAAATGAGCTATGCTTTCAGAGCAAGGTGATGAAATTACAGGAGCACTCATCTCTCAACTAACATTACTGTGTTGTAATTTACCATTACAGCAGTCTGATATTTCTTCTTATAATTGCAAAAAAATACTTTGAAAAAAAATTATAAAAATACAAATCTTACAAGAGCTTGTGTATCCTGCTTTTGAAGTAAAGACCATAACAGATAAACCAAGTCTGAGCAAGAATGGCTGAAGAATTCAGGATTTCAATCTAAAGGACAACCTCTTCTTTTCAGGCTAAGCTGGTTCTCATATATCTCTGTATGCAGCACTGATAGCACTTATTCCCTCCATCCTTCAGGAAGAGCAAGTCAAGAAGTATTTTAATAGGACAGATTTCATCAATTTTAATTTCCTTTAAGTATCACAACAAATATATATTCTAAGGGGCAGAACTTATTTTCACAGCTATTCTTTCTATATTTTAATAATATTTCACAACTGAGTACACTTAAATAAAAAAGACAAACATATCAGATGGCCATTACTTGTCCTTGAGTGTTTTTTGCCTTCTTATTCTCCACAGTCATTATTCTACATAAAATTGACAGGATAATATTCAAATAAATAAATCATCTGCAACAGTGATTTCTGTTCAGAGGTCACTGGCTCTTTTAAATCTTTTAGGCTGTTTGCCAACAGATGCCAATCAGTAAAACCATAATGGTTCCCCAGGGAAAATAGGGACTGTGGAAGTAAAGAGTCATCCTAAGCAGCTACTAAAACTCAGTGACCGAACTGTGTAAGAATATCTATTATTGTCCTTTTGGCTTCAGATTTTGTTTTGTCTCTTTTACTATCATTAGTCATTTCTTAATATATATAGCACACTATAAAACACTGACCCTTTGCTAAAATCCAGACAGTCCTTTCACATACTGTGGTATTATTCACAATCTCACAGGATTCTGAAAAGTATCAGGATGGATCCTAGCAACAATAAAAGGTCATATAACTATTTCTAAAATGCCAGCCATCCTGTTCATAAATGCTTGCAGGACAAGTAACAGTAACTGTTCTCATAGTGTCTCCAAAATAAGTAATGTGTCACAAAGGATTTATGCTTGAGATGCAATCATTCCTTATTGCCCAAATCCTCCAGCGGAACAGAATTATATTTCTTTCTTTCCAGTATAGTCTCCCCGCCACCCCTTGGTACACAATCCTCATACGTGCTGTTCATCTGACATACTGAATAGCATCCTTAGCTTGTAAAAGCAGAGTAGAGACCCCTGGAGCCAAGCCATTGCCATGGCCAAGCACTGTTTAAGCTAACTAGTAAAACTTGGGTGTTCTTTCCAGCATTATTATTACTCAGCATTTTTCTAATGAAAACTGTACAGTGAAAATTAGTTTACAGCAGTGCAATACATACAATATTCTGCAGCTAAATAAATCTGAAGTATTGTAAAAGATTACTCTTTTTAAAAAATCTAATGCTTCCTATATACTGTTGGCATAAACAAGCAAACAGAAAAAAACAAAGCTCAGGTTCAAAACCATATTCTAAAGGAACCCTCTAATTTCCTTAACATGAAGAAATTGACTAAATAAGTTGATTCTTCACTCCTACTTTCTTCCAGTATCTCTTGATTCACAAAGAGCAAGTCAGGCCTTTTCATCTAACAATAATCAAATGGAGGTTTACCTTCATAAACAAAGAAAGAAGTTGAGGATCATACAAAAAGTGGTGTAAATCGCTTTGTCAGAATTACTGCAGGATGGGGATATGGATACTTTTGATGTCTAAATGAGGTGCTAAAGGACACTAATTGCTCTTCTGACATGCTGGTGCCATGTAAGAACAGTAAGCTGTAAAAACTTTCTGTGGGTTATGTTAATTTCAGAAGGCCTCACAGTTCTCTCCAATAGACAGCCAAAGTTCAGGACTAAGAGTGGAAGTGCTGAAGAAGGAGGCAGAGCATTTACACAGTCTGCATCTCTAGATCATCCAGGCCTGCCTCCCAGCAGACATGAGAACAAATCATTCATCTCAGTTGACCCCATTACTGTATTGCTTTTGAAGGTTTTCTATCTTTAAAAGAAATGTGCAAGTAAGAAAGCAAGTAACCCCCTCCTCCTCTGGCACACAACTATATCCTGCAGAGTAATTAGGAAAATCCAAGGAAATGGATACACTCAGTTAATTAATTCTTCAACTATGAAGAGGAAGTTTTAACATTAAAAGTTAAACAGTGATTTCTACTGCATATTTAAATGGGGAGGAATAACCATCTTGAAATCAAAACAAAACAGGTGCAAACAAAACAAATAAATATCCTTTATTCTTAGGATAAAACCCAGAAGAATATTAGTGTTAATAAAATCAATATAGAATGAATTAATAGATCACAATATAAGAAAGTTGCCTGAGAATGAAACAAGGATTTCTGTTTATCTCTACTGTGTTTTTAACTGTAAAGATTCAGCCTCATCTTTTTCTCTCTTCTCCTTCAAAAAGAAGAATATTTCACAGAGTTTTCCCCATTCAGCCCCACAGCTACAACCATAAACTAGGCTGCGTATTTATGTGCCAATTCACAATGAGTTTTTTGAAACAATCCTCATAAGAAGCAAGGTTCACTTCTTAATCAGGTCATGATGCAAAAATAATTCCATTCCCCAGTGCAGTAAGAAAGGTACACACATATTTGCTTAGGACTGATATTCACTGTAGTTTTTCTTGCTATCACCAAACAGAGACGTAGGAAATAAAGTTTTCATAGTAAAACAGTAGTCTTGATTGTTCCAGTTTAAAAAGTCATTGCTCACTGATGTTAATCTTGTACATCAAATAGACATAGACTCTAAATATTATTTCAGGTTCTGCATAACCACACAACAAGCCACAAGTCTCATCAATTAATAATGGAAAACTAACATTCTGTAACAGAGTGAAAACAACAGCCATTAATATCAATTGACATAAACTCCTATGGTTTACAAGAAGCATATCCTTTCATTGCTGTAATTGCTTTGCTCCAAGCTCTCAGTACCTGGAGTGTGGTATATGTGAGTGTTCTGCTTATAAATTGTGTAAGAAAAACAAAAACAGGTATATTAATTTATTTTTGAACCATCTTATTACTATTCTGTGCATACCAGATACAATATGACCTCCATCAGCTAATTACCTTTTGACAAGAAGCCAAAAGGAAAATACTTAGGCAACCAAAATAAAAGCAGAATTAAAAACAGAATGGAATTACCGAAAGGGAGATACGAAGAAGAACAGGACTTCTAATGTAGTACTACACAATTAGGACACCAAATCTCACCTGGAAGGGCTATAAAAAATAAATAAAAAATACAAATACTCAAATACAGGGTACCAGGTCTCTGCTAAGCCTCAGCATTTAATTCTGTGCAATTTCTCAAGGTGTTTCTGCCATGTAAACTGGATTTTGTATATATATGAATAAATATGTTCTGTAAAATAGTGACAATTCAATGATCAAGTAAAAATGAGTAAGCTTAATTCAAAAATTCTTCCTAGATGCAAAGTGTTCTCATACCATCTTGACTTACTTATATTCCTTATTTTTTTTAACTACATTGTTGAGTTCTCATTATGACATTCCACAAGAGGTGCAAAATCTTGGCTTTGTTGATGTTAAGGCCTATATTGTACAGATATGTTTCTTTTCCACTAAAAAAAAGTCAAAAAGCAGCAACTGTCTTTTTATGCAGAGATATTCTTTATACATCTGTTATTATTATCTAAAATATTATTTCATGACCAATAAATCCTAAAAATTCATGGATGGCCATAATTCAGAAAAATATCTTCTTATACTTCTTAAGAATAAATACTTGAGATTTTAGTATATATTTCCAGTCTGTTCCTCAGAATTCCACTACTTTTATAACAAAAAACTCTTGAACTATTTTTACATCACTGAAATTAATATTTTGCTCCTACAAAAACATAATAAAATTCAATGATACTATCTCAAAGTCTTTTCTACCTTATTTTCATTATATTGATCTTTCATCCAAGTACAACAACAAGAATCACCTATATTGAGTAATAATAGCTAAGGCACAAAAATACTCAACATTAAAAAGAGAAGTAATCTTCTGCTACATGAAAAAATACATATCTAGACTTTTATCTCATCATAATGATGTGAAGGATCTCATACATAGCTCAAAAACCTATAAACTGGAAAGATTTTCCTTCCAGTTAAATCATTCCATCATAGAATAAATTTGATCCAGAGAAGAAAATTTCTGTTCACAATAGCAGAACTGAACACAGAATATTAATTAACTCATAATGCAAAATAATCTGTAGAAAAGCAGAAAACTAGAGGCAGTAATAACAATTCTCACCTCTTTTGATATAAGGGAACCAGATTGTTATTAGGCAATCTGAGCATGAAAAAAGCAAATACAATAATACTGCCTAAATATACTGATCAGCTCATAACTGTTTTATGTAACGAAATCTCATACTTTTTCCCACATTTTCCTTTTTTACCATATTTGGATTAAAAAAAAAAAAAAAAATTCCAAACCTTTCCTTCTTTCGTCTATTCAGCATCATTGGAAAAAACCACCAGATGGCAATGCAGTGTTCAAGTATTTCATTTAACATATATATTATATGGAAAAAAGTCTATATGCATCAGCATGAGGCTCTCTTTCCTAACCTACTTCCTCTTTGATGGATTTTAAATAATTCATAAGCCAAAACTGTATTCCCCACAAGTTAGTGATCAAATACCATTCAACCTGTAAAGAAGAGACTTTTAGAAATCTAAGTTTCTATGGACATAAAACCACATGACTAAAAAAACCCAACAATTTAGTTCAAACTATGAAACTGGATAATTTCAGGAAAAATCACTGAAAGGAAAACATTTCAAAATGAATTACCATAAAGTTCTCAAAATACTATCAAGGACTGAACTGAACTCAAAAAGTAAATCTACACACTTTTTAGGCATATCACAAATCTACATGTACTTTATTTTCAAGATAAGAATCAGGCATTATTTCCTGTATTTTACAAGTTTAATTCAATTTCTGTAAAACACAATTCCTGTAAAACTATGTGCTGAATGAATCAAAATATGTAGGCTTTAAGTATTTATTCTTCCTTTGCATCAAGCAGATCACAGTGATCAGACAGGAAGGAAGATGCTTTAAGATAGCTGAAGGAGTTGAGAAGTAGTGTAAGAGTCAGCTTTTCATTTAGCAATCTTATCTGAGATCTATTATTTGCCAAATGAAAGTTCCTCTTTGCAGTTACTGTTGCGGGTTCTGAAGCCCCTCCAGTTCAGGGAGACTTCACTGAATACCTGAAACACCCAATTAATAAACATGACATCCACTGTCAAGTTAGTGGTTGGAACAGGGGAGCCTACAGCAAAGAACCCTTTCTTTCTTGAGAAGGCATTACAACTTGTAGGTGTTGTATGGTCAACTGTAACTGACAGGCAAAGTTAAGGTGTGCTTAAGTCTTTTGCACACATGGATTAGGAAGAAGTTTCTTGCATCACCAGTATTTAGTAACAGCATTGTTGCTACAACTGCTCACCCATCCATTCTCATGTAACAAGTACAGTCATCACATGCTGTCAATGTAAAAGAAACCCAATATATACTAAAGAGTAACTTGAAACTGTTCAGAACTTATTTAAAATATTAACTGGAAAAGAAAATTATGTTTTGTCAGACAGAAACACAGTCATACAAGATAAAGTGTTAAACAGGTAAGTTGAACAGCTGTGAGCAAACTGTGAGCAAAAAATAATTTAAAATATGTTTTCTGGCTAATGTAATAAATATTTGATCAATACTGTTCCCTTTATTCGCTATATTATTACATTTAACTGACTCATAGCACACAGTGGTAGAAAGATTCAAAGACCACCTTTAAGTAATATAAGTGCTTTGTATAAGGAGCACTCTCATGATCAGAGATCTAATCCAATGCAGCACAACCTAAGATTTCTTCTATTGTAAAGTCTTTTTAACCTTCTTTCCAAACAAACAAAACCAGGAATACCATATTGATTTTAATTGTTTTCACATGTAGCTAATTATTTTATATGCCTTCAGTCCTGAAAGCCAATAGACAATCAGAATTGCTATGCATTTTTACAAAATGACTTCCTGAAGGTAGGTTTTAATGTTCTTGAAAAATCAGAGAAGTGGTTGGGAATGTATCTCTACCAGATGTAGAAACTCATTCTTTTATTGATCACTATTTTTTTAGCACAGCTGATAAACTTAGAAAAGAGGTGAAGTACTCTACCAGGAAAAACCCAACTGACAGTATTGAAAAGACATATTTTCAAGCACAGATGTCTTTTTAATATCAAATACTGAATATATAAAATAAACATAAAAATATATAATAATATGCCTTTAATAAATGTATTTAAAATATGTAATATGTATGAAAATATATAAACTGAGTAAATAAATAAATAACACAAGATCTGTGGTTTTAGGTTTGGTCAATAGAAACAGGCCGAACAAAAGTGAATTAGAAGGAATAAGTCCCAATTAGAACAACTATTTAGCATAATAATGCAACAACTTCTTTAACTTTATTACATTCCTGTAATTTATAACAGAGAAGGAAGTAAAGAAAAGCAATAGAGCTCAAAAAGGTGGATACTGCAAATCCATATTTATAACAATTCTGAAGTATAAAAAAACTACTTTTTTTTTCTTGCTAGTCACTTTTTTTTCATGGTGACATTTCAAGGACAGAATGCACTCACAAGTAGAACTGACTGAAGAGATGTAAAGCATGCCCTCACCATGCTCTGCCTCTGGTTAACATGTTCACATCAAACTTAAGTTCTACTTTCCAAGTTGATTTTTTTTCCTACTTCCAATTATGAGTTGCACTAACTTTAGGAAACTTTTGTATTTTCACAGTACAGGTGAGTCGATCTTATTTTGTTAAAACTTCTCTTAAAGTAAATAAGGTTTTCTTTGTAGAAACACTCCAGGATTGCAAAAATAGCCCTCCTCAGCACCCAGGGGACGTAAAAAAACCAAACCAAGCCAAACGAAATCAAACTAAACAACAACAAAGGCAAACCAAGAACCACTACACATTTCTACATTCCACCTACCACTAAAGAAGTTCTTCAAATCTAAAATCGCAAAGCAACATGGCCAAAGGCAGAAAGAGCTGAGATTTCAATAAATCTGAGAGTTTCCCTTTGCACACACAGTATGACAAACTGCCCCCTTGGTGATGCATCTAATGGAAGCTTTATACAAGAGAAGAAGATCTCATGCAAAAACATCAAGACCCCATGTTACAGAAAGGTATGATCCAAAGATTTCCATTATAGTTTTTCCTTTTTACTACAGCATCAGGATGAAAACATATTCTATGTATCTTGAAACATTTTGTATGTGTTTTCTTTTGCTGGACAGCAATTATATTACTTTCCCAAACATAAATTAAATTGTATGTTGACCATTTCTTTCTTGCATTGGTTAATCAGATGAAGAGGATACAGGAAAAAAACTATGAAATAAAATGCAAAGACTATCAAAGTAATTGTCCCTTTCAAGTAAACAGGTGATGGCTGGACTTATTTTTAGTTCCTTACAAATGGATGTCTTTGTAAAATTTACTTTAAGATGGTCAACAATGTTTTTACTAAATTTGGATTAGGAGGCCTTGACTTAAAACTTACAAGTATTAAATCTTAAAAAGAAAAATCTTACCCAGACACATTCAAAGTATATCTGTATGATCTGTCTAGGCTACAGCATCCTATAAACACATCAACCCATCACCAGATCCTTCGCTCTGCACATAGTCTGTGTATTTCAGTTTTCTTGAGTTTAAATAACCCTAAATATACTTTAATCTCAAGTTTTCATTGAGGAGTACCTTACTTTGTAGTAGTACTCCATATCTGCCTTCCCTACATCAACATTTCCAACTAATAAAATATTGGAGACATAATCCGTTTCAGTCTGTTGTTACAAATATGATCCATCGAAAATGCAAGGTAAAATTCAAGATGTTGCCAAAAATGTATAACGAGCTGTGTTCTCCCCAGGCACCAGTTTACAACTACTACCAACCAAAACACAAACATAAATCAGAGACAGACTTCTGGAACAGCACAGCAAAAGCTACCTAAAACACTCCAATGCCAAAAGGAAACCTACAACTAACAACAAACCTAATTAACTAATTCAATCAACATGGGATTAAGACTTGCATTAATCCACCAACATGGAATTAAGACTTTCATTAAGTATTTATTTTTCTTTAGTGCGATACAGCAAGATAGGTTGCAGAAGTAGGATCCTATTTTTTTCATTATCCAGTGAAAAGCCAAAGAGAGTAAAATTAGAATTTCAGGGTGAGAGAGAAAAAATGAATCCAAAACTACCCAACTGTCAGAGTACTGACTATTTTTCTTTGCTGAATTAAACTCTTCAACCATATATTAGGTATCCCTTTCAAAAACACATTTTGCTGTTCGCTTTTCATAGTTATTAAATTTAATCTGTTTGCTTTATTTAATGTTGCTTAAACCCAAACTCTACAATCTTAATTTCCCAAAGTAGACAGTAAAACAGATAAATCCAGTAACCCAACAACACTGATTGCAACACAGTCTTTTAAGAAAGTTAGAAAGTTCTGGCAATAACTTTCCTTAAGCAGATGAATGGTCATATTCATGTCACATTACAAATCTGATTTTTTTCATCAAGTTCACATGACACAATAGGCTAAAAATATATAAAGCTGCCAACTCTTTCTGCTGCAGAATTTGAAATCCTCTTAACTGGATTCCAAACCACCACAACAACATCCTTGTATATACTTGCAAATATTAAGCACTTCTTTCCAAGCCACACTGTAACTACAGGGATAAAGATTTACTTACCTGATCCCCTTTTGGTTACAACCTTCAAGCTCTGAGTCAGAGTAGCATACCAGAGAATCAAGTTGGGACTAGGAGCTTTCATCTTCTGTCTTTCCGTGGCTGCTTCCTACAGTGCCAAAAAAAAGAAACACTGGTTGTACATGGGTGCTGAAACAACCTTGAAGTAAATAATTGTAATACCGACATTGTGGAAAAGCTAAATACAGTTTTTGTGAGAAATTTAAGGCACTAAAAATGTTTTATTCTGTCTTTTAAATAGCATGTAAGCTAAAATCACCATAAAACAAACACATGCACACACTACATTTAACCCAGGAACTTAAGCTACAATTTTGTCTACACACTGAAAATTCATTGAGTCCCTGCTAAAATTTTATAACAGATCTCCTGAAACATCTATTTATCTCTTTTTATCATATAACATTTTCCACCCACTGAAAGGAAAAAGAAAATAATGCCCTTCTTCATTAGTTTTACTCTCATTTATTAATATCACAAATTGAGCACAAGATTCACGATAAAATAAATATTTGATTTTAAAAAATCTGATCATCTTAGCAGCAGAGAAAGGGGGAAAATAAGAGTACATCAAAGTAACCAGCAGAGACACCTGTAACTTCCTTCTAGGTGATCAAGCTCCCATTCAAGTTCAAACTAACATACTCACTGCACTAAATCAGAAGTGAATGTTAGTTAGAATGGAGATAAGCAGAGCACAGACTGTGTGTTAGCCTTCACCTCCAACACGTGAATAAAAGCTTTGCATTTCTATTTACTTACTGTGGGGATTAAGTGGTATGAGCTGCTGGTGAAAGTAGGGACTAAACATTTTGTTAATTCCTCATATAAGTAAGAGGGTGTCATCTAGTCATGGTGATTATCAGCTTTCTTCAGGATAGGTTGGTAGGGCTAACATCTCATGTTTCAGTGTGTTCAAAGAGGAAAGAGAGGACAAGTCTGCCTATTTAAGCCAGACAGCAGCCTACCCATGCTATCTGTGTTCATTAGAGTAGCTTACACAGAAATATTCTTGTCTAAAGGGGATGAGAAAGGGCTGGGATCAATGGTTCTTTAATACTGTAACTAAGGCCCAGATTAAACCAATGTGGTTTTGATATTGACCTCTTTTAATCACAGCACTGGACAGCAACTGAAAAAATTCTTGGAAGGTAGCACATAGTACAATTTTGACTTCTAAAGAGACTGTGATTCTTTTGTGATACTTTCATTGATGATCAGGTTACTGAGTAGCCAAGACATTTTTTGAAAGCAATATCTTAAAGTATCTTCATCTTAGAAGAGAACAGGTCAGAAATAAGAAACAGTAGGGATATAAAAAGGGACATTATGGGAAGAATTGCTTTAAAAATGATGACTTCATATATAACCTGTACTAAAGCTTTACATTTCAAGACATTTCAAGAACTAAGCACAAACGAACTAAATTCATTATTTTGATTTGAATAAAGATGAGGGAGTGAGATAATATATTTTCACAACAGTTTGTGATATTTTTATAACAATATTTGTACTCACAGACAAATACACAAGTGTTTGTTCATTCATTGTCTTTAACAAGCATCAGCATTTTAGCATCACAGTGAAGGACTGTCATTTGCCTACGTTCACATGCTACTTCAGAAAATTTAGGAAACCTAGAAACTAAATATGAAATACGGGATTGCTAGAAGGTAAGTTATGTGTAATGCTAACATTTTTAGTTAAGTTTAAAATTTAACAAAATAGCATGACCACTGGCAGCTATAAATAATACAGATCTTTAGAAATTTAGAAGCTAGCAATAAAGGTTAATTTTCCAGAGGCACAGTGAGTAGATACCACAATGTGTTATGCCACATTTTACTGCAGACCTTAGTCAAGCTTTCTGAAATCAAAATCTCATTTTTCAGTCACTGCACTAACTGATGCCGCAGGAAATCCTGAAGCTGATATCTTCACCCTCCAGGGTACTAGCAAGAGTCAGCTCCTTGCTCTGTGTGAGCCTAATAAATATTGCCCAAAGAACCACGGGATCTTACTATGCAATTACAAATCCAGTAAATAGGTTCTGACAGTGAAAGCATATCCAAACACATCCTTTTTGACCATACATCAAAAGATAATACTGCTGATCACGATGAACAAATGCAAATATCCACATATATTTGCATATGTATGTGTATGCATGTATTCATTTTTATTTATAGATATTTTTGTAAGGAAACCATGGAGTAGCTATAAAGATTGATTCTATCAAAGCAAGCCTCAGTAAAGACAAAAATATCAATAAGAAACTGTTCATTAAATGAAAATCTTCTTTTGGTCCATGCATATATCACTAATTTAAGTTGTCAAGTCAGCAAGGAGAACCATTATTACAATAATGTAGGAGAAACTGCATTTCAAACATGGCACCGTGGAAGCCCTTCTCATGTACATTTATTCTCAGAGATTCAGGTCTAACTTAAAGGCATGAGCAAAACTGGCTGCTGCCTACATGGCTTGTGGTAAATCCCTAGAAAGTAAAGTCTGCTACTCTCTTTAGAAATACCAGAAAGAACTTCCTGCTACAGGGGAAAAAGACGGGACGGATGACTCCCAGCAGCAGCCACCGCCTCCTTACAGCAATATAAGCAACAAATCAGATCTTACACAGGCTCTCCCCAGAGTCTTCCAACCCTTCTCTTCTCTTTACACTCCCTTTTATGAAGGAGGAGAAGTATTTCTGGTGTTTTCTTCATTTTAAAAATCAAACGCTCAACCAAAGGAAATGCAAAGAAGTGAAGATCAGTTTATTGGAGCTGGTGCCTCACAGCTCTGGAAGTTGCTTGGGCGGTTGGAAAATCTGCCTCATGTTATTCATATGAGCGATTCAAACCAGATATTTAACATCTCCTGTCCCTTGTTCCGGGTTAATGCCTCAGAAACTGACTATTCTAGAAAATGTCACCCTTGTGAAATTGGTTGTGAAAACAAAATAAGTAAGTCAGAAGAAAATATAAAAGGAACATCCCAAGGGGAATTCCACAACAAGTCAACAAAGTCAACAGAAAATGCCTTCACTGCTGCAGTGAGTATGCCCGAGGCTTAGATACTGTAACATATTCAGGTAGCGTTTAAACTAGAAAACAAAATAAAAGGCATAATTCTGAGAAGTCAAATTCTTAACACTAAGTTAAGTGTGATACCTCATGAATTGGAAATAGCCTTCTTTCAGCAATGAATTTTTAAAGGAAGAGACTATTCTACTAGTCGCTTAGCTGTAATTTACTTCTTTTTTAAAAATAACATTAAGAAATTCTGATTTTAACAAGCAGAACAGGTTTGCTGTTTCCTTTAAGCAACAGGCAGACAACTTACACATATATCTACAAAAGTAATTTTTATGGTTGTTATTTTTTCTGATTTTCAGTTACCTCCACTAAAAGCCAAGACAAGGTATGGTAGTTATAAACTCAACTGCCTTTTTTTAAAGTTGAATCAATTTTAGCATATTTTACATACCCTTTGGGTATAAGATTGCTATACTCCATGGGTGAACAGCAGACTAAGAAAGTCTTTTAGAAACAGGGATTTTTGGTTGCCTTTTCTTTACACAATAGCAAAGATTGAAATATTTTTTCATCTTTAAGCAGTATTCACAACTTCAAATTTTCAGCAGTGTGTTGTTTGTTTGCATAAACCAAAGCACTGAAAAACTGTTAAATATTTCTGCATAAATACATTGCACACAAATTTTAACTGGGCATATTAATAATTTTTTTAAAAATTCTTTTCTGTAGAAGGTGTCATTGCTTGACACAAAAATGCCATAGCATAGCATTTGCATCACCAAGTATCTAATTTTCCAGTTGAGACAGAAATAGAAATACAGCTGTATATCAAGACTAAAATTCTTTGGGGAAATGCCAAGAATGCTTTTTCTCTTCAATTGTCATGAATAGTCAGTGTGAGGAAAATGCATACATACAGAAATATGCTTCCCAAAACAGCTCAGCAGATATTAAATTAACAATAGTAAAGTAGTTCCTGATAAGGCAGGAAAATAGAAAAGAAAATTTTGATTTCCTTATTTTACTTATGTTTATTATGGGTCTTTCCCAAAACTTGAATTAAATTTAACTGAAGTAAGAAATTTTCCATGGGCTCAGTCCCTTACAATAACGATAAGGGGTTGAGTCTCAGTTAGCCTATTAATGCTAGCTGATGTCTGTTAACTAATTATTTGAAAATCATTTTTCTTCCCATACTGCTGCTCTAACTTTGAAGAATGTTTTTTTATACATGCTCAAAACTGCTGCATTATCTTTCTCCATCATATGCCCTTCAAAGAAAAAGAAAAAAAGCAAAAGAATCGCAACATCCTCTAAACTCTACAAGATATTTCATGACTGTTCTGTGGTAATGACACAAAAGTGCCATTAAATTGTGAATGGGTAACAAAATTACAAAGAACCACCACCTGAATACATAAGAAAAAACCAAACAAAAATGCTTGTTCAGTAATAGTATCTTTTTATGTGGCAGTTCTTTACAAATGCCTGAATAGAACGACATTAGATCTCACAAGGTGTAAAGGACAGTTTGGTTGGTATGTCCAGAACACAACTCAAACATCTTGAAGAAAATTGCTTTAAATCCCTAAAATTCAAGGAAAAACTAAAATTAGAATCAATGTGATTTCATAGATGTGTCAATTCACTGCCATGATCTGACCTAGAACAGTAAGACAACCCTAGCAATTCTTAAAATGTTAGCTAGGAGAAAATATACCTGTTTGAAATACAAAAGTCCATAAAATCAGTCCTTTCCAGAGTCTCAGTAAGCAAAAAGATTCAGCAACCAAATTATGAACTCATGAGAAACCAGTCAAAAGCAACAGGAAGGCAACAAGCTACTGCATTTCCTTTCCAAAGCATCCCTGTTTCTCCATGCTAAGCAGCATTCCTAAGTTCAAGCAAGTTGTGGTTCATGATAAAAGAAAAAGGAAAGGAGATGATTAAACAAGCAGTAAAGGTTGAGGGAATGGTGACAGCATTTTTAGCTGTGATAACCAAAAGCCAATATGCCACCTGTTCCGCAGAACCACATTGGAATAGGAACTCAGTGGAGCCTCTGGAGAGGTTTCCAACCGACTGCATTATGACTTTTCCCATTAAACCTGGTACTCGTAATTGCCTTCTTTTAAAGATACTTTTTATTGACTCCATCCATCATAAAAGATATAGTAAACACGGCAATCTGTCCGGAGAAATTTAAGATTATTCCATATATCTCTGTATATGAAAATGTAATCTACTGTTCCCAAAAGCGTCCATTAAGAAACATGCATTTAAACATATAAAAGAATCAAAAATTATTCTACAATGAAAAAGTATCCTGATATAGGCTGAATATTTATTTTCTTAATCTTGTGTAAAAAACTAATATCAACAATAGTGTTTGAACGGAACATGATGGACTAGCAAACATTCATATTTTCCACACTGTTTAGACTGCTTAATGTGTTTCTAAATATTTCATTAAGTGCTTTTTTTCTTTACTAGGTAATGAATAAGATTTCTGGATTGTGCTTTTTCTATTATGAGACAAATAAATTGTAGCAGGTTGCAGATACCTGAAATTTAACTTATCATATGCTTGAGAAACCTCTTTTGAAGAAACCATTGAACCTCTTGTCCTTCTGAACCACAGACCGAAATAGTTACATAGCTGAAAACTATTTACACATGTTTTGGGGAACTGCAGGGGCTAAGAGCAGGAAGTACAGGTTCAGGAAAGATATAAGAAAGGGAGATGACAGTCTCTTCTTAATGGTCTAATAGGACCTTGTGGGATCAAGGCCAGCAGGGTGTCCTTGCCAGTCCCAGATAATTCACCAAGGAGGCTAAGTCACTCAAAAGTGCTAATGCAAATAGAGCAGGAAAGAAAATCCTTAAACACTGCAGTGAGTTATATACTATCAGGGTAAGGGAACAAAGGATGGACAGGAGTCTCTGTTCACTTCTAGGAGCCTTTACTTGAGATAAAGAAATATAAATAAACTTAGGCCTAAGTTTAAAACAGTCTAGTATTGTTATTAGAAGTTGATGCCTCCCTCTTAAGGGGAGTTCACAACTCACAATCACAAAGAAAAAAGGATCTAAAACTAAAGAAAGGTTTTTTTCAACAAAAAATATAACCAAACTGGACTAACATACTTGATGTTCCCAGCATATCTAGTAGGATACATAAAAAATGTGTTCTCATGATGCAGATTAGGCCAATGGATTAATGGAAAATTTGAAACCATAATTTCTTTTTCTGGACAGCAAACAAAAAACATTATAGCAACCTGGCAGACTCTTTACAGACAATACTCAAAAAGTTTAGCTCAACAGCAGTGTTTAAAGGAAGATAGCTGGAAGATGATTGCTGCATTACTTAACTTCTAAAGGCAGATGTAGAAGATAATAAATAAAACGATTCTCCCTTTTTATAGTCTTAAATACGTAAAGTCAGATAAAGAGGAAAAATTCAAAGAATATCAGTGTGATTTTGAAATGCTGCCCTTCCAAAAGAAGAAAAATGCCTTCCTTCCAAAACTCTGTGCATGGGTAACCATCACCCAACTTACATGATTTTGTGATGCGAGATCTAACACCACTTATCTGCTCTTGTGTTGGTTCCTTGACCACTCTGTATCTTTGTTTTTTGAGGGTGAGTAGCCTTCTTGTATCGAGATGAAATTCCACTTCTACCTAAACTGACAAAGTTTTAATACTACAAATATAATTTTGTTGGATAATGCTGTTTGTGTTTTCAGGCAACTAAACAAGCTCCTGAAATATTTACAAAAGCAGTAGAATAATAGAAACATAAAATCATAGAATGGTTTGAGTTGGAAGGGACCTTAAAGTTGCTGACATGTCCATGTCTCTGATGAAGATGTCAAACGATGCTTGTCCCAGTACCAAGCCCCTGAGGAACACCACCCATCACCAGTCTCCACTTGGAAATTGAGCCACTGGCCACAACTCTTTCAGTGCAAATAATTCCTCATTCACTGACTGGTCCACCCATCAAATTAGCATCTCTCCAGTTTAGAGACAAGGATGTCGTGCCGGACAGTGTCAAATGCTTTGCACAGGTCCAGGTAGAGGACATCAACAGCTCTTCCCCCATCCACCACCACCGTAAACCTGCCAGAGAAGACTCTCAAATTTGTTAGGCATGATTTGGCCTTAGCAAAGCCATGTTGGCTGTCAGCAATCATCTCCTCATTTTCCATGTGCCTTAGCATAGCTTCCAGGTGGATCTGCTCCATTATCTTGCCAGGTACCAAGGTGAGACTGGCCATCCTGCAGTTTCCCAGGTCTTCTTTATTTCCCTTTTTAATAATGGGGGTTATCTTTCCCCTTTTGCAATCTTTGCTAAGTATATTTATTTTATGGGCTTCTGGAATTCAAGCTCCTTTTCTGCATATGGCAAGTTTTCAAAGAGTAGCTATTTGCAGCAAAAGCACGGCAGAAAAGCTGGATTCTCTCGTTTCATTTATGAGTACTTTTTTCTGTTTTCTAATTTATGAAGAGTAGCAGTTATGTAACAACATATTATGTTTGAAAAATAAATTTGCAGGATGTAACTTAAATGAAGAACTCTAATTTTGAGCTTACATTAGGATAAAGCACTTTTTAAAATTCAATCTTCATGAAATTTTCTGAATAGTTACTTGACAAAGTAAGTGAATTGTTTCTCACACACTGACAGAAGATTCTAGGTATTTTGACTATCAGTAAGCATTACAAGAATGATTTATTTTCAAAAATTCTCTAAATAGTATCTCCCATCTGAGTCATTAATGAGAAAGATTTTTTCCCTCATAATGAAGGACAGAAGGGTGTGGAGGATGAAGCTCCACTGTGGACATTCTGACAGAATGCTTACACACAAAATAATAACCCCTCCTTACCATCACCCAGGTTATCAGTTTACATCACACCAACATCAATGGTTTTCCACAGCTGATACTTGAAACACAATTTTACTAACACAAGATAATCTTAGTCCCTTACACATGATGTGTTTCTAATTTAATACTTACTCTATCCTGTCATTTTAGTTCTTAGGGAAGTGGTCTGTAATTTACATTACACTTCATACTATATGAGATCCCTTTGCACTTTAGAGTTGTGAAAAGAGAGAAACAAGTGTTTCATTTATCCCCTCTCTCTCACAGACCAACTGACAAGCCCTTTACACTTGTTCAAACCAGATTTTGACAACCTGTTGTCAGATCCTGAGATCGGTACTGGGCCTGAGTGTCCCTGCCCAGCCCACCCTGAGACCTCCCCTGATGGGCCCGGGATCCCCTTTCAGCTCATTCTGGGGACATCAGTCCCTGCCTCCGTGACACTGCAGGAGTGCAGGGCTCCGCTCCACCTCTGGCCCTGCCTGGATGGTGTAAACACTCAAGGCAGCCCATCTCAGCATGGATTCCTTGTACATGTGCTACCTTCAGCCCTCTCTCTGTCATCTCTGCTCCTAGCTACAGCCCCTGGCCATGGCTCACCACTGCCATGCCAGGGGCTGTTGACAGACCCCATAACCAGCCCCCACATTCAAAGACTGTGGAACTGCACCCCGTGGGTGAGGGCACGGGCTGTGCCAGTCACTCTTGCGGCTGGACAGTGAGCCTTCACCACACCCTGACACCTTGCTCCTCAAAAGGTCTGATATCCAGAACAGCTATTCACCAATTTCTATCTCAAACATGTTCCTTTCCAATGGCATAAATTTTCTCATATTTTAATACTATAAATAACCTGAGAAGAGTTGCTGCTTCCCCTTGACAATGCATAGATTGTAAACAGTTTTTTATTTACAGAAATAGTAATGAAAAGCTTTAGAAGTTCACTATTTGATCAATTATCTATGATGTAATTCTTTTAAGATGTCAGCAGACGATAAGAAAGATCACATATAAAAACATTTGAGCAGCAGCAATTCAGTATCTGCATGGGATTTCACAGTCAAGCTACTGCCTGACAAAGACAGGAGTCCATATGATGAATTTGCCATTTGGACATTAAAGAGGACCTGAAGAGAAATGCATACAAAGGACATGGCAGCTTTACCATTTTGATACAGCAACCTGTGTACCATAATTAAAAGCAGAGCAATTTCTACAAAGATTATCATCATTAAATTGGTTTGTAAAGGGTTCAAGCATTGATGATATGTAACTATACCAATGGTGGGTAAAGCACAGCAGCTCTTTCAGCTCTGTTCTGCACCCCATTAGTGTAAGCCAGCTTTCCTGCAACACTGACAATCACATCACAATTTCATAAGTCCTGATCTACTATTATAAAGAAGAGTAGAAGGGTAAAAGGAAGAAAGGATTGCAAATGGAACTAAAACTTCTCCCATTAAAACTGTAAAGCATTTAGCTGCACTGAACAAGATAACTTTGAAACTGCCCAGACCCATCATTCCATTTGGGATGGCATTCCTTAGCCCTGCCTCATTTTTAGTGTTGATCTTGTGGCTTTGTTTAACTAGTTTTTGAAAAGCATATCTCAGTGCCTTTAATTTCTAGCCAAACTCTGCTAGCTACTTCACTGTTCTAGCACCAACTAGCTACCTAATAATCCCAACACAAGAGAAACTCTCATTGCTTGAGTATAAAGTAGATCTATGACTACTGCTTACCTTCAGCTGTAATCTCAGCCTGTACTGAGATCCAAGGTCACAAAGCAGGTGGCTGGCCTAACTAACTACTGCTTTTAAGTTCCTTATAGTTGTTTACAGTTTTAAGCTGCTGAATAGTACTGTTTATTAATAGCTGCAATGTATGATTTGACACTAATAGGAAGATGAAAGTTTCAGAAGAGGCAGAGCTTCCAGTTTACCAATTATGTATTACTAATGAGTAATCATGAAATACCTAACATCTGAATTTAACACTGCAACAGCTTGATAAATAACAATAGCTGTTCCAAAATTAAAATTTCAGGCTACAACAGTGAAAAATGTAAATCAAGTACAGATTTACATATATTCAGGTCACAAGCTAAATATCACAAGTATCAGGTCACAAACTAAATTGTATTCAGTATGTTGATGGCAGTCTTCATAGCTGGGAGATATTATAAGGATATTCTCCAAAATCTTGATTTGAGAATAATGATCAAAACTAAAAAAGCTTCTCAAAAATAACTCCTCTGGAAAGTAGTAATATTTTCTCCCACCATGACAAGTATTTATCCAGCCCTTCAAAACTGGAATTTCAAATACTCATGGACTGAGAATCATTCTGGTCTTACCTGTGGTAGATCAGACTTGGAATTCCAAGCCTCTAATTCAAAACCTTCTGTCTTAAAATGGGTGAAATGCATATCAGAAATAACAGGAGAAAATACTGTAATCCTGGAACTCTTGCTTTCCTACAGAAGTGTTAAAACTATTAAGCCAGAACTTGTCTCTTTTTGCTTCTTTTTCCAGGCCCCTGGATTTAGCACGCACAGCTGCACAGCACCTTGTTGAAAGGAAATTACAGGGATTGTTATCATCAAAATAATTGGATGAGGCATTTGGGACATGTGAGTTAAACTCTTTCAAATCAAGAAGACTTACAAAACAATGCTTCCACTTCCTGGGCATGTGCTGTACTTCCACAACACATACACACATTGTGTGCTTTCAGAGGAACAGTTTGTGACGAGCAAAATTTTAACTTGTAAAATAAATGCAGCAAATGTTTATGGGTAGCTCATTCAAAACTATGCAGTTAATTTCTGCCCTGTTGTAGTGGGTAGAATGATTCTCATCATACTCTAAACATAAAAGTGGAGCATTCCATAAAATTTTATCAGCTCCTATTGTGAAAGCCCCCAGGAAGCTTTAAAAGCTCACTAGAAATGCATCTAGTTTCCACAGAATTCAAAACTTAGCATAAGTGTATTTGCCAATGAATCTATGCTATTGACTGACTGCTATTATGCCAGTAAATCATAAATACAAAATCTGTATCAGGGTAACACTGCAGAGGTTTTACCTCCTTGAGAAATGATGCCTAAAATAAAATATTTTTGGTACATTCTAAAAATACCTGCAACAACAGTTGATGCTTATTTTATTTCCATAGGATTTTGAATTGATATACATACTCCCCCCATGCACACTGAGTAAGAACATGGGCACTCCCTCTCCAACACCAGCCAGCCCAGCCTCTGTAAATGAACTAGGAATATTTTTGGGGTTGCTGCAGAAGTAGCAGAAGACCCACAAGAAGTGACAATCATCTGTCTGTTCCTGCCTCTCAGTTGTTCGAGGCTGTTGTGCTCACACATCGATTGAGGGATTAGAAGTGGATGCAGATGCAAGGTAAATTCATTTCACAGGCAGTGACTTTCATACCACACACACAAATCTTATTAACTTTTCATTGATTATAACACCAGGAGATTAATAGGAGCTATAACAGGTATTAAGTAAGCTAGAAGTAGAAAAGTTTATGGGGTTCCAGTACTTACTTTTTTTTTTTTTTTTACATTTAGTTAGAGAAGACTACTGTCATGAAGGAATGTGAGCTAGAGCTTCCAAAACCGAATGTTGAAAAGGAAGTCTATCATTGTTTCATCAGAATGACCAAAGGCCAATACTTTGGAAGGCCAGATACCAAGTGGACTTCTACAGAGCCTGTTGTAAGCTCAGCATTATTTACTGATTGTTTACATGATGGGAAAAAATATTTTGATTGGTAAATTTCCAGATTAAACAAGGTGGGATGAATTGCGTAACTGTTTCAGGTGAGTGACAGTACTGAAAATTATCCTGACAGGCCACAGAAATAATATGAAAAAACAGATAAAACTCTAGAGAAACAAGTGTAAATTGTCAAATTAAGGAGATCTAATCAAGCAAATGCAGGGAGGATGAATAACAGCTGCCTAGGTATTGGTTCTGTAGGAAAGTATCTATCAATTATGGTAGATTAGAATCTGAATACCAGTCAGACTACACTTCCTAAAATAAAGTTGTCATCCTGAGATGTGCACAGAGCAGGATAACTGTAGAACCTTTATCTTTAGGCTCTAAGAATCTTTTAAATTTATTGATTTAATTTTAAATTAAATCATTTAACATTTATACACAATGACTGAGTACAGCTGACCTTGACACTGGGCAGTGGAATAGTTTCATTCCATGCTTTTGATTGTATGAAACTTCCTCTGGAAATAAGAGTTGGATGTCTATGAAGTCCACACATTCTGGAAAACACTTCTTCAAAACAAACAAACAAGGAATAAGAGTTGTTAAGAGAGAAAGCAAGAGTGTAAAGCATAGAGAGTGATCAGTTCACCAGTACTGGCAGTAGCCACTGCCCAGAATATGTCATTTAGAAACAAATGATGGCACTATAAGTATTCATTCAGCAGCCAGTCCAGTCAACACAAGTAGAAATACTGATTTTGTCTCACCTGTTGAAGATAATAAGCATTCCTAGAATAAATACTGCCGTTGCTGACATTTGCCCACCATTTTGGGGTAAGAAATTCTGAGGTGGATCTAAAAGACACATGTGGTTTGTCTGCTATGGCATTGTGGCTCATGAGTTGTCAAGAGTTAGAAAAAAAATAGGAATCCTGGTAATTCTTTGTTTAGGAAACAAAAAATCCCTGAAACGAAAGAATGTGAAAATAAAGGAAGTCTTCAATGCCTGGCCCACCTATGGCTTTAAAGCCTGTGAACTATGCCCTTAGCTAATGCATCACAGCTCAACAATAACCACAGTATTAGCTCATCTTGTATGTTGTGATCGGAAGATGACCTTCCCAAGGTTTCTTAAGAAAAGAAAAAAAAGGCAAG
>VZRQ01004338.1:184053-243955 GCA_013397975.1 Machaerirhynchus nigripectus
AAGGGAAGGGAAGGGAAGGGAAGGGAAGGGAAGGGAAGGGAAGGGAGGGGATGGTTTAGAGGACATGAAAAGACATTTAAGGAAGATCATTACATCAATGTCATTGGTTTATAATAAAGCACAGGAGCATGTGGGACTCTGTAAGAGGTGTAACTGCTGATTGCAGAAGTAGACATTTAGCTCTGGAACTGTGAATCCAGCAAAAAGTAGCAAGGAGAAAATGTGATTTAGGAGAGTGAAAAAAAATCAGAAACAAAAGATCTGCTAAATTAAAGATTTTTAGTTGTGGGTATTGCGTCTCACAGAGACAATCATGCTTGAAATGCCCCCCACAGTAACTTCCATCCTTAGTCTCACTGGAGAGAATATAGGGATAATGTAAGAAATCAGTGAGGTGCCTCACAGATCTGCACTAGATCCACTTTAAACAAAAGATACAGCTATAACATCCTTGCTCCAGCCATTGCCCATTATTCATTGCCTTATACATCCTGCTCACAGCTGTGCACTCTTTGCTGTGTGTTGCCTAATAGCTGCAATCATTGCATACAATGGGGCCCCAGCTAAAGGAGTCAGGAGAGCACATTCTTTACTGACGTTTGTCCATTCAGGACAGAAGCTTATTTTCTGTTTAATGTGCATGCATTGTCAGTACTTATGTGCAAATGAACAGTTAATGAAAACGAGTGTAGTAAGAAAATCATGAGGTTTTAGCAAGTGGAGGATATTAGCACAGCTCTAATGGAAGAAGTATTAGCTGCTCACCAAGAAGCTTTTAGCTCTATTATATACAAGCCATTAGATACTGACAAAGTTTTGACTTTTATGTTGTCTCCATCAACTAACTTGAACTTCTTCATTTTAAGAGTGCTGAGGCTCTGGCACAGTGGCCCAGAGAGGCTGTCGCTGCCCATCCCTGGAACTGTTCAAGGCCAGGCTGGAAGGGGATTGGAGCATCCTGGTCCAGTGTAAGGTGTCTTTGCCCAAGGTAAGGGGAGTGGGACTGGGTGATCTTTAAGGTCCTTTCCAAACCAAACCATTCTACGATTCTATGAACTTCAATTTGTAATATAAATATTTTTAAATATGTGCTTTGATCCCATGTCAATCAATTATTTCCAGCTTTTAAAGGAGAGGTCATGATAAGGATTTGGCATTCTCTGGTGTACCCTGGGTTTTGTATCTGTTGTCAGATACTCACTGAAACTTGCTATTTTATATGAAATCTTATATGCATATGCAGTATTTCAAGATATTTCAGACAGTCTACAATATCTAAAAACTAATCTGCTACAGGAATATTTTTTTTAGGTATGTATATTTGGACGAGCAAGGTAATTCTCTTAGCTTCATACTGTGTAGAGGTTTTAGCCTTTCCTGCAAACTTAAAGAACAGAATATCAAAAAACTTTGCTGAAACACATAATAGCATAAGCAAAGGACAATTCCCAGAGAAATGGAGATGCTGTCTACCCTGACAAAATACCCTAGTAGTAAGGTTATTTTTAAGCAGTTATTAGTTCTATGCATGTTCAATATTACCAGGGAAGAATACATCCCTTTCAATACTACTGATTTTAGGGCTTGTCAGTACTAATTACTTTGTCCAGAGAGCACAGAGGTAGATGAGGAGCTTAGGACTCCTGCTTACCAAGAGAGCTGATAGCTTATTCTTGGCACTGGTACTAACTCTGATGCCCACACAGATTCATGAGAGCAATTTAATTAGATAGGAATTACCAAGGGTTCTCAATTGTTTACTTATTGCAGGTCAGGCAACGAGTAAAAAGGCTGCCTCCTGCACAAAAATTACTTGCCATTTTTGGTTTTTTAAATGGGACTCTTTTTTTTCAGGAGAACTTGTTTAGTAAATAGCTAACGTAGGATGAAGCTATGGTTTCAACAATGAGCTGAGATGCATTGTGACAGAAATCCTCATTGCCTCCTTCTCAGTTTTATGACACAAAGCCCATAGGAACATGTATGAAAGTAAAGGGCTAAGGAACATCAAAATAATCTTTAAATCTCTTACTGAACTGCATTTCTTTTCTTCTTTAAAAACCTTAAACAAATTGTGTGAAGCAGTATCTTCTGCTCTGACTGAGCAGACTCACTGGGGCACCATGAGGGCTGCAGGTCCTCATGGGCTGGGGCCATTGCAGCTGTGGGCTCCAGGGCAGTCTCAGCCCCAGGCACTGGGCACTTACCATAGGGCCACTCTCAGGGCCAGGAAGTGGAGCCTGAGCCTATGGCTCAATTCCTCCATAAACCTGGACACATGGCACTGCACAGGCCCGAGTAGCTGCACCTGAGTTAAGCCTCTTATTTAAGGCTCTTTAGAACAACACCAAAATATTAGGGAAGTTTACAATCCACTACACTATTCTATAGGGTTAGTATTTTCAAACCACAAGAAAACATGAACTTATCAACACTTCTGATAAAAATCCAGAAGAAAAGGTAGATGGGTGTATGCACTGAGGAAAATCTATTTCCAATTTTTTGTTTGATTTACTGAATTGACAGGGTCCTTATTTCTAACACTACTTTTACTCTTTCCTCTATCATGCTTCATAAGCTGAGACAAGGCTTGTACCAAGGGTCTTGTGAATGACTAGCCTGACAGCAACATCAGCATATTCTCTTATACTGGAGAGCTGAAGCACTGCTCAGTAGCTAGGAAAATTAAAGGTATTACCACATTCAAGAAAAAAACTTATTTTCTCTACCCTGTGTCAGGAAGTATGATCTAAAGGACAGAATTTCCCAAAGCAGAGTTAAAAAACACCTGTTTGAAGAAAAAAACAAAGACACCCCCTCCTCGCAAAAAATCTATAGGACTTGTAAAGGCTGAGAGGCAGAACTCCAACAGCACAGGGACAAATACAGCAGAATCAGAGGAGGAGCAGATGGAGGCTTGAGGCACTGCTGCAGACACTGCACAGGCAAACAGGAGTCTTAAAATATTATCTTGCTCCATCACGCCCTGCCTGTGGTTCCCTTCATCTCGTATATGCATTTTGTGCTAGTTAAGAAATTCTAAATGTTATATTTTCTTTGCCAGCATTGTGGTGCATCTCCCAAGACAGGACAACAGGGATAAATAAGGTGGTGTGGTCATTAAAAAGCTTTGCAGAGAGTTCTAAAGAGAGGCTGAAAGGCAGGAAAGTCAGGTTGTAATATCTCACTTTAAATGAAGTGGCTAATTAGCACTGCATGAAACAGAAGGCATGGTAGACGTCAATGCAAGATGCCATTCAGACTCTTCAAGTTTTAAACCCAGAGACTTAATACAATGAAACTCTACAGCAGTTTGACAGGTGTCCACCAAAAGAAATTTAACTTCAATTGTCACAAGTAGATTAAAAGATTGATTTGTTAAAGTAAAACAAGTCAGATCCGACATGAAGATTATAGTGTAGTTACATCCTTATGCTTACTCTATTAAATATTTGTCTTTCAAGCACATTGAAGGAATATAAATCTTCCCTTGATTTTAACTCTTAACTTTTTCCTGGTTTGATTCTACAGTTGAAAAATATCTACTGAGCAACTCTACTTCCACTTTTGCCTCTACCTGCCTTTGGGCCAACACTGAGCATACATTTATTTCACTGAACTGTGTGAGCATGGTGTAAACAAGGAATATTCAAGGAAGCATCAAATGACGTGGGAGAGAAAGAAAGTAGGTAGCAGAGCTACAGACATCATCACTTAGGTCTGCCAGGACTCACTGAACCCCTGGTTTGACTTGCTTACAAAGTTCATGATGCCATCCTTTTACCTTGCTGACTAACCTGAGCTACTGCAATGTCTCAGTATAGCTTTGTGTCAGGAAAGCAAGTTAGGGGACTGGGCAATGCATTTGCTAACTCTGGATTAATATCCTGGGATATCAGGCAGCAATGAACTGTCTATATAGTTCACAAACAAGTAGCTATCGTCAGATAAAACAGTCACCCCAGCAGAGAATTACATTTTCAGCTTGCTCAGAGGTCCTGACCCCATACATACAAAAAGAGCTCTCCCCAAATATCCAGTGTTTGTGAAGCACAGTTTCTGAATTTAAAAGACTGCATTTGAACCAACAGAGCAAAGACCTTTATTATGAATTTAAGGGCATGCCTAGTAAGACTTTTACTAAACAAACTAAATCTTAGTTTGATTAGTCAACAGTATTTCCATATTGTAAGTCGATGAGGTGAAGTGTTTTTCAATAAAAGTGGCCCAAAGATATTTTGCAGTGGTATGAAACAGACCAAATCAGAATGCTGTCAAAGTCATGGGGTTTTTTACTTTTAAAAAGTAAAAGTAAAGAGATAGCTCTGACCTGCTGGTCACACTTTTTCTTGATACAGCCCAGGACAGTTGGCTTTCTGCACTTTTTAAGCACACACTAATGGCTCATGTTGAGCTTCTCATCAAGCAACAACCCCAAGTCCTTCTCCTGAGGGAAGCTTTCAGTCCATTCTCTGCCCAGCCTGTGTTTGTGCTGGGATGTATTTGTGCTGCTCTGACCCAGGTGCAGGACTTTGCCCTTGGCCTTGCTGGACTTCAGTAGGCTTGCACAGACCCACCTCTCAAGCCTGTCAAGGTCCCTCTGGATGGCATCCCTGCCCTTCAGCACGCTGACCACACAACAGTTGGGTATCATTGGCAAACTTGCTGAGGGTGCTCTCAATCCCACTGTCCACATCACCAATTAAGGTGTTAAACAGCTCTGGTCCCAATACCGACCCCTGAGGAACACCACTTGTCACTGGTTTCCACTTGGACACCCAGATGTTAACCACAACCCCTTGAGTATGGCCATCCAGTCAAGTCCTTATTCACCAAGTGGTCCATCCATCAAATCCACGTCTCTCACTACAAACATGTATATAGTCAGGTAATAGAGATTGTTACATGTATCTAAAGTTGTTACTGTTGTAAGAAGTACTGGCACATGTCAGTACTTACAATAAAAATAAGCTACAAAAACTTTACTGTAATAATTTAGTAATTCCTTTACTGACATGTTTCCTACAGAATTATTAAAAATATATACTTGAAATAAAATATACAAGATTTTTTTTGTTGGATTTACCTTAGCTGGAATATTTTGTGCATCTCTTTCTCTAAACTGTACATTAAATGGAAGCTTTGCAATCATGTCCACATATTATCTTCTCTGGTTTATCATCCACACCAATTTGCCAATAATTTTGTCTCCCCTCTGTGAAAAAGATCAGTATTACAGCCAAGAAAGTCCTTCCTCTGACTGTTGCTAGTTTAAAATGATTTGGTTTACAATTTTCTCAACAAGGTTAATTCTCCATTATTTGTGAACATATATAATTCCCAATGTGAGTTTTTTAGGTAACAGGGATGACTTCCTTCAAATTGTAACCCCTGTTCATCCCAAGTAGTTGAAAGTTTGGACTGAAGAAGAGCAGATTGTAGGTCTCATTTAAATTCATTAATGCTGTTATGAAATCATTGAGCTGTTTTATGTATTACAGCAGCTGCTAGTGTAGCTTAAAATAAAATGGGAAGGGACCACTCTACTTTCAATAGAACAGTCTTTATGGGCTTGAATTTGGGAAAGACATCATGCTGTCTTTGATGACCGTTCCCTGGATGACTATCTCCCTCACAACAGATGATGCTTGTGTGATACTGTCTGAAACAAAAGGGCTTCCATTTGTAATCCTACTCTCAGCTGAGTTGGACTACCGAAACAGGCAAGACAAGGAGCCAGATTACTGAAAAGAGTTATCCTCTCACCACCACTCCCAGACTAGATCTGAGGATCTTTCTCACAAGAACCACACCACTTACTAGAATACAAGAGACCAGGTTTAGGATTAATAGATCTCTCTTGTTTTCCCTTGCACTTTTTTAAGGGCAAATTATTTCCAAGAAGATGAGAATTCCTATTTTGTTACTAGAAGCAGAAGCACTCACCAAAGTCTCTGAAGACAATCATCTGTATAAATTCCACCAGAATAAACTCTCACTTTGGATGAGAGCATAGACATAAGAACTCAAGGACTTGTGCATAATTTACTTTCTTTTACTTTCTTTTGTAATTATTTGTTCTCAAATGCATTTTTTTCCCAGGTTTGCTACCCTTCACTAAAATCAGGAATCTGATAAGAAAACAAAGCTTTGAACATAACTACAGTACACATTAATGTTTTTCTGGAAATCTAAATATTTCCTTCAATCATTACAGCTCATATAGATCTAAAGTTATACTTTGAAGCCACTATCTCATAGGTCAGTTGCTCAGTACCGCTCCGAATAAATATAACATAATGTTTATTATTTAATATATTAAAAAAAAAATCATTTGTTGATTTCTCTAAGGTCCTTTATCCAGAACATGAAGGGCAAACTTCTAAAGAGAGTGGAAATACTCTCTGATAGCTAAACAAAACATGGTAAATTAAAAAAGGAGAAGAATGAAACATTTTTAAAAACACTAACAAAAAAACCCCCTGAACAAAAATATTTACCAGCTTAATGCTTATTCAAAGGCTGTAAGATAAAAGCAAAGCTTATTTGAATATATTCTGAAATATGGCCCATTGTGAGGGACTGAAAGAAGTTAATGAAATTTAATAATTAACCTTCACAGGGGATGTAACACCATGCCTTTAGATTTTTATACTTTAGACAAAAAATCAACAAGGTACAGATCTCTCTGAGAACCCACCTAGAGATTCCATTTTCATAGAAAAATACATTTGTCAAACAGAATCACTTATTTTTAAGGAAGGAGCAATGAGTCACTTAGGAATCTTAACTAGAAAAGATCAGAGTAATAAAATCTTTTCAAGCTCTCACAAGCTTCAGTGTGGGCATATGACTTCTAGGAAGGTAAACTTGGAAAATCCTGAATAATTCCGCTATAATGTTGTTTGGAACAATCCCTGACCTTTCAAACAAATCAATTAGTTATGGAAGTCTGAATGCCTTGTTTACAATTGCATCTATATTTTTAGGAAGTGCTAGAGTAAACATATTTTTGGTGTTTAATACCAGCCTAATAAATTCTGAGTGATACAGCAGAAAGGACACGAGAATAAATGTGCCAAAATTGTAATTAAACGCTAATGTGTTCTATAAGATTCTAGAAGTGAGTAAGTGTGTGTGGAAAGAAGAGATATCACATTAGAAAAGGATGTCATCTGTCAGATCCACTAGGGCCCAAGGGGCGGGATGTGCTGAGAGTTGCAGGGAATATCCGTTACAGTGCATCATTCCTTGCAAGCTGTGCTATGGAATCAGCAAGAATGCACTCTGACCCTATCTTTTAATATGTGGCATAATTCTGAGCACACCTGCTCTGCTACAAATGGAAGAGGTTTTTTAGATTCATGTTTGATTGCCAAATTTTGACCTGAATTTGGGAAAGATGTTTGCATTAAAATAATAACAATAAAAAAGAAAGTTTCTTTTCTTAACTTACTAACTTAACATCTTAACCTTTTATTCTCTATTCCTGCTTGTTAAAATGAAAATGAATAAATGCGTAATTGTTTCACGTTTAAGATGACAGAAATATTTAGTTTTAGTTTCTGGTAAAATTGTTCATATACACTCATCACTTAATCATTTTAACATTGAGTGTTTCCCTGTTTTCTTGTGCTTTAACATTTACTGAACATCTTTTCAATTAAAAATTATGAAGTACATCTATTCTGGGTATTTCTAGATAGAAGATACTTACTACATTTGTGTAAAATAAGAAAAGTACATGAGCTAAGTGCTCATCTCTTTAACTTACTGATACTCAGCACTAAAAGACACAGTCAACAGTAGAAACTGGAGTGAACAGAAAAACTCTGTAGTCAGAATTTGCTTGATCTGTTCCTTCACCATTACGAAGGGCAGAACAATGGGCTGGCAAAGTATAAATCTGTCAGCTCACAGCAACTGTCCTCCAGGGAATTACGAACGACCTCCAAAGCATGCCTTATTCCTAGATAGTCCCTGCTAAATTGAAATAATGTTATGCCATTTTAACAACCCAAATCACATTTTGTATTTCTTCTTCTACAGAGCAATAAAAAGAATATGAAAATTACTGGGCTAAGCTTTCAGGAAATCACCAGTGACCCACTTTATAAAAGAATGCTGCCACATTGTCTTGAAATGATTGTTGGGCTTAGAACTTTGAGTAACTGAGGTGATTTTTCTAAGGAAGTGTTATTTTAAATTGCTAAGCCCACTGAATACCCACCAATCATTAAAAGGTTTTTTTAATTAAATGACATTATTTATCTACACTACAAAATGTACTTGGCAGCAGATTTCTAATGTTTAAAAGATACACATCTTCTCATAAAAGCAGAGAATAATCTCCTGACATAGAAAATGTCTGACTTTTTTACCAGAGGCTGCATAGTCCTTCAAGGGCTATTGCAGAAGAATGAGACTGGAGAAATCTAATCTAATAACAGGAACAAAGGAGACCAGCTGGAATCATGACATGCCATAGACTTTTTCAAAATGCTTCTTTTCACAGGATTATAAAACAAAATAAAGTAAAATAAATGCAATGCAGAGAGGAATTGCTAGTCTTTTTAAAGTATAATCTCTATGGCAGCACTAACAATAGCTGTTCATTTCAAAGAATAAATAGTACCTAGGCAATCAGATTTTGTTAATTCTTTTTTTTTCCTTTTCCAAAGAAGATCATTATGTCTTTACACTCCTGCAGCAGATTAAAAGTAGTACAAAAACACGCCCTTAGTATGCTGAGGTTGGCATGGTAGAGCAGTTGAGACGTTTCACCAATGACACCTCTTTGGTGACCTCTGGATATTAAATTCTTCTAGGATAGGCACCAATATCAATATATTCCTCTACAGCAATGCCATACAGCAAACTTCTTGAGTGTATTCCCTTTGCTTTCACTTACATGGGCATTCGAAAAGAAAAATTTGCTTCTCCTCTCCCTGTGTATTGTCCCAAGGAGACAAGAAAATGAAAATAATGTTAAAATAGTTAGACCTCCCTGCCCATTTCTAAAAAACTGAGACTTTTCAATGGGAGTTGAGCATTTTTGAAGCTCAATAGAATATGAGATTCTCCAGCAGCTTTGTTGGGTCCTAACCTAGAGGAATAAACTGCACACACTTCCAGGAGGTTTTTGTAAATGAAGGGCAGCTTCCCAGCTCCTGGGCTGGCAGTTCTCTTCTTGATTTCTGGCTATCTTACTCAGAGCTTGTTTCTATGAAATACAGTTGTTCCTGTACTCCCCAAACCTTTCCATTCCCAGCCTGATATCCCTGGTAGTATGTGTCCCATAGGTTACTGCAAGATAATCATGCTGCTCCATGAAATACTGATGAAATGGAAATGGACTGAAAGAGTAAAATCCCTTCGGAAGGGATATACTTGTCATAGAGGCAGGAGGCTTGTAAACTGTATTTAACTATCTGGTATATAGTTAAGAAAAGCTACATCAGGAGCAGAATCAAGCATTTAAGCTATTTCAGCCCTGTGCCCAGTGCCACATGCCTCTGTAAAACGTTAGACATTCACAAGTTAACATCCTGTCCATACAGCAGTCCAGTCCACAACATACAACATTTTCTTTCATTTACTTCTCATCAAATAGGCTGATAATCTAAGATTTATACTGTGATGCTAAATTTTCTTAGTAGAAACATGGAAAATTATATTCTTTTAAAAATCACATTACTTTCTTTTCTGTCCATTCCCTCTTAAAGCACTGAGGACTATTTAGAAGCCACACCTATACTCTTTACAAAAAAGAAAGATAGAGAAAGAATAATGGGGTAAAGGTAAATAATCTTTCTCAATTTATTCTTGCAGGCCCATGACATTTATTGAAGTTTAAAGGCAAAAAGAGCTCAATCTCACAACCACTACAAAGATGGGAACACTATTTAGGTGAAGTTTGTGGCTGACTTTCATTTAAAAAAATATGCTAAGACTGCACTGCTTAAGCAATTCTGCTGGCCACAGTGCCCTGCAAATTATATTTTACAAGCTGTCTAGTGCAGATGAGTCAGAAAAAGTTGTATCAAATTGTTTTTAATACACATAAAGGACTCATATTGAACAAATAATAAATGAATCCAAATGAATGAGACCTGAAGTGTGTAAACACTGTAGCTGAACTATCCTCATACAGTATTTCTTTCCATATTATAGTCAATTTTCTGACTATTATAATAAACTCTTCATGCAGTAAATAAACAGCTAGAAGCTTTTCATTTATTTGTCAATTTATTTTCAAAAAAAAAAGTGTTAAGAGCAATAAAACATTTCTGAATTACAGAGGAAAGTCCATCGCAACTATAATAGTTTAGATGGGCTTTATCACGCCAAGAAAACTAAGTTAGTTTTGTGGGTAGCAAAACTGCAAAAGAGAAAAGAAGGTTGGTAGTGTCACATGTGACATGGAGCAGAGGAATGCAATTTTTTCACTACTGCCCTTATTTGTAAACTGGCAATTTCGCCTCAGGAAGGTTGTTTCTAACGTGCATCAGTGTACGAGAAGAGTAACACTGAGTTGTTCTTTTTTTCCTTGTATGGGGAATGGAGTAGGGGAACAAGATCTTATCACCTCAGGATAGTCTTGACACATACAGCAGTAATTATACAGCCTGCTAAATAGACACTTGGGCTAAATAGCAGAAAATATGCTGCAGCCAGCTAATATTAAAAATCCACAGTAGCAAGTTTGCATCTAATGAGGTGACATGTAGAAGCTTAGCAAGTATTTGGGTCAGAGTGTTACTGGTATAAACTTGCCCTATTTTGCTCACTTGCATGGAGCTGCAGAAATTTCCATGGCAGAGTGTGAGCAGGGGTACACGCTCATTTTACAGTGAACAAATACACATTCGATTCAAGCAGCCATGCAAATACAACAGGTGTTTTATGAGCTGACTTTACAGAATATAAATAGATAGTAAAACACTTAATTATATCTGCTCCCGTAACATTTTTACTGATGTACTTCTGTATTGTTCTTTTGGAATTGACCAAATCAGGAATGATGTTTAGATACCCCAACATAATTCCCATGCATGATAACACATCTTTGCAAGGTAAGGGCGCAATGGTTTTCCCCATCAGCAGTACATCTCTGTCTAATACTGAGATCCCATATGCTCCTTGTAGCTCCTGCCAAAAATCCCAGTGTACCGTGGAGAGAAATTCAGCATGGAGAATTGGAGCTCCCAAAGGACAATGCTTATTACAATAATACTCTGAGGGGAAATGCTTTGTAGAGTTGGGTATTTGCAGGAAACCACTCATTAACTCAGTTTGTTCAAGTAACAACGAAGACACCCCCACTCCCAGAATGACTCCCTTTCTGCTTCACATACACATGCACTCACTCATTCACAAGCGTAACTGTTTTCCAAAGACGTCTTGACCTAATAATTCTCTAAGAATCATTTAATTACATTCAGTGGAAGATAAGGATATGTTTATGTAGTTAAGTAATTCAAAGGCGGGGAACAAAAAAAAGAAACTTTATTCCTTCTTCTGTTGGCAGCTTTGTCTTAAATGCAAGGCTGTATGTGAAGCACATCCAAAAGCCAGATGATGCAATTAGCTGATAGTCACTACTGACATGTAAAATCAATTTATGACAGCTATCATAGCAAAGCCAAGCCAGATAATGCACTAGATTGTGCACCATTCACTTTGAAAGTTTTATCATTATTAGTATCATATGAAAGACAAATTATGTGTTTACAGCCTGTTTGTACATGTACAGTGGGTACCCAGTAGTCATGACACAATATAACCTAGAATGCAGCCAGCCCACTATTGTCTTTGAGAGACTAGAAAATTCAGCTTTGGCACTGCTGTTTTGCAAATAGTTGCCTCCAGTCTTGAGAGCAGAATTCCTTGGTAAGGTCTACTCTAGGACAGAGCACTGTTGCAGAACAGTCTGGGGCTAAGTGCCAAACATGACCTCAGTTCTTGCCCCAACAACGAAAGTCATTGTTAAGACTGGTATTTAAAATGTTCACGTTTTCTTTCTTCTTTCTCCTACCATCAGCAAGAAATCTATTATCAGACATTTATTCCTTGATAACAAATGCTGTAAAGTGAGGTAAACAGCAAAGCTCCACAGCATTAAAAAGAGAGTTATAATATTAAAATCTAGCTAGACTTGCTTTTTCATAAAAATTGTGTGGCAGCTTATAATTGGCTCTTTACTTGTTAAGCCATACATTTGTCAGCTTTCAAAATACATATTCACAGCAGGGAGCACTCAGCTAGGAGGTTTTATCAGATGAAGCTAAGGTAAATCTTTAGCTGGGAGGCAGAATACAATTGTCAAGATCCATGCAACCTTGAAGTATGGGAGTAATTGCATTGCATCTGGGAGTTTTAACTTCAACAGGATTGTTTGGGCAAGTAAAGATTATACAAGTGGATGAGCATTGGTAAGTCAGCCCCAGAATGTGTATTCTTTGAAGCGTACACAATTCTAGAATAGAACTGGGAACATGTCTCTTGCATACAGAAAAAGACTAGGTTTTTATTTTGCAACACTGAGGGTGTGTTAAAGCCAGAATGAAATTATCAGGAAATTATATGAAATTATCATGTTATCAGAAACTGTATCACAGAGATTTATTTTCAAGCATGTTAAAAATATTCTCTGCTACACTTCTTCACTGCTACAAAAGTTATCAATACAAGTTTAATATCTCCAGAATTCCACCTATTTCGGTGAGAATGCAGAGGATATAAACCAGTACAAAACCTGTTCTTTCTGCATTCAGTAAGCATGAAATGATAGTATCAAGGAGACAGGAATAAAGTTTTTGAAAGGAAACGGGACAGGGAAATAGATATATATCTGGTTTGTATGTTAGAATCTTTACAAGACTGATAAGATTGAACAAGTACTGAATAAATCATTTCTTTTTCTGTATACATTGATTTTACTCAGCTTTCAGATTAGTGTTGATAACACAGCAAAAGATTTCAATGAAAATTAAACTAAAGATACAGTGTGTCTCTAGCATAGAATAAATTAATGTCTTCACTGGGAAAAGCCATATAGCATTCAACAGAAAGTAAATCCCTCACCTTGAAACAGCAACAGAAGGAAGGTGAGTATACAGGAAGGTGAAAAACAAGAATCAATACAGTCAGACAGAAGAACAAGAACTAAAAGGTAGTATGTGTTGTGGTAGAATGCTCATATTTTCCAGTGTTTTCCCAAAATTCTTATTTTCCCGTGTCTGTTGAGAAATAGTTTGCCTTTGATTTTTAAGATTCATGATGAACAATTTGTGTTCTTTCCTCAGAGGTAAGTATTTCTCATGAAGCAATTCTACAAAGGAAGAAAACTATTTTTGTATTCAGGGCAGCTGTTCTTCCTGTGACCAGGAACATCACAAAGAACAAAAGTACTTACTCCAATTCTCCCTGACAGGCACAAAAAGCAAATAAAAAAATATCTCCTACACAAATCTGACAAATACTGGAGAAATTCTATCTCCGGACTGCTACAAGAGTTTTAAATTCAAATTCTATGCTTCATGTCTGTATGATCCATCATTTTCCAAGACTTCCTCCACTCTCCTGTCCCCATGGACAACATGCCTCCATGGCACCTCCTGTAACAGCTTGGAGCAGCTGAGAAACAGAAACGCCCACAGTGTTGTGATGTCCCTTAATCTTGCAGGTGAGTGTGTGTGATGGGGGGACTGTACTTTAGTACTCTCAAAATTGGTCAGAGCTGAGAGATGGGTGTCTGAGAAATCCAGTAATGCCTAATTATGTTTCCTGTGTCCCAAGGATACGTCTTCAGCAGCACCTCTTGCAGCTGTCTGACCTCCCAACAGTTCCCTTCCAGCTCCCACCAGAGTACTCTGCAATGTTCCCTGGACAGCTCTCGAGCAGGAAGGCAGGCTAGAGACACTACCCAACATGTGGCCTTCTTACATCAGCAGCTAGGCTCTCCAAAACTGTGTACATGGAACTTGCAAAACCAATGCTAGCTCTTATCCAAAAATTATTTGGCTACATGTAACAGAATAAGTTTTTCATGATGAATATAGGTACTAGACACAAATGAAGATTGCACATTTGGCTATGTTCTAAGGCAGTGTAAGATTTCAGTTATTCACGGTAAAAGGAAATCCTAATCCTGTAAAAAGACTCAGGGACATAAAATTTGCATTCCTTTTTCTCTGTTTTAGGTGAAATGAAGAAGAAATGTTGACCTTGTTAACACAGAAACATCCTAACCTTGAATAATCAGGTCAGTGGGCTTCATGTCAAAAAGGCAGGAGTAGGTAGCAGTACAGAGCTGCTGACTTCTCTAATAGAGATTTCCTGGAGACACAACATGAGTTTTACCAGGACATATGACAGCTCTTTAATGGAACTATTCACAACTCCACATTTCCATTACTTGCAAGCATCAGTGATTCATTATTTATAGAATAGTTTCCTTCTCCTCTAACCTCTTGTGACATCCATAGTTCCTGCTTAGTCTGTGTACTTCTTAGTGTCATGTGTACTTCTTAGTGCCTCTGTACTTTTGATCATCTTCCCAAAAGCACTTGCTGCTGGTCTCATTTCTTTCTCCATCCACCACACTGCTCGTATTTCTTCCCTTCCTCTGGCACTACAAAACTAGAGGATTTCTGTGTGACCACAAACGTCTTTGCCTGAATCTCCAAGCAATGCAGGACCTCCTGGGGGGAACAACTGCAAGGAATTCCTGTTCAATTCCTGCAGGCATAAGCCATGTTAGGTCAGCATAAAAATGCTCTATAAACATGAGCAGCTTTGCAGCATATGCAGATTGATTAAACCTAATATGCACATTATATATTAAGAAAAACCACACTTACTGAACTTCAGATTAATCTTCCAAAGCATAGAGATACTATAAAATTTAAAAATGTATGTAATTTTTAACTTTTTTTTTAACTTACTGTTGCATAACCTTACTAAAGGTGATGCTCATTATCAAGATAGTCTAAATAATTTTATAACTACTTGTATCCAGGCTCTCTAGGAAAAACTGGAGATAAAAGTTGCACTAACTATGCAGCCATATTCAACAGCAACATGCAAATAATAGCAGTAATTCCTTAATATTTTACATTGTCTGCCATTTCAAAACTTACTCTTTTAATATACAGTAAATCTACAGAGAGTTTCCTCTCCTTTAAAATGAGAAAGAGCAGCATCAGAGAGATCAAAGCAATACAAAGCATTATGATTTCACTAAGTTTCTGGAAGCAAAACCAATTTTTGTAGAGGTGGAGGTGCATGAGCTCTAAGCATTTTCTTTAGCATATTTCATGTCACAGTTCAAAATAGAGAATCCACGAATCTGAAAGCATCGACCTGCAGTGGTTAATGGAAACTGAAATAATTGATATCACATATACAAAAAACACATTTCCTATGTATATAAAATCTGTTTTCTCTATAAGAAGCCATCCACATACAGGTTGGTAACGCTTTAAGGATAAGTTTATTGAAAAGAAAATGAGTTTTCTTTCCTTACAGCTTAAGAGCTATTATCACATTTTCACAAATCACTTGACCTCCATTTAGACTTTACAAATCCTGTCCCTTTGAGTATGATGTCTGCTCTCTCCATACTGTTTACTCCTTTCAGAGCCTCACAACGTTTCAAGAGACAGAGGTGCAAGCAAAGCTGAATCAGCAAACTCTGAAATTACATTTAGACTGTTTTATCTTTTTTTTTTTTCCAGTTCCATATACTTAGTTAGGGGTGTGAGAGCTGGATGGGAGAGGGGAAGGAAGAAGGAGTAAAGCAGAGAATTTAAAAGTAATGCCTTTTGTCCAGGTCAGTCAGGAATCATGAGTTTTCTCAGTCATCAGTTCATAATTCACTGATGGTTTTCTAGACAGCTTTATTCCCTGAAGGAGAGCATATTGTCTCCTTATTTTTACTGCTATTTCAATACTTTTTTTTAAACTAAGTCTGAAGGTTATTACAGTCTGCCATGCTCCTCATTGTCAACAAAAGGGGGTAAGGCCAACCATAAGGCTTCAAGTCAGGCTTTTTGCACTCTTTACTAACTTAGACTGATGTTAGCACACAACTGGATAGATCTGCAATCTCAATTCTTACAGATAAGGCTTGTTCAAAATAATTTCTTCTTGTGCATTTTCCTGCTGTACACTGTCACTCTCATTTCAGTGATTTAGAATAATAGAGCTTTATCTTAAACTGTGGCAGCTCAGCACACGCTGCAGGAGGATGACAAGGATCAGCAGACAGTAACAGGAGTGGTGCAGCCTTTGTTCATTACTAAAGTCATTCCTGTGATTGAATACAAAATGGTTATGAGAGGGGGAGCTTATACACACACCAGAGACGTACAAAGACAAGCAAGGAGAGGGCTTGTTATTATCTGTCAGATATTTTTCATCCAACAAATATTCATAAAGATGACGAAATGCATTCTTTCCTTCCTCTGCCTCTGAAAGGCCTGAGTCATTGCACTTCCTCAACCTTTACCTTCTCTCCCAGAGACTTCCACCTGTCTGAAAAGCTGTCTTTGTTTCTGATGTTTAGAAAGAAGAGCAGGAACCCAGAAAGTCTCCAAACATATTATTTAACGTAACAGACAGAGAGCAGAGCACACAATTCCCATTGAATCTCTAATTTTTGAAGCACCTTCTCATAATTTAAGACACACACTCCAGCAGCAATATAAGAAATGAGGTTCCACATATTCTCCAAGCCATTCTGCAGGAAAACCTGTTCAGCTCACAGTGGAGCCTGGTAAATGGGCAGTGCTGGCAGCTTCTGGATGTGCCCACTCTTAGAAAGGCTTAGCCAGACCTGTACAGTGTCATGGACATTGCAGGTCTCGTAAGAAGCAGTGGGAAGGTTAAATTCAGAAGTGATGTATCAAGCAGCATTAAAAACAGCCACCCACAGCTAACTGAGCTGGGCACTTAATCTATAGCAGCCAGTACAGCAACTGGTGTAACAAGCTGCTTGCTTACAGCTCACTGTACCTCCACTGCATGTTTCATTCTACACAAAAAGATGCAAACAGCAGCACAGCCAAGGACTGGGTGTTGGTTTGCTCCTTCTACTCTGCTCCAGCACCAGAGAGGAGCATTTGCTTCCCTGAGAGCAACTTTGCACATCTGTGCATCCTTCCTTTGGAGAAATCTGCTTGGAAGGTACAACGAGCAGTTGGCCTGTACTGGAGATTTGGACAGTACTAAAGTGCTTCAGGATCTAAAGTAAAACCGTGTGTGCACTGCTGCTTCCCTCCCCCTGCTGCTGCCTATCTGAACTGGGAGACTTTTGAGGAAAACAGAGTACTGCTTGCTGTCAGGAGCAAGTCCACAGCAGATTTTCAGAGGCAATGGAAAGACAGCATGATCCTTATGGGTTTCATCAGTGTCTGGTGAAACGAGAAACTCACAGCAGGTTTTCAGGCTGACACCAAGACTGAAGGAATGGATTTTCCTTGCCATGACAAAGGTGGCATGGGACAGGCTTGTTTTCAAACTTGCTATTATACACAACAGGAGAAAGAGATCCTTCAATGAACTCTTTGCTCAAAGCTAAAGTGAATGGAATGTGTGCATTGCTGGGGTACCATATACCCTACTGCTGTTCAGGCAGCAACAGTGCTGGACGAAAATCTTTTCTGATTCACCTTCAAGTTTTGACCATGCAAAGAATTGAAGAAATAGAAACAATACTGTATTTTTCTTAATCAGTTATTTAATTATGGAAGCGGCGGAATGACTCATAGTGGCCAAAAAAAAAAAAATAAATTGTTTTTTGTTAATGACAGTAAAATTGTCACTGTGTCCTGATTATAAACAGGTAAAATAAGCTAAACTATTCTCTTCTTCTACCTAAATTGCAGCTATTTCAGTTAATAGTTTTGAAGAGAAAGAGAGACCAGGAGACTGCTACACTCCTTTATATTATTCTGAATCACAGTTCCATAACAGCACACCTAACATTTTAGTTGGCTTAGGAAAAGGCAAAGGAAAACAGATTAATTCTATTTAACTGTCAGTGATGTAAAATGTTTCCCAGGAAAGTGTGACACCTGTAGAATATGGTAAAAGCACTGTGGTGCTTTCAAACTATTTCATACATTATTATTTTATAACATTATGTGAATTAATTGCAGGTTCATTAATCATTCCTGCAGCTGGAGTGTTAAACCTGTATTGTGCTAAAAGTGAAAATTAAGTAATTAAAGCAAACAGTTGCAGTCCTTTTGTGAAGTAAACAAGTTTAAAAAGGTGCTATGCATATATACAGTGAATCGGGTATTTTGTTAATTCAGTGATGTGTTCCACTCTGTGAACTGTGGTTTACAGTTCTGTGAACTGTTTTACAGTTACATCCAATGGGTAACTACAGTTCACTGCTAAATCCCTTCGGTACCCCCATGAGACATGATGATGTTTATTAACCAATAATGCTGTGCAGGAGCAGTATTCTTTTATGTATTCAATTTCTACTTTTTTTTTTTAATCTTTATTTTTTTAATCCCCAATCCATCTCCCATTCCCCTAGTTCTCTTCCTGGGTAACCATATCACCTGAATCTTGCCAGCTCTTCTATGCAGAATGCACTGTGTTTTCCTTATTAAAAGATATCAATTGTTTGAAAACACTTGCCCAGAGATAATGATAATTATTTGAGTAATGTTATCAGTATATGACACATGTAGAGAAAGTCTTCACAGAGGCAGAAGAGACTAATTTGTATTTCTTAGAGACACCTTCAGAAGTGCTACATTGTTATTCCCTATCGTTATGGGGAAAAGAAAAGAAAAACAAAAAGTAACCTTGTCCAACCTTGAATTTTGAAATGCAACCCAGGCTTAACACTGACAGGTACTGAGTTTTTCTGTCTCTTGACTGGAGCTACCGTTAATATTGAATTAATATAATATATTAATATAATACTGAATTCTCAGAACATCCCAAAAGCTTAAGGATTGAAATTTTTTTTGCTGAGAAGTGTTCTCCAAATAGCATCCTGCAAGTCCAAACACATTATTATTCTGTTTCTACAATAAAGAGCACATTAGTCAGTGATATTTTATGATTACATATGACTGTCAAAATCTTTCAGTAAAGATTACATATCTGATTTCATAAACATGGAATTGCCAGGGTGCCTTCAGCTGAAACCAAAGTACGAGGGAATTATTCAGAGCCAGTCAGCTGTAGCAGTAGAAATGTTAGGTTTTATCATAGAACAACTTTTAGCTACATGTAGCTATTAATGGGCTTTTTATTCCTATGCAAAAATTTCTTGTCTAAACTTTCTACCAACAGGAGATCTATGAACTTTAAGCTTATTTTTTTTCTTCTCTACAGCTTTATGTGCCTATAAATCTTCATTTACTCCTTCAAACATTTCTTTAATGTTTTGTTTACATAAAACAAACAAACAAAACCCCAATGAACCAAACAAAAAACACTATAAACCAAACTAATCACTGTCACTTTCATTTTAATTTAACTCCTATGGTTAGAAATGCTACAGGCCATCTTGCTGTTGAAATGTGTGCTGTTCAGAAGAGTTCACTACCTTTCTCTCCCCGTGCAGACTTATTTGTTATATTAATTATTCTTGATCATATAAAATTCATACATTTCTTTTACCACCTCTCTGCCCTGTAACATACCTATCTCTTTCACTCGCACTTCCCCCTCTCCATAGTCTATGACAAAACTGCTCCAGAGATTATTTCACTCATACCCATTGCTGTGTGAGAAGAATTGCAATCTATAATTAATAGCTTATAATGATAATGGAAATTTAGTTTGGTTTTTATAATCTACTGCAGACATATGCATTCTTAAGAAGCTTAAATTACATTCAAATCCTGGAACATACTAATCCTTCGAAAGAATAACACTAAGACCTTCTTTCTTTCTTTCTCTTAGTTGTGATCCCACTGGGGACAAGCCTGAAACCCAGAAATGAGCCCTCCATATCCAAGTATGAGTTAGATTTGAACACAACCAAACCTAACCTGTATTTCAGTTGCTGACCATGCTTGTTTACCCATTCTCAAGTACAAAGTTTCCCTGCTGAAAATGCAGCTTTCCTTGCCTTTCTTCTAAAGGGTAAATGATAACCGTAATATTCATTCTTCTGACATTTCACCAGTCACCCTGTATTTCTTTTCCCTTGCAATGCAATAAAGTCGTTATTCAGAACATGAATGAAATATATCTCCATTAAGTTATCCTAGGTATCTATCAGTGCATCCTTGATGTGGTACCTACTGGCCTAGCACACAAGCCTTTTGGGCAGCATCGTATCAGTGCTTTTTAAAGTCCACATTCATTCTGCCTATGGTCTCCTGTGCCTTTGGTACCTTTCCACATGCACATGGAATCTTTTATGTTCAGAAAGATCTGTAAGATCATGGAGTCCAACCGCTAACACAGCACTGCCAAATCCACCACTAACATGTCCCTAGGTGCCTCATCTACACATCTTTTAAATACCTCCAAGGATGGTGATGCAACCACTGCCCTGAGAAGCCTGTTTTAATGCTTGAGAACACTTTCTGTGAAGAGGTTTTTCCTAATATCCACTCCAAGCCCCCCCTGGGTCAACTTGAGGCCATTTCCTCTTGTCCTATTGCTTGCTGCTTGGGAGATGAGACCTCCCCACACCTCTCTACATCTTCCTTTTTGTGTAGTTGAAGGGAGTGGTAAGCACCCGAAATGAACCTCCTTTTGTCGAGGTTAAACAACCCCAGCTCCCTCAGTCCATCCTCACAGCATTTGTGCTCCAGACCCTTCACACACACACACACACACACACACACACACTCACTCTCTCTCTCTCTCTCTCAAGCTTTGTCAGACACGAGTCTCTCCATTAATTTTGCACCCCTTCACCTTAATTATATTCTACCTTTGGGAGAGGGGTGGAACACTGTGGTCCCCGAATACTTATTTCTCCCACTGCATTGCACGTAAGGGTCTCTGTAACCCTGCAAACTGCTTAGTTCCAGTGAAATGCTGTATACATGGGTAACTCCCAAAGGAGTTGCTGCAACTTTTTTAGCATTCTGAATGTGCCTCATCTGTCTTTGTCAATCATTAGGCATTCCTTGATCACCATTTTTCTTCCATGAACCTGATTGCTGTAATTATTTCCCCACACTTTTCTTGAGTCAGGTATTACCTCTTTTTAGTTTATGTCATTCATCACCAAAATTTCTAAATACCACAGCAAATAACTTTCTATTTTTATTCCAATAAGTAGTTGTTACGTTTACATGAGAAGAATCCCAAAGCAACTAATCTATAAAACAAACCATAAACCTGCAAATAGGCAAGAATTCTTTCCACAGTGGACAAAACATCCAGAGAAAACTATTAATCTGCTGTCCATTCTCCTTCTCCTCAAAGACTCGAAGTTTTATTGCAAAAGTAAGTTACTTTAACGTAAGATCACTGCATAGTCATGACCCTCACTCTATGACATGATTCCTACACAGCAGAATTTTTACAATAATCTGCCTAAGGCACTTGCTTTTTCTCCTCCTTTCTACTCTGCATCCAGATCTGCTATACTCGCTACATATGCTTAATTTTAAGCCCTGAATTAAGACCCACATGAGGACCATTTAGTTCACAAGTGTAACACCTAGGCAAAAATCTCATCATTCCTAAATTTCAGAGAAGATTGAAAACCTGAATTCATATTTTCTAGTGGTTTTACAATGTATGATACCAGAAATTCGCCAGAATTCTGAAGCCATTTTTCAGGCTCATTTTTTGTGACTAAATGCAGTTTAACTGTATCAGTGACACTTAGACTATATGTGTTTTAGGGAACATAGGAAAGAAATTATCTTCATCAAGTTATAAAGAGAAAATACACTAAATTATTGAAACCAGGAGACATTTTAGCAAGGCTGAATGTAATTAACAGTGTGACTCGGAACTTCTTTGAAAACTGCCTAGAGATGCCTACTAGTTTGGATCAAGTAACCTTTTCCTCATTATGCAGTATTAACCCTGAACGTTATTTCTGTTGGGAATCCCACTGACTTAGTGCAGGAAGATAAGCTATAGAATTTGAAGAGCTCTAAATTCTTATAGATGAAAATGCTTTTCCTAACATTTTTGCTTAAATGTATGTTGAACATTGACTACTTTGAACTGCAGTTCCAAATAACATTTTCCCTTCCATCTCTTGCATGACAGTCATGGGAATTGAAGTAATTGTCTATGTTTTTTGGACATGCAAAAGGTAAGTTTGATACTAAGTTATTTTTACTTTACTGTGACTGTGAAAGGTAAATTACTTGAAATCTACAATAAAAGGGATGTAAACCCCCTACATTTGCCTACTTCCTGTGAAGTAACCCTTCGCTGGTGTGGCAGGTGGACCTTGGCTAACTAACAAGGGTCCACCAAGCCACAATATCACACCACACCCAACAAAATAAAGGCAGAAAATTCAACAATAAACTTGTGGGTTGATACAAGGACTGGGATATTACTTATCAGTTACCAGCAAAACAGACTCAGCTGGGAGAAATTAATTGAATGAATTGCTGATTAATAAGATAGTAGGATAGTGAGAATCAAGACCAAAACTAAAAACACCTCCTTTCTTCTAGGGCTCAACTTCACTCCCAGCCTCTTCACCTCCTTCCCCCAAGCAGCAGTGCAGGGGCACAGGGAATGGGGGCTGTGGTCAGTCCATTATGCATTGTCTCTGCTGCTCCTTCCTCCTTGAACTCTTCCCTGCTCCAACAGGGGGTTCCACTGATGGGAGACAGTTCTTCTTGCCCTGCCCCGAGGCGGGTCCATCCCACAGGCTTCAGTTCTTCAAAAAATGTTCCAACACAGGACACAGTCCTTCAGGAAGAGGCTGCTCCAGTGTGGGTCCCCTACAATGTCACAAGCCCTGCCAGCGAACCTGCTCCAGCATGGGCTCCTCTCTCCACAGTTACTTAGAGGAGCCTCGCTGTCAGTCTGTTAATATTTACTGCTCTGAAACACCGAGGCAGGTTTGCTTTCAGATACCTTACTTATTCTTGAATGAATAGACCATTAAAATTTTTTTTTGTTAAATGTTTCTATCCAGGGAGGATGTGTGTCTCCAGAAGGCTATAATATATATATTTTAAAGAGTCTATATACAAAATACCATAAGTACACTTTGTGATAACTAAACTGCAGCCATGGGATGGGTAGAATACATATTAAACATTTATTAAAATCTTGAAAGGAGAGATGTAGAAGATACACCCAATGTTCATGTAATTATTTGGAAATGACTCATTAGGTTATGTCACAAATCTTTGTTGCTTTAATAAGGAAGGCTTTCCTTCCTTGAATCTCTTAGAGCCTGTATCTCTATCAGCAGTACCTTTTCCTTTTTTTTTCCTCCTTTTCTTTAACATCTTGAGAGAGAAGAGAGATTTTAATACATTTTTTATTAAAGATGCTCGTCTCACTGCAATGCTTTATAATGATGCTTTATTGTCATGAGATACATTCATTTAATTTGAGGGAAAACTGTTCAGCAAGAATTCAGAATATGTAATATGGATCCCCATCCTGAATGAGAACATAGCAACTAAGGACACACAAAGAACATATCAGTCCTATGGGTAAACCCATATTTCCTCTGGTTATTCTACTTTTTGAGGGAGGAGTTGCCATATGATGCTGATATTCTGAGATGGGAAAATAAAATGCTTTGTGACTGGCCATGAGAGAGGTTTTTATACTGAGTAGACATAAGAAAATATTTTTACTATGATTCCTATTTTCTGTATCTGCTGTAGGATGTCTTCTACTGATGGACTCAATATTCATAATATCCTTCTTCCTTTCTTAAGTCTTCCTTTCTTTGTTGGCTTTCTTTCACAGAGGGTGGACCAGATGAACTCTTGAGGTCCCTTCTAATCTGGGCTGATCTACAGTTTTGTGGTTCTAGATCTGAAGGAGAACTACAGTAACTTGGACAAGAAGTTGGACAGACAGTGCCATTACCTGAAGATCAGATGCAGTATTTGACAGAACTTAGTAGAGCAATGCCCTTGGAGGAGAAGGTGAAAGGAGGCTCTTAGATGTCAGTCAGTTGAGTTTTAGGACTTACCATGGGGTTGCATCTGCTTAAGTGTTAGATCTGAAGTTAGCAGTATGAAAACAGACTGGTCAAGATACTGGATCAGGAGGTATTTGACCACAGAGAAGAAAGGTGGGCCAAAAAGACACAAAATTTCAATGGGGCGTAGCAAAAGAAGTGTACGGCAGGAAGACACTGACTTAGCAATACCATTCCTAGAGAATGCATGTTTAAAAGGCCAGTACTCAGTTTATCTGATGATTTGAACTGGCCATCCTGTAGACGTAGGGGGCTTACTTGTATCCAAATACCTTCAGTAATTTTTCCTCTCAGCAGATAATCCCAGCACTCTGTGTAGAAACTGGAAGATGGGGAGAGGTAGCAAGATAGCTTATGACTTCTGCTGTTTGGGTGCCTGCCTGCCCACTCCTTTCACAAGCATTTCCTTGTGGCAAGCAGCTCCCTGAAAGCTGGTAAAAGGCTTTGAACTGTTTTACAAAACGCAGTTGGCAGAGGAAAAGTGCTTTCCATCAAGAAAGCTGGAGCACCGTGTTTTCCCAGCTGCTCTGAGGCACCATATGTTTGCAGCATGGCTACTAATGCTACTTTTATTTCTTCAGGAGACATTACAGATGTAAGTCTCAGTAGCAATAATTGTATGAGGATAAGCAAACTGCTGGTATGTGGCAGTATTTCACTGGGGTTAACGCCAGGGTCAGCCCTGTCAAAGCAGCTGACACAACAGTGCCTTGAGGAATATGGAGATCATGACCATCAGTACGAACAGTTTCATTTGACACTGTAAGACCTTGGGAGCAAGACTTGCAAATCTCTCTGGCTTAGTCAGCAAAGTAACTGAGAGTCAGCTGACCAGGATACTAGAAGGATGTTCTTCCAATGTCATTTTAGAAGTTGCCATTGCAATTTTTGTTAACAATAATTAGAATTTAGCACAGTGAAATCACATGGTGTATAACCAACCATATTTGCCTCAGCCATGTTTGCAAACCTTTACTGGGATGGCTGTTTGTCAAGCAGTCAAACCATTCCTCCTCAAGGTGTTAAAAGACAATTTTCTGTCCCAACTAGCAGTTCAGAAAATAAACAGGAATTCACAACACCAGATGGGGAATAAGGTGCTGAGCAAATGCAGGCAGGGATCTGTTTCAGACCTCTCCCTGAGGGCTGGCAGGATGACAATCACCAAGCAGAAAAAAAAGTGACTAGCCAAGCTTGTGGGAGAGTTAGGCTGAATGGCAGTTGTGTAGGGTTTGAAAAGGAAAACAGCCAGAAAAATATAAGACGAAAACAAAAATGTGCTGCAAGGAGTGTTGATAAAAATCTCTCTAAAACTTGCCATAAAAAGAGACACATGAATCTACTCTCTATTGGCAGGCTTTGAGACATTCTTATACAGTGTACCATGAAGAGGCCAGGTGTCATATTATGGTTACAGACTTGCAGTCAATGGAAGGGCTAAAAATAATGTGACACTGAGAGGGTATGGGGAGAGTTACCTAGAGGAAGGGAAATTGGCCAGCATTTTAAAGTTTCAAGGCTCTGTTTTCCAGAATGATACTGGCAGGGGAGTCCACATCCATTTCTTCTATAGATCCTCAGTGAATTATGGCAATGATTCAAAACTGCTTTGGACTATTACTCATGTTTCATTGACTTGGCTGCAGTTACAATCAGGAATTGGGACTTGGGGAAGTGCAGCACTAATGCTCTGTTCTGCTTCCTACAGAATTCAAACACAGTTCTGTCTTTTAATCTGTTTGTATGTCACACCTCCAGCAAGCATCCTGGGACAAGGGCTGGGCTTGCTGCAGTCTGAGTAATTCTGGATAAGGAGAAAGAAAAATAGGAAAGAGGAAGGCAACTTTGAGGAGCCAGCACAGAAGCACTTATGCAGGAACAGGCTTGCAGTGCACAGTGGATAAACCCCACCTCCTTCATGATGCAAATTAGACATCTAATTTTCAAGGTGGATAGCAGTCTGGAAACTCTTCGCCAGCCACAGTCGTGACTGGTAGTGTCACCTCACCAAGGCAGTCCCTGCAGACTACAGCTGTTGAACAGGCATACACTGTCATCTCAGAGTGACCAGAGCTATGAGTGATGATGACAAGAAACCATGAGCCAATTTAGTAATGTTATCATAAAATAATAGTATTTTGTGTAATAAAAGTAACGGTCGGATTTGAGTGGGGAATGTGGCATTTCAGGTCATGCTGGACTAAACATCTAAAAATCAACGAGGTTATCAAAAAGTCCAACAGTAAGCAAAGTGAATCAGAGATGTTTTCCTTCATTTGATAGTAGGGTTACCTTGGTATGAAGAACTGAACTGAAAACAGAAAATAAAAAAACAAACCAACCAACCCCCACACCCTGTTCTTCCTTTAACATTAAGTAGTGATGTGGCTGTGTAGCTGGTGGGATCACTCCTTCATGGGACGACAGGACCAACATCCGTGTTTGCTGCTATGAAGTCCTATAGCTGACACATATATTCAATGGGATGAGGAAAACTTCAGAGAGCTTACTGGTATGGAATTACATGGAAGAGAAAAGAAGGTTCTCGGATTGCTCTGCATGGATTATATTGGTACCATAGTATCCGATCTAGTCAGAAATCCAGTTGAGAGGTAGGTACTGTGCTTCATGACAAGGATTCATCATCAGAATGTGCCAAACACTCAATCAATAGATTGTGAATATGTCTGAAAGTACCATTGTAAAATATTGTGGCTGAGGAAATTTAGCAATGATGGACTTCATCTAACAGATGAAGACTAAGAAAAAAACCCCACCAATTCTTTAAATTGTGTATTGACCAACTGAGCTTACTAAACACAAGAAAAACAAAAGCATTAATGCTGTCCAAGCATAATGTCAATCTATGTATATGGTGCTTTTCAGATATATGGCAAATGGTCAGCCCTCAGAAGTAAGAGATCCGGTGATAGACCTATGATCTGAGACACAGTAGAATAAAATGTTGAGAAATTGGGTAGTGGACTGCGTTGCTCAAAGTAGAGGAGAGGAAACAAACCTGAGGAGACCCATGGCCCAGCTTTTCAGTTCTGTTAATTATTTATGGTCATTCCATAAGACACATGACTGCTTGGCTACATGCACATGATCATAAAGCTGCAGACTGCAACAGAGCCACACCTTAAGTTTCTGTCATTCAATGTTTGATTCTCTGAGTCAATGTCTGTGAAGACTTAAAGCTAGTCATACAGAAATGTGGATTTTCCTTCAGCCAGTTTTCTAACGAGATTTTTATTTGTTTGTCCTTTCAGGCTGGCTAAACTAAGTTTTTTGAAACTGTTCCTCTTTATTACATATATTAACTGACCAGAAAAAACAAACAAACAAATAATCAAACATAAACTCATGTATTTACAGTGAGTTATGATTAAGAGGTATCCATGTCTACCAGAAAGTCTTAATTACAGCGCTGAAGCAATTAAACCCTTCATCTTTACTTTTGCTTAAAAAGCTAAAATTCAGTGTGAAAATCATGGGCTTCCATTGCAGCTGCACAAGAACAAAGCACTGAAAAACCAAACACCAATATATACCTAGCACATATATTAAAAAAAACCCTAACAGAATATACCAACCATGTTGAGCACAACCATCAATAAATACAACCTCTTACCAGGATGAAAATCTTACTATATTGTCTATAAAATCTTCATATGCAAATTATCTTTTAAGTCAGCTTGGGGGAAAGTAGAGTAGGAGTAGGAGCTACTTTAACATTAAAGTATAATTAATTTGTACTTGAGCAACATCCTCCAGGCAATAAGGAGTGTAGAATAAGTTTCAGTGAAACACTTAAAAGTTCAGCTGTTTCTATGCCAGCATTTTACACATTCTGAAATCAACAAGGCTTAAGCACTTGCAAACAGAAAGTGACAGGGAAGTACCTTTTCCAAATTAAGTCTTTCAGAAAACTAGCAGCTGCAAACTGTTCATATAGAAATTGAGACTAAGTTTTCACAAAGACTCCTGCAAGCAGTACTTTGAGCTCAAAAGAAATGAGATTTACTTTACCTATTTAAAAAGTTATAATATCCTTAAAAACTAAAGTTAATGTTCTTGCAAACATAGTCTTTGGGGGCCTATTCCCAAAAATTAGTCTCCTAAGTAAAAAGGAAAGAAAGGATGTAAAAAATACCTTTTCCTCCCTAGCTCCTCTTTAATTTACATTCAAAGCTCAAGGATTAGGGATATCATCTTTTTTTCCCCACATAGCTGGATGCCACCATGATTTCAGGCTACTGTTGCTATAGGAGTGATTGTGAAGAAGCTTCTCCCTGTGCTTTTCTCACCTCTTAGTTTCTCTGCTGGAATAAAATTGATTGAACATAGAAGAAAGTACACAATAACACCTTAAGCAGATGAAGTAAGGCTGCATATATGTTTGAGAATTTTCTTCTCACTGAAACTAATTGTTTTGCATGATGCTGATTTTATACTGCAGTTTTTGAAGTACCCGTTCGCAGCACTGTGGTTACATGGGTATGTCCACAATTTACAGGGGGGAGATTGTCAAACACACCTCCAATATATTGTTTTTAGTAAATGAACTTAAATATTACACAGGGATTCTTTGGTAAAGTGTTTCTTCTGATCTTTCCAAGAAGTTCAACATGAGCCAGCAATGTGCCCTTGCAGCCCAGGCCAGACAGGATGGGGCTTAGAGCAACCTGGTCTAGTGAAAGAGTCCCTTCCCAATGGCAGGGTGGTTGGAACCAGATGACCTTTAAAGGTCTCTTCCAACCCAAACCACTCTATGATTCTATGATTTCAGAACTTTGCATTTCAACTGTTTAATTAGCACACTCTAATAAATACATTTTGAGACAACTCTAGCATGTTTTGGTTTCAAAAGCAGAGGCTTAATGTAAACAGTTTACATAGCATTCTACAAACACAGAGATACTAATTAGGTAGATAATGTAAGGTGAATAACTAAATCAAGAATATGACCTGTAGAAAATATAATTTGCTTTATAAATATAGGAAGGATAGCTTTTAGAGTAACAGTGACATGCTAGTGATAATGATGAGTAGTAGTGTGAACCTAGTGAGATCTAGAAAAGTAAATTGTCAATGAAGAGAGACAGTGCTATAAAAAAAGCCCAGGGCACCAGCTTTCAGTGTGTAGGTTCACTGTGCTGACTCTCAGCTGTTAGAAGTCCGCAGGTACTGTACAGAAATTCAGATGAATTGTTACAGCAGGGTTTTTTAGGCCACGTGTTATTCTTTACATTGTGTCCCTGCTGCCCAGATGTAAAGGAACATGCAGATAAGTCATGTAATACGCAATATGTAACTGGGTAGATCTTGTGATAATATGTAAAAACATAGGAAGTATAAAAAAATCAGTCAGTAGGTCAATCCCGAGGAAAAAACAAAGTACTATAACTTGATTATCTTAAAATTAAGAAAGATAAGCAACGTTCAAAGCTTTACTTGGAAAAATTTGAATTAGGTTATTTTACACCTGCTGGCATGAACATGCTTTTATTGATGAAGTTTTGGTGCATTTAGGCGAGATGAGTTTCAACTTTACAATCAGATTTTTTTTAAAAAGTAATAAAAAGATAATAGAAAAAAAAAAAGAGAGAAAGATAAAAAATTACAAATCTAGTTGACACTATCTTCCAGAATGAGAAAACCAACTAAAAAAATAAATTATATTCTTTATTTCTTATGCAAAGGCTCAGTTTTGAAAAGCTGGAGCATGCTCTCTTCTGTCCCTGAGACAAGCTGAAAAGAAATCATAAAATCTCTACTGGGCAAACTCTATTTTGTTACTTCACGCTGTCACTGTTCTATTGAAGCTTTCTTTTTTCAGTGTAGGGCAACCATGTACTAATGTTGCTTCGTGCTGCTGGAGTCTGTGTAGCTTTTCAGCTTCTGTTTGAAGTACTATCTGATGTTCCTTTTCCCTCTTCTCACTTATGTCATTTTACTACTATTCTCCTCAAAGAGACACTTGTCTCTTGATCACTCCTTTAGGCACATGTCAGAAAAGTGAAGAAGTGAAGGCCTATGAAAAGTGACATGCTGGATATTTGCTTATATCCCTGCCACTGAAGAGCACGTTCTCAGAGTTACCTGAATCAGTTTTATTATCCAAAATGCTTTGCTTCACAGGTAAGTCAGAGGCATGGAAATGCACCTGCATTTGTGCATGCATGTTTGCATATACCCAATTTAGGCTGGCAGATGAAGCTGACCCACTTCTAAGCTAAAAACCCAGTTAAAAGCAGAAATAATCATTTGACTGGTAAAGTGTTAAAGCAGAAAGCTGCAGAAAGTCTTTTACATGCTAATCTGGAACACAGGCAGAATGTTTGCAGAAATACTTAGAACTGGGTCAAAAAAGGGGCCATTAAGCAAATAGAAGTGTCACCATGAGTTAATTATTGGAACAACAGATAAATAGGAAAAGGAATGAACTTTATCTTAATAAAATGCAAAGCACTAATAACTCTGACTTCAAGCAGATAGACACACTAATGCTTGTAATGCCCAACCAGTGCTCATCAGCTCTGACCTGCAAATGTCTTAACACTGAACCTCTGTTGAGGAGATACTGCCAGGAGAGTCAAGCTGAGTCACATTATGTTCCAGTCTTCTGAAAGTGAGTACACAGGAAGGAAGCAGAGATAAAGTGACCTAAATTAAAAGCTGAATTTGTGTTTTCTGAAGTAAAACCTCTGTGTACTAATTTCTACATTTAACTTCAAAACCAACTGACTAAGGATACTCAGATATTACACGGATTAATTAAAAAGAATACCAAGCACCCTTTCCTATCAAGTATCACATCTGGAATAGTTTGGCACTTCTTGCGCAATAAGTCAATTCATATAAGCCAGAATAATTCACTCTTCCATGTAGATATGTTGAAAATTCTGAATTTAAAGTCAGTTATATTCCTAAATTTTAAACAATATTTAGTTCCTGAAATAAGTAGCTGCAGAAAGTGAAACCTTAGCTAGCTCTCATGTAGATTTGTTACCTCTGGATAGCTTGAAACATGAAAAAAATGTGTATAGTGCAGTTTAAGCAGTAGTCTGGATCCTGAATTTCAGATTCGGCCTTTTTGTTGATTTGTTTTTCTCGTTCAAAAACTCAGCAACTCAGAACTCCCCAAACTCTGTGTCTCTTCTGGTCTGGTGCCAACTATTCGAGACAGCTTCTTATTGACTTGGCTGCACTGCCGATCAGCTCCTCAGTGAGCCTGGAAACCTTAGCGATGACACAGAACGCTGATGATTCCAAATGAAAGGCTGCTTTCTTTGGTATTTTTTTGACTGATGCGAAGCAAAATACTTCAGACACAAATCATGATTTTTTTTTTTTCCAGCTGGTGGCATGATATGTCAGATGTTTGACACACGCATGTCTCTACCTCATAATAATTCCTCTATTTTCTCTAAGTTCAAATAGAGGCACCCTTGAATACCTGTTGTCTTGGGGTGACTTTATGATGTTGTATCCCCTATCACCGCTCTACGCCCATACATGAATCTTGTGCCTTTCTGCGCCTTTAAAACTGTGTGTGAGAGAAAGAAAAAAAAAGCCAGGCAAACTTTTCAAAGCAGTTTTTTGTTAAAGGACACAGATACACACTCCTCTGTGTGCTTCTGCGGCAGCAAGAGCGGAGGAAGCACCCTTCCGGTTTTTTTTTTCCCAAGCTTTTCAGTTTTTTCTCAGGAGAGAGACAGAGAGTTAAAATCCATTGCTGTTTAGCCGGCTCACTAGACGAGGCAAGAGCTTTCCTTGGACTGTTCTGCTCCGGTCTGGATCACCAGAAGTGGGAGGCCCACGCCACGGCCTGGAGGGGGGCACACCTCAGCTCTGGAGAGAGAACAGCCACACCTACAGAAGGACTTTGAACTTTACCAGGTTCTCTCCACAGTGAGAGGTTTTATCATTTAGCATTCCTATTGTTTTCCCATGTGTTTGTCAAATAAATAGGGTTTTTTCCCTTTCCTCCAAAGAATTTCTTCCCCAAGCCGGTGGGGGAGGGGTGGCTGTAACCTGGCTTCTATCAGAGGACGTTCAAATTCGGACAATCCTCCGAATTTGTCTCAAACCAGGACACCTGTTCAGATCAAACAGATTCAAGCAAGTGCTCATTTTAGGCTTCAGGAATAACAGCAGAAGTTAATGTTAAGTTTCTGTCAAATTTAACATAAGATAACTATTCAACATTCTTGGCACTTGTGGTGCTGTGCAGGTAGATTGTGAAATATTGAGTGTTAAATGAATGCCCATTGAATCAAGGAAAACAGACTTGACTGTAATTGGTTTCTCCTTATCACTGGGGGCAGCTTTAAGAAGTGTGAAATGCTTTACACACTACTTCATTTCCAAGGAATCTACAATTTTAAACCTTTGAAAGATCTACAGAAAGACTGAGGTAAGTATAGCTTTCTTATTATTGTGAAAACCAGAAGGATTTATAATAAATCAGCTACTCCTCCCGACAAACTCAAAGACCAATGTTTTGAAGGTAACGTATTGAAACCCCCTTTTAAGAGCAAACACAGACAATGTTCTGATGCCTGATATTGGTTAAGTCCTATTTATGAAACTCCTGGGAAGAAGAAATATTTTTATCAAATATTAAAAAACTGTGGGGTTAAGGAAACACCATCATATTTTTAATGCACTGAAAATTGGAATCTAAACATTTTATATGAATGTATTTTAACTTGGGAAGTGTGATAGTATCTCTGTTAAAATTCTAGACTACTATTACTTGTAACCTGCTTAGCCTTATGTAGTATCTCATGTTTTTTCTGCTTATGGATTAGAAGGTTAAGAATGCCAGCAAAAGGAGTATTACGAGAACAGAAAGCAGTGTCCTGTGGTGCAAAACTTTATATAGATTCTTATTTCTTACTGGACCATTTTTGAATTCAGCAATTATTCCTACATGAGTAAATCATCTGTGTGAATATTCAGTGACTGGACAGTATCATACATAGCACAAAAGTCAGTATTTTTTTTCCAAAACAACATAAATACACTATTTATATTTTTGCCCATCTTTGTTGTATTTCAAAACTCATAACAGATAAGTGATGACCAACACATCAACTTGCCCAATTTAATTTTTCTTCCTTACCCCCAAATAATAATGATTAAAAATAAAGATAACTTGACACCAACTTCCCCTTTCTTAATCAGGGGAACTAATTCCAGCTGTTATTGCACCACATCGGTAGCCCTGAAACCAGGCCCTAAATCATACCAGGTTCTGTAGGCCAAGGTCAGCACCCCAGCCTCTATCCTAAATGTAATCATCCATCAGAGAAAGCTCCACAGCTCTGTATGAAGTAGACCTTAGAAACTGGACAGTTGTATTCTCAACTTTTGCTGTTTCCCAGACAGTGCCAAGATGTTATCTAAGCACTTTGTACAGACAAGAGAGGAAGGCACTACAAGTACATTGAACTGAATTCTTACGGCATGAAAGCAACTATTTTCCTTCAGTACCTCACAGACCATACAGTGGATATTTCCTGCAAGAAAAACAACTACTAGGGGTAAAAACAGACTAGCCCAGATCCCACATTTATTCAATTCAATAATCCTTCACTTCTCTTAAACGTTCACATGAAGGGAAGAAAATAGGTCTTAACATGGAACTTAGTTAATGTAAGACTAATTATATGAGAGAAGGAATAAATCTCACTTTGAAGCACATTGTCTCTAGAAAATTAGCCTGAATAAAAGTGTGCATTTGTCCTTGAAATAAAACTCTAAGACTGCAAATCAAAGTAATGAGGAGACATCTTGCAAATATGAATTTTAAAGAAAAAGTGCTCTTCAATAGAGAAATTATGTCAATGCCTAGAGGAGTAAAAGAGTACTGACTGTATAATAAACCTCATTCTCACTTTAGCAGTATCAGTACTGGAGTTGTAATTCACTTAAGCTACAAGAACACCAACAGGGAATGAGATAGCAAATCTGCAATAGATTTGTCACGGATGAACATGCCCAACAGTCACATATAGTCTTCGAATGCTACCAACTACCAGAAGAGCTAGACTGGGAGATACACAAGAGCCATGCTGGAAACTTGATTATGCTTTGTACTGACATTTCGTGTACCTTGGGACCTGTTTCTGGGCTCCTCCTAGAGCACTCCACTGGGTCACACCTTACCCCAGTGTGCATCACTGCAGGAAAGCTGTATGTTTCTTGCTTCTTACAGCACCAGTAAATATATGTAAAGTAAAATAATTAAGAAGAACAGACAAAAGATAACAAAACTCAATGGGCAGTATTTCAAAGCTGTATGTGTGTAAATGTGCTTTCACTTCTGAGAACACATGCATCAGCACTAAAGGTTTGGGTCTTTGATTTCACCAGTCCCAAGTATCTTCTGTTTATACTCATACTGCCTTTCACATCTTGTCTAGTTAGATAAGAATACAATTGTCTACCAAGGGTTCAAGTCTGTGAAAAAAGCCTGAATATTTGTTAGTTTTGAGAAGTGTCTGACAGCTCTTAAAATGTCAGATACTTTGACTACTTTGAGGCAAACACACTGTTTTCCTAAGAAAAGGTGAAATTTTTTTCCTAAGAAAGGGTGAATCTACAACTCCTATCCAGACAAAAATTACCAAATTTTTGTAAACCACTTGTTGTTCAGTGATCCTACAAACAACCAATGCATATAGTGATACAAGGACCTGCATTTTCTTAAATTCATTGGAATAACTGTTGAGAGATAATGCCATTGTTTCAAGGAGAACAACAATTCTCCAGATTTTGAAAACGGAATGATAACCAACTGACACAACTGAGGAAATGGCAGTCAACAGAATATAATTTTCTGATATAATAATTGCTTAGGGCAAGCATTGTTTTTCTAAAGTCTCCCATCCAATCTAGAATAACCAGTTGAGGGCACCTCTTTATTGTAAGGTCGTTTTAAAAGGCATAAGCTTTCAAAACCAACTTAAGAGATTTTGGTGCTGAAAATATTCAAAGGAAAGACTGCCACCTACTGAATCTTTTTGTCCCTATTCATTTAAGCCCCAAGAACATTACCCACCCTTTAAGCACTGGAAAGTACAATCCTTTCTTTGCTAAACTTATTCATCCAGTAAGATAGTATCAACAGAAAAAGAAAAAAGATTTTTTTTTTATCCTAATGAAACTACTACAGTACTCAAATTTAAATATTGGACATGCGACCTTGGTTTTCAATCAGTTTCTCTTTCAGGAGTTCTTTTTTAAAAAAAACCCACTACTTCAGGATGTATATACATTATGTGCTAAATATATGTACCCTTAATTATTTGAAGCTAAAAAAGCCTTCCAAAACCATAGCACTTCTACAGTAACTTCAAAGACTACCTTACAGAAGATCCCATTTAGACTCTGTATTTTTTTTCCTGGTTTTCAAAATTAGGCCAGAGACATTTTTTAAATAGTGGCTTGGCATATTCTTCACTTTACATTAAAAAAAAAAAAAACCAACAACCTTATAATTCCAATAGAAATTATTACATTATGGCTCCTCAGCAGTAAAGACAACAGCAAAATCATCAGAAGCAAAAACCACTAGATTGGCTTTTGCCACTACGTAAATAGTGCTTATCAAAGGCAATTGAAAGTAAAAAATGCATTATATGCTTGTAAGGTTTTAGACAATGCTCCCAACCTAGACAATACTGCTCATTTCTCAGGATTATACAGTTGGTTACTGAAATTATCCAGGGCTGTTACTGGGTTGATTGAATACACCTTGACCTACAAAACTGGGGAAGTTTTTTATTTTAGTCTGTTAGCCCTCAGGTGGATGCGCTGAAATGTTCAGTCCTCCATTAATTACATTAATCTAACATAAATCAAACAGCTATGAAATTGCTTGAAACTGGTTCACATTTAATTATATCATAACACTTTCATAGGAAAGACATGATTTATCACAACAAATTTTTAATGCAGGGTCTTTGTTTCCACCCCATGTTTTATCTCTGATATATCCATCTTTAAAGGAAAAAATGCTTCCTTACTGTCTAATCTGAACTGAAAAATGATAAGGTTTTTCTTAGCATCTTTCATTTCCACCTGTGCTTAGACAACTTGGATAAAATTAAATCATTTAAAGAACTGTTTTCAGTCAAAATTAATTAAATAGCTTTTTTGTTACTCAGCTTTTCTCTAGTTTGCAGTCTAGACATTATTGAGAAGACCACAGAGTAGGCTTCATAGCTGAGGAATAACTAAGACTAGTTCTACTTTTTTGTTTCACCTTGTATTTGTCATGACTGCATAGCTCCTTCACTTAAATACAGGCTGTATGAGACAATGTCTATACAAAAAAAAGATAGCATCACTCATCACTTTCTATGGAAGTTACATCTCATGAATGGATCTGGTAAGACAATTTTCATTTTTGTCATTAGGAAAACGTTCTCTTCCAAATGTTACATGGTGTCAAGGAAAACCAAGGAAGACAGTATGCCCAAAGAAAGTTGTAAGCATGAATAAGTATGGAAGACCAGAGAGGACAATGCTCCACATAATTTCTAGAATCGGTAATAATCTAGCAGCATTTCTACTGGGACGTTCATTGGAGAAGAGCTTTGTATTGTAATATCTAATCTAAGTCTGGAGTTCAATCCCATACCTATTACCTTTTCTTTAGCTGGCTTCTAATAGGTTTTATGTTGATGGGGGTGGTATAAGGAGGGAAAGGGAAGGGCTCTGACTGGCAGCATATCAGTCACCACGAATGTCACTAGACTTCTTCGAACCTTTTCAAAAAGGTAGCCTATTAGTATGTATTCCTTGTCATAACAATAAAAGTTGCTTAACCTCAAAAGACTTAAATCTCATAAATTTAAATTTAAATTTAGGTGTCTCCAAAATTTGGCATTGCAATACTGTACATGATTTGTAGATAAAGGAATGTGTTTCCATTAATTGCTAGATCAAATACATACTTCTACATAACTACACCAACGTATCATCAATGACTGTGTCAACTCTGACAAAAGGCCATAAAGGTAACATAAAACAGAAATAAGACCCTTTAAGAGACTGTGTACACATATGTGATCAGCTCATGAATATTGTTACGGTCTTATCATACTCTACATCTAAGGGGGACTAAGCAAGGTACACACTGTATGGCAGCTGGCAAATGCTTCGTTCAGGAGGTTGGAGCTGAGATCTGAACACTGGCTGGTAAGAGCTGGAAGGTGTAAAGAGCTGGAAAGTATTTTAGCACTGTATACTTGGAGAGGAGGTAATAATCTTTAGATGGTACCATACCAAAAGGCAGAACCAAATAAAAGAAAAAGCCCAGTCAACAAAGATATTCAGTCACTGCAAACCCAAGTTTTATAGAGTTTTCCACTTGGCAACCTCCAGCCTAGCAGTGTCTGAATGACTGGTTTAAATGAACAGGTTCCTCATGAATGTAAGAAGATACTTTCTGGATCTTAAGCCTTGCATGCAGCAGGATAAGGTAAGAGGCAGATATTACTCTTAGTCTGCTCTTGGATTTTGGGATGATAATTAAGGTAAGACTTTAAAGTTGAAATATGGAAGCTGCAGTTAAAAACTGGCAAGAACCAGGCTTTGATCCTATCCCTGCCTAAACTGGAGAACAGACTTAATTTACATCACTGTCCTGTCAGATTATTGGTTTAATCACCAAACTGTGGTGTATTCTGACCATTTTTCCCTACAATGTTCCTGTATTGTTTAAAACATACCATACATTACACACTGGGTCTGATAGATGTTTTTAGCTATGGTACATGTCTATAAGACCAGAATTTCAGTTCTTGCTACAAGCAATACTTAATTGTTTTATCCAGTGGAGATTAATCTTAAGAGGTACCACTAAGGAATTATTACTCAGAATACCCTGCAATGCAGGCAACCATTTACAATATGAGTGATCAAGTTCAGCCACTTGCTTCACAGTACCTGCTCCTTTATCCATACAGAAGGGACATGAAATGTTAGTTCTACATGAATGCCTAAAGCACAGTGTGGACAGCATGAAGAAACTCATCAAATACATCCCCTGAATGTTGGTGTCTGGGTGAGTCATGCTCTCCTTAAGGGATGTGCAACAGGAGCAAACTGCAACATAGGAGGTTCTCTCTGAACAGAGGAAACACTTTCATTCTGAGAGTGACTAAGCTCTGGCACAGGTTGCCCATGGAGGCTGTGGCATCTTAACCTTGGAGGTACTCAAAAGCCATCTGGACTTGGCTCCAGCTCAGCCTGCTAGAGCAAAGGTCCAGTAGTTGACATCCACCAGCCTCTTGCAAACTCAACATTCTGTGCTTCTGAGATTTCTTACTATCAAATTTGCTTTCTCTACAGTTGAGGTCAAGTGTCTACCTTGTGAATTTTGACACTGGGTTTCCGTGGCAGGAACATAAGCTTCAAGATCATTTTTTTCTTCCAAACTACTGTGTTATTTTCAATTTATCACCACTAGGTTAATGTTTTGAAAAAATCTTAGAAATACGCACTGTTGCAATAAGAGGTTTAATATGATGGTTATATACAGAGTTTTTAGTGTATTTATTCCAAAATGAATGACAAAGGAACCAGAAATATTTATTAGAAGTCAGTCTACACAACTGAAGTACAGATGAAGAAATGTAAAAGACCTTGATGGAGATGGGAAATGGAAATTTTACCTTCAAAGATCCTTCCTGAGATGACACAAAACAAAGGACTATTAAATATATTGCAGTGATCAGAGAGACGATGTCCGCATTATATTTATCTATTCTCTGCTCTGATGTGCTCAGTCCAGAAGAGATTTGTGTTTGATGACAACAGCCAGTGCTAATGATATCATACTAGAGTAATTTCCGTATTAAAAAGTACCTTAAAATGTCAATGGGGATTTAAAATTAGTTTTTTTAGCAAGACTACTGTAAGGAATGAATGCACTATTGCTTTGGTCATTCCCTAGGCAGTGAGAGGGCATGACACTCCCAGGGCGAGGGAAGGCTGATTCAGACCTGACTGTGATCCTTCTTCCAGTTAGCTTTTCAGTCTTAGAAATCCTATCACATACCAGTTAACTGACAGAAGCTGGAATTACCAAGGATTGAACGTAATTGCCTGCTCTTGTTTTCTGTCCCCCTCTCATTACAAAGTACACAAATTATGTCTGAAACTTGAGGATCCATGATTTGAGAGCAAGAGAGTGACAATGTTTCAATTGGTATTTGACTTACTGAAGTTTTCTTTCTTGCTTGCTTTTCATTCTTTCTTTCTTTGCCTCCTTTTATTTATTTATTAATTCCCTTCTGTCTGTACACCTTGATTACTTAAAAGATATGCAAAATGAAAGCCTTGAGCACTAAATGATGCATGAAAAAGAAATTAAAATATACTTGCCTTCTGTGTGGTGCTATGCAATCACTGCTCTGCTCTTAGTGCTCCTAGTACTCACACTACTTCATGTGTCTATCTGCAATATTAAGCTCAGATCCATGCAGAAAGAACATAAATGTAAATAGTATCTCCTCTCTCACAGGCAGCCAACCTCAGAGCTCACTCTGAAGAGCTCCAAGCAACGCAGCAGTGTGTAAGACCAAAATACCTTCACTTTGGTGGGAATAAGTACCTAAATCTGAGATCCTTCTACAGGTAAAGGCAGCAGTGACACTTCCTTCTTCCTGGTTAAACATTGTTAAAAGTACTTTTCATGCTCATATTTTGAATTTGGTTCCATTTCCAGCAAATACTAGAAACATTCACACTCACTTCCAACTGAACAGTGACACAGACAAGTTGCTTGGCTAGTCTGCAAAAAGGGACCTTTCACACATTCATCTCTTGTTGCATCCATCCATGACTGTCTGACCTGTTTGATGAGCATGAAAGAAAGAAAGACTAAGATTCTTTTTTCTTTTTTTTTTTTTTTTGGAAATGCTATTAGCATACCAGCATTTACTAGTCTTGATTCTGACTGCAGTCAGAACTATATAATTATATGTTATTACAGCTCTAATGACTTCTATAAATTCTCTAACAGATGTTGAAATCTATATTTCTCCCTGTCTTCCTTAGTTTAATGTGATGGTGTTGCTTGTACTAAAACTGAATTTAATCCAGGATAGTAAGAATCATAAGTAAATATTTAAAAGTTTATGTGTGACACCACAAAAAAATTTCAATTGAATGGAAAAAAAAAAGGAAATATTTTATCTTTATTCAAATAAATTTTCAATCCATGTGTTTGCTTCTTAGCATTCAGCAAAACACAGCCTATTTTTTAGAACATGCTCATTCTGTGCTTCTCACTTCAGCTTCAACCTGATGTACAAAATACCACATTTCTTATTTGCTAACTAGACCTGCAGAAGCAGAATGCATTAGTAATCTGGTGACATTCCCACACCCATCAGCAGGTCTGAAAGGCTTTGATAAACTTTTACAATAGGCTTCCCAAAGATGTAATAAACACGACCTTTAGAAATCCAACTATATCTCAAACATTCAACATCCATTACAGGTACTTGATAAATTACAGTCAATTTGTAACAAGTACTTAGGGAAAGATAATAACATATGTGTGAGGGAAAACAATACACTTTGTTTGTAAACACAGAGAAAGCACAGAAATAACCTTTCTGGGGTGATATTCAGATAGTGTTACTTGCATTCATACAGTGAGACACGAGGGATGATGGATTACAAAAAACAGTAATCAGGTAATACATTATTGTCATCATAGAAAAAGATGGGGGAAGGGGTGTTTTTTGTTGTTTGCTGCTGTTGTTGTTGGTTTTCCCCAGAATTACCTCTTAAAACAAATGCTGAGAGTTCAGTACATTCATAAAGAACGTGTCTGTGTAGCACAGCCTGGATTTCTGAAGGTCTTGACAGGAATTTCTTTAAATATGCAATAGAGCATTCATTTCTGGAATTATAAGTACACTGAAAAATCCTTCTGGGAGAAAAAGAAAACAGTGGTCCATAATGCTCCTCTTGCTATGTGAAAATAAAAGCATCTGGTAGTATAATGAGTGTGTTGTTGACTCAGTGCAGTCGATCATCTCTGTTTTCACAAGCTCATGTACTCCAGTCAATGGAAATCACTGCGGGAAGTACCTGGGGATGCAATGACAATTTGTCCACTCAAAATGTGTATTTTATTCAGTAAAAGGTAAATGTTATGATGAAATACTGGAACCCTGGCTAGTGGGTTTGTCTACTGATACCACAACTATTCCTATTGATAGAAAACAGAGAAGTTGAGCTCTGAATGTTTCAAAAAATAAGTAAACAAACTAATGGAAAAGTAAATGAATGAAGAAAATGAATGAATGACATAAGTCAGATGAGTCACCTTCAACCCAAACCTTTGAACTCCATATGGAAAGGTGAAGCCATGGGAAATGATGAACATCCTTATCAGCTGAGATGGAGTTTACCTTTTTCTTCTAGCTCAGTGTAACTAGGTAATAGCTGCTTCTATTCACAACTTAAAGATATATCTGGTCTGAAAGGTTATTTAAATATTGTGATACGATTTTCATTTTCTTACCAGTTATTTTCAGGTCCAAACCTCTTGGATTCAAACCAGAAATAAGGCTTTTTGAATTGCCAGCTATGCAGATACATTCCTGAATATGCAAGTCAGCCTGCTCCTCTCTTCCTCATCTCTTTAATCTATTTTTTTTTTCCTTCCCTTACTATATTTTGCAGGTATTGAAACAGTACCTTATCCTGAAGTTAATTTGAGGGGTCTAGAATGGAACCTTGTGGCTTTGCCTGAATTGTATTGAATCTTTAGTGCCAGCAGAAGTGACAAGTAGCCAAAATTATCTCAGAAAGTCATCAGAGGTGACCCATATAAACACAAAGATCAGGCCTGTTGCAGAAGATTCACTTTTCTGTAGTGTATAAGGAAGCAGAATCTGCTTTAGCGAGAGCTTGGACTAGATGACCTCCAGAACTCCCTTCCAACCCCAACCATTCTGTGTTTCTTCTAACAAAAGATACCAAGGACAAAAATTTAAACTAAAAGAGGGTACATTTAGGTTGGATGCAAGGATGAATTTTTTTTACAGTCAGAGTGGTGAGACATTGCCAGTTTGCCCAGAAAAACTGTGGGTGCTCTATGACCCGAAGTGATGTTGGGTGGGCTTTGAGCAACCCAGTCGGGTTAAAGATGTCCCTGCCTAGGAAGCTGGCCTAGACAATGTCAGAAGTTCCCTTACAACACAAATCATTCTAAAATTCTGTGATAAAGTGGAGTTTATAAGGATTTTACCTTTCCCCCTAAATGTTGCCTCTACAAACACTATGTCTATATATATTGATTTTTATATAATTTTAGTTTTACCATCTCTCTATACTCACATTTCCCCTCATATATATGCCAACGTCGATTCAGAATGCAAAGAAAGCTAAGCATAAACTTTTCTGGATCCTAGCCATAACTCTACATGAAAATAAGACTTTCTGATAAAGGCTCTTTGATCAATAAAGGGAAAAAATGTTCTCCTTGCCAGCTCTCAAAGTGGAGTTTTTACCTACAGTTGTAATAAATGCTTTTATAAGTTCAAGCCCTAATGGCTTTTAGGATGACAGCTGTGAGGATACTCTAAGGTGTTTATCAAGATCTGGGGACCTTGTCCTTGGAGAGCTGCTGTTCTGTACAGGAGTGTGTGGTCCACTGGCTCTTCTGCACCCACAACAGTCAGGTCTAAAACTTTTATGAAGCCTTAGACCCCAAAGCAAACTGTAGAAATTGTAATGAAATCCTGCAGTTCCCACATTAACAATCATATTTGCCCTGTGTAAAACATCAAGCAGGGCATTTTATTATGTTGAAACCAAAATGAGCTAAAGTATGGCAGACAGGAAAATGTTAACATATGCTGAAATAGAAGTTTTATCTGGTAGAAGATAGTCCAATATTTGCAGTTGTCATGTTCTGGCATGGAAAGGTACATATTTTTCATAAGGGAAATAATTAGAAATCCCAAAATAAACAGAAAGCCGATTAAAAAAGTGGTGAGAGATGGAAACAAACTGCAAAAATCAACCACTATATGCACAAGATGTAAGCAAATAATAAAATCTACATTATCTCCTAAAACATCCATCTATAAATGTTTGCATTTGGGGGAGGTTAATTCCCACCTTACCTAAGCATCTCTTGAAAGTCATGCTGTAACTGCTGATGCTTAGGACGGGGAAAAATATCTCAGTGTTTTGTATTATTTTGGTTTTGATGTGATCTGGGTAATCGACAGCACTTGGAAAATCCGCTTTTCTTCCTAAAATTCCTGAAACCTGGAGGAAAGTCTTATCTTACTAGTGTGGGGACAAAAACATCCCTGCTATTACTTATACTATTTCTATAAATATAATATCCATCAGTACCTAGGAGTGCCAGCTTCATCTTTTGGCACTTTCTAAGAAGATGTGGGAAATCCTCTTTGACCCCAGAGCCTACTCAAAAATGTACGTCATGGTAAAATAGCAGGAGAATATATCTAAATTCTGATAAACTACATGTCATATGTTTCAGTTGAAGTACCACTATAGGGCATAGGTCACTAAAAAGAGACACTACTCCCTCTTTCCAAACCTTTGCATCACCAATTTCACGATACTTTGGCTTGGTATATATGATTCCTTTACAGTAAAACAAACTCTAGCCTGTAATATTTCACAGAATCATTTAGGTTGGAAAAAGACTTTTAAGATCTATCGAGCCTAATTGTTAACTCAGCACTGCCAAGTCCATCACTAAATCATGTCCCTGAGTGTCACATCCAGACACCTCTTGAGCACACTCTTGAAGTGTCTCAACCACTTCCCTGGGCAACCTGTTCCAATACTTGACAACCCTTTCAGGGAAGAAGTATTTCCTGTTAACCAATCTGAAGTTCACCTGGTGCAACTTGAGGCCATTTCCTCTTGTCCCGTCCCTTGATATGTGGGAGAAGAGACAAACCCTACCTCACCACAACCTCCTTTCAGGTTATTGTAGAGGGTGTTAAGGTCCCCACTGAGCCTCCTTTTCTCCAGGCTAAACCTCACCAAGTCCCTCAGCTGCTCCCCATCAGACTTGTGCTCCAGACCCTGCCCTAGCTCTGTAGCCCTCCTCTGGACTCACTCCACCACCTCAATGTCTTTCTTGTAGAGAAGGGCCCAAAACTGAACACAGGATTTGATGTGCAGCCTCGGGAGTGCTGAGTACAAAGAGAAGGTCCCTGCCCTGGTCCAGCTGGCCACACTGTTTCAGGCCAGGATGTCGCTGGCCTTCCTGGCCCCCTGGGCAGCCTTCCAGCTCATAATCAGCCAGCTGTTGACTAGCATCCCCAGGCCATTTTCCACTGGGCAGCTTTTCAGCCACTCCTCCCCAAGCCTGGAATATTTCATGGGGTTGTGATCCAAGTGCAGGTCCAAGTATTGAACCTCACACAATTGGCCTTGGCCCACCAATCCAGCCTGTGCAGCTCCCTCCTTAGAGCCTTCCTGCCCTCCAGCAGATCACCACTCCTGCCCAGCGTGGGGTTGTCTGCAAACTGACTGAGGGTGCTCTCAATCCCATTGTCCAGATCATTGATAAAGATGTTAAACAGGACTGGCCCCAGTGCTGAAGCCTGGTGACCAGACTCAGCTGGATTGTAACTCCATTCCCCACCCATCTCTGGGACCTGCCATCCAGCTATTTTCTTACCCACGGAACAGTGCACACAACCAAGACATGAGCAGCCAGGTTCTCCAGGAGAACGCTGTGGGAGACACTTCTAAATGCTTTACTACAGGTCCGTCAGGCAACATCCACAGCCTTTTCCTCATTCACCAAGTGTCACCGTATCATAGAAGGAGACCTGGTAAGTCACGAAGGACCTTCCTTTCATAAACTTTCATAGGTTTCACACTGGATGCTTTGAAAACTTAAGCACAAATATCCAAGTGCGGGAATAATAAAGAGATTTATCTTACCATCAGTAGACATTAAGAAAATATTATGAGATAGCATACATCAAAATTGTCTGTACAATACCTTGTAGAAGGTACATGATTGTATGTGTTTTGAAGAAAGGTAAAGCTGAAGCCCCTTGCTGTCCATGAAACCCTGCATGTGTTTTAAATCAGTTGCTAAATATTGATCAAATTTTACCTGACCTTGTTGATAAGGTAGGATAAATATGCATATTCCTGGACAGCAAAAACTTGTAAGCAGCTTTACAATAAATTCGGAACCAATGAAGCATCATGGTTCATCATTATTTTAGTGCATGTAGCTAGAATTTCTCTGTTACAGCATAGATATCTTGACCTGTCCTGCTTTTGCGATAAATTTTCATTTAAAAACTCATCTGTAAATATATGCTGTAGAATAGAAATACTATGGAGGTATTTTTAAAGAATGCTTCCATTTTCTTATTGGAAATTTTAAATGAGCATATTTGAGTGCCTGAGCATCTCAAATAAATGTTTTGATTTTTTAAAATATATTTTTCCTATTTTCAAAAGTATCAAAAATAAAACATTAGTATAAAAACATACATGAAAACATCCTCTTTCTTCAAATACTACTATTTGCATTGTTAGTGCCTAAGATGCACCATCATGACAGGCTCTCTACAAACAGTTTGTCCTCATCCTCAGATACCTTTCATTCTGAGCATTACCCACTTAGGCCTACACAAAAGAAATCTAACTTGCACTGAATTTCAATTAAGTTGTTTTGTGAACCCAGCCTACAATAAAAACAAACAAACAAACAAACTCTGCCATACTGTTGCACTAATGCTTGCAACCCAGTTAAATTACTGGAAGGAACAGCTATCTGTTTTGTTTCTTTATATTTTTCTTTCACCATTGAAGAAAACTAAACAGAAGCTCACTGAACACAAAACCTGAATATCATACTCTTTCTTCATGGAAAAAAAGGGAATTGCTCCTTTACTAAATGCCATTAATTATCAAATATTATCAGCTACACCAGTAACTGTTAAAGCACTCAGACTGGTGGCCCTGTCTGTGAGTCCTGCCATCAAACCTCTTCTGAAGGCCTTGGGTGTTTGCAAAGATACCAGGCCTTGGCCCTGTAACCTCTTATCCACATGAGTAACTTCAGTTACATGAGAGAACCTGATAAATTTGGCAGCATCATTAAAAACTCACAGACCTGGCTCCAAGCCAACACATGAAAGCAAAGCTGATATTCATATGTTAATAGTAATGATCCTCACTGTTTTTCAAAGACTTCAAATGAAAAGATGAACACATTTACCTAATCTATAAATAGATGCATGTAACAGACAATGTCTTTTGTTTTAATTAGAACAGCACTCTCTTTTCCGACATCATCTGCCATGCTACAAGCGAGCTCCGGGGATTCCTGGGGATGCTCCTGCATGAGTGGGAGGAGGAGTGATCCTGGTCTCCTTCCAGCTCAGATCACAGCAATGTTTGCCCTTAGCCCTTCCTCTCTCACACTGTCAAGTGGAGTGCAGGAGGCACACACAGCACGGTCCTCACTTCTTCACCTCCTGTTTTGCTTTCCATTACCTCGTTTCAGTGCCTCACTGTCTCCGGAAAGAGATACATCTACACTGAAAATGCAATAGCAAATAAAGATATATCTGTGTTACACCTGTAAGACTTCTATGTATGGTAAACCGTTGCAGCATAGAGATGATAAAACCAACAAGAACAACCAATTGCAGGTGTCCTTAGAGATTTTTAGTACAGGATAATGGTGGCTATTTCAATGCACAGACAAAAGAAAAATTCATAGCAGATTAAATCAGGAAAATTGTACCTTTTTGAGGTCTGGAAACAAAATTTAAAATAAACTTTGTAGTTTTGCAGAACTTAAGTGTCCACTAATTTTCATATCTATCATTAAGGAAGATGCATTTCATTTCCCATTAGCTATACAAATAAAAATAAAAATAAAACTTGCAAAATAATGTATTTGAATCATTTTTGAGAGCATAAACAGACCACCTTAAATATAAAACGCAACTTCAGTAAGAACTACTTGAGAAAGTCTTCTACAAGCTCTTTCCAATCTGAACACAGAAAAAAAAAGAGTTCTCCAGGACCAGATATTGCAAGTCACTTGCTCTGTTTCGTGATAGTAACAGGAAACCACCAAGCATATCCTCATCCTTGATTAATCAAAATCAAAGCTAAAGTGATTCTGTCAAATGGCTCACCCTAAGGCACCAAAGTAAATAAAACAAGCTTAATCCAGTACACTAAGTTACAGAGAAATAGTTAGGATGATGATTTTTTTATAACTTTATTTATATCTCCATCCAGCAAAAATGTTTTTTCATCTGCTTAACTCTAACCAACAAGAACGACTGAAGGATTGAGTGAAGGCATTTAAGGACTTGAGCATGTGCTTTGCTGCAATGAATGCCAGAGCACCTGGCAACCTCTAGAATCATTCTTTCACATGTAAGAACAACAACAAAATCCCTTGTTCTACTCAACAGTTACAGCTAAAAATCAAAAATAGTTAACTAGGAATTATTAACTGAGACAGGCTGGCTAAGTTCAGACTGCTAAAGTGTTATCTTTTGTTTCAGGACTGCCACATGGTTCATCACATCTTTCTAGATTGTTCATTGTGAAATACAATGAATATTAATCAACCTTCTTCAAGAATATTGATCAAGTACAGATTTCTCTGAATGGATATTAAATAGTTAAGCACAGATTAATATTTTTCATTTTTGAACCAGACCAAAATAAACCTATTCATTAGAAGTATCTTGAATATTTTGTGTAACACTCAAATACATTTTCACTCTTATTCTACAAGACTTTCACAGAGTTAAATTTTGTTCCTTACTGTTGTATAAAATATTCTTTTAAAAAAATACTTCTTTTTGGTTACCATGACTTAGCATTCTTTAAGTAATTAAAATGGTTGTCACGGTTAAGATTCCTCTTTGGAAATACATCATACTGGGGATGTCAAGATTCTGACAGTACTAAGCAATATATCAAGACAATACAAAACAGGTCAAGAGTTTATGATACAGGTAAATTTACTTATTTTTGGCTAATTGCAGTTCGGCTAATGCAAAATCTTCTTTAGAAGCGAAACAAAAAGAAATATACACAGAATCAACCTTGCAGATTTTTTAGCTCCTGAATTCCATGTGGGTGTAAATTTCACTTCCAGCAAGAGGCCGTGGGGTGTTAAACCCTGGCCTATCCACACAAGCTCCTGCCAGCTCCCTCACCAGGCTGGGTGCACCCCTTTCCTGCTGCACTGCGGGGGAATTCAGGCTGCTCGGTAGCAGGCAGGAGCAGCATCCACCTCCCGGATGTTGTTTGTATTTTGGAAGAGTTTTATAGTAGTTGCTTAGGAACTTGTTTAGTGAGACTAGAGGATGGCTGGAGAGCAATGAAAAACGGGCAGAAGAAATGAAGGGTAACTGAGCAGACCACTTAACGGGAGAGTCGGGTGTTCCCTGCACACTGGGAACGAGGTGCCAAGAAGCTGCTCTGTACTCAGGGCTCAATAGCTTTTACTAAGGCAATAATAAAGTAAGCCTTGTTTGTCTGTGCAGCTGGTGAAGTCTCCTCAAGTCACCATCTCTCAGCTCCTAATCTAACATCCCTTCCCTTCAGCAAAGGAATGATCCTCAGCTCACCTTATTAAGACAAATAACAGTTTAGAGTTAAGTAGTGAACAGAATTTATGTCAATAAACTCTTATGCATGAAGTAGCACTCTATAATAACTGCATATGGACTCTAGTTATGACATTGCAATTACTGTAACTAAACTAAGAGGGACAAGTGCCATTTGAAAAAAACGTAATATATGTTTACAGAAGAAAATGTAAAATTTAACACCTACTTTATATTTTTACTATTAAGACACCATTTGCTATTAAGACAGCATTAACTATCAACTAGTTCTTAAATTCTACAGATCAATTTAGAACTCCAAATTTAAATTTGGATATGGAATGTATAATGCAATACATGCAAACTCATTATATAACGGCGTACACATCTCCAAAATTTCTTAGGTTTTTGTAGATTCTAGTAAGTGGTCCTATTTTACAAACAGTGAGAAATGAAAACAAGCAGATGCAATTTTGCTAGTAAGATATTAATTGCAAATATCATAGTTCAGTTGTACAGATTTTACAGCTGCCAAAATCTGTTGTCTTTGTAGTGCCATTACTCCAGTGTTGCAGGTCAAATCCAACAAACAGCTGTTCATTATCTGAGGATTCTACTAAATAATGCAGTACTACACAAACAATGGGATATGTACTGAACCAGCCTCAGAGGGAAGCAGAACATGGGAAAACAATTTCTTTTAATCTTGTTATGGATTAAAGGGCTGTATTATATAATTCATTTCTTACAAAACCTGGCAAAATAGTGATATGAAATGTGTAAATCTCCTCTTCCTATTTTCACGTGTTTTTTTCTTTCACTTCTTCTTGAGACAAAGTGTCATTTTAGCTCTTTTAAAACTATTCACAAAACTGAGTCAAATTCCTAAACCAAATTCTGCTTAAGAAAATTTGGCTGTCACATTTAAAGACTATCTGAAGAAGCAGAAACCTCCTTTGACCTAGAAGAGCAGGATGGGGAGGCTGGAAAGTGCATGCCCACAGTTGATGCTCCTGTTTTAACAGGAGCAATGGCAGCTCTAGAACAAAACCTTCAGGCTGAGCACTTAAAAAAGATTAGCCCACATGGCAGTACTTTGCTGAAATTTTATTGAATTTGTTGACAGTGGGGTTTACAGAATTAAATGAATGGTAAAACACTTAGCAATTATTACTCATTTTCATTTTTTACTAGGAAGCTAGTTTCTTCCATAAAGGTAAAGGTGCTTCTTCGCTCAATTCACTTTATTTTACTGGTCCTTCATGCATTTATCACTATCCGCATAAATTGCCTTCTCTTCATTTATTCTGGTTTCATATCATTGGGCTTTTCCCCCTTTTGTAACAGCAACAACTAAAAATCACTCAAAAAAAAAACCAAAAAAAAACCAAACCCCTTCCATATTATTAGGTAATTCCAGGCAAAGAGAGTGCAACAATAATTAGATCAACTCATGTGGCATCTACGCCCTGATTTCTACAGTGTGTAGTAGACTGCACTTCAGAATAGGTTTTATCTTGTCCTTGGAACCAGCTCCAGGCTGCTTGGAGGTTCAGCCTGGGGCTTTGATCCACACATGCCTGATGGGGATCCAAACCCTCCTGCTGCAGAGGGGAAGGGAGCTGCCAAGGGTGCTCTGTTCTACAGGGCCACCTGTTTCACATCACACAAAAGCTGCCCTGGAAACTGAACTGACGTGTGGGAAGTGGGAACAACCAAGGGATTTCCTTCAAGACTGTGCTACTGCATCAAACCAAAGTGCTAAGGCAGACAGAGCCCACTGCAACTCATTTATTTGAGAACTTTCTCCAACATTCGGCTTAATTATCATTCAACCTGAGCAACATTCACTCCGACCCAGCTGTAGGGGGTTTGCACGGCAAAGTTTTGGTAGTGGGGGGCTACAGTGGTGGCTTGTCTGAGAAGCTGCCAGAAGCTTCCCCCTTGTCTCACAAAGCCAAAGCCAACCAGCTGGAAGACTGCTGGCCAAGGCCAAGCCAGTCAGTGACAGCAGCAGCACCTATGGGATAACATATTTAAGAGAAGGAAAAGATATGGTGTGCAACAACAGCCAAAGAGAGGCAGGAGAAGGTGAGAGGAACAGCCCTGCAGGCACCAAGGTCAGCAAAGAAGAAGGGGTGGAGGTGCTCCAGGTGCTGGAGCAGTGATTTCCCTGCAGCCTGTGGGAAGAACATGGTGAGGCAGCTGTGCCCCTGCAGCCCATGGAGGTCCATGCTGGAGCAAAGATCCAACTGCAGCCCACCGAGGGACCCCACACTGGAGCAGGTGGATGCCCCACGGAGACTGTGACCCTGTGGAAAGCCCACGCTGGAGCAGGCTTCTGGCAGGACCTGTGGACCCATGGAGAGAAAAGCCCACACCAGAGCAGTCTCTCCCTGAAAGAATGCACCCCATGGAACAGACCAACAGTGGAGCAGTTTGTGAAGAACTGCAGCCCATGGGAAGGACTCACACTGGAGAAGCTTGTTGAGGACTGCCTATTGTGGGAGGGACCCCATACTGGAATAGGGTAAGAGCTTGAGGAGCAAGGAAGAGCAGAGACAACGTGTGATGAATTGACCACAGCTCCCGTTCCCTGTCTCCTTGTGCCACTGGAAGGAAGGAGGCAGAGAAATCAGGAATGAAGTTAAGCCCAGGAAGAAGAGAGGAGTGAGGGGAAGGTGTTTTCTAAGATTTGGTTTTATTCCTCAACATCCTACTCTGATTCACCTGGTAATAAATTCAATTAATTTCCCCAAGTTGAGTCTGTTTTGCCCATGACGGTAACTGGTAAGTGATCTCTCCTTGTCCTTATTTCCCAGGCCACATGCCTTTCATTTTATTTTCTCCTCCCTGTCCAGCTCAGGACAGGAGTAACAGAACAGCTTTGGTATCAAGCCAAGGCAAACCCACCCACCCAGCACAAAAACAGATGAGTTTGGGTTTTTTTGTTGTGTTTTTTCAGTTGTTCTTCAGAGTGCTCTGTTCTTTGTTCTTATGAATTTTGGAGAAATTATTTCTGAGAGAAAAGGGCATGAATTCTCTTTGGAATCCCATGTACAGAGAACATCATACTACATCAAAAATATACCATTTCACTTTTTTTTGTATAGAATAGTGGTTTAAACTCTACTTCATGGAGCAATATAAATCCTCTCTTTTTTGGAAACTGGAAAAGAAATATTGTGAAATTACTACTTGGGGAAATGTACTAATTTCCTGTGTTCTATGTGCAGTTTGTTTCCTCTAGTGGTACAGAAATGTGGATTCTGTTTACCTTGAAAATATTCAAAATTATGTGTAAATGTTGTGAATACATTAACCTCACATTTATTAACTTCACTAATGCACAATACTAATTTCTGCAGTGCAAAGTAAAATCAAACCAAAATAAAATTTGACAAACATCTATTTCTTTCCTGTCATTTTTCTTCAGGTGGTATCTGGGGAGACTCATTTGACGTGGGTGTATTACTACAAGTGCCAAACAGTTTTACCTAAGGGGATGGGGAGAAGACATAAGCCTGAAAAATCAGCGGCCTTGCTCTTCCAGAAATACTGTTTCACCTCTGGCTAGTTCTTCCACACTTCTGCAACTGCCTTAAAGCAATCCTACCTCCTCCTGCTGCTTCCTTGGGCAATTATTACAACTTGTGCCAGGATGAATACACCTTTGCCTAGCTGATTAAATATACCTGAGATTAGTACGAAGAGCCATTTTTGCTACATGCCCAGTGGTGAGACAGAAGGGCCTGAGAAGGTGCTCCCCACCTGGATGTGTCTCATTTGGCTCTCCTTTGTCTGATGTAGCTAGTAACATATTGTTTCTGGACTGCTTTTTCCTATCTGTCCTTTCCCATCTTACACATTAATGAAGAAAAATTATACCACTTTTATGCAACATGGGACTTGTTCCTATATTATAGCTTTAGTAATTTCTTCTTTTAAACTTCTTAATTTACTTTAATAAAGAATTTTATGTCCGTACTCTCACTGTTGCACCATATATATACTAGGACACCCTTAATGCCCTTGATTTCTCCTGCTCTCTTTCTGTGGCACATCATAATTTCTGTGGCTTTTTTTATTCTAATTAATTATAGGATGTTGGGAGTTATTAGCTTGGGACTTCTGGCGTGTAAGTGGTGTGGGGTTGGTGCTCTGAAGTAGTTTTTAAACTGACTGTGTATTACATTTTTGCAGTCATCTAGACTCCCTGGCTGCACCAGTACTAAAGGAAGTAAAGCCAGGAAGAAAGCTCAAATGCTGGATCTGCAGCCATTCCCACTGTTCCCCTGCTAGCGCTCTCTCTGGCATCGCTATGGTTTGGGGGCAAACTGAAGTGGTCCACGGATCTGCTGGATTCACCGCTGCAGGCACGGCTGCTTCTCCAGATGGTTTCTGGCCTCTTAATCCTACCATTTAAAATTATCTGGTGCCCCCTCCTAGCCTCACTCCTGTGCTTAAAGGCCATTCTGAAATGATAAGTGCCTAACATAACTGGATTTTTTAACACTGGTTATGCAAATGCGATGATACAATCATGGCTGGGGGTTCATAATGTAGTTTTATTCTTGTGTCTGACAGATGTCACGATCATTGATGATCCTATTTCACACTGGCTATACTGTAATTTTACGTCCTCAGTAAAGCTTAATTGCATGTAAGTTGAAATGTTTTTTCACAAAAATTTGGTATATGATGAGGCCATAAGGCTGAGGAACCACAAACAAAGTATTTAGGATATTAAACACAGTGTTTGCCACAATTGCTCTACAAAGGCTCCTTTACACTACTCCTAGCTAAACCTAGCCAAATCCTAGGGGTTTAATACTTAAAATTATGCTGATATTACACTTTACCATCACTTGACTTTCCTAGAATCCCCTTTTTTTGGAAGCTAGTACTCCTCCTATGCCAAGTGGATTGTTCTTGCCTTTCTTGACTTTTCAATAATGAAGTATCTGAGTATTGCGTCTCTAAACATATGCCATGTGAAGTTTCTGTAGGTCTGAAATTAAAAAAAAATAAAATTTTTCTTAGCTGCATTTGTGACTTGCATTAAAATGCCAGATTTTCTGGCATGTTTTTAGAGCTGAGAGGAGGGGATTTTTAAATAGTATCTGATAACTATAGGAACCAATGAGAAATACAGCGTCTTGTTATGGGAAGATAAGATATATTCAATGAGGTCTGAGCTTCACACATACCACTATTTCTGGTGATCCAGTGAATGTACTCAGATTCCACAAGCAAGAATGACCTATTCAATCTTACATACCTATATGTTAGTAGCTACCATGACATCCTGCATAATATATGCTGTGAATTAGCACTGAAATATTCTATCCTTCTGGTACCAGGGTGAATTTTTAAGCCATCTTACGAACAATTAATTCCAGTCCCCACGTTGCCAGAAGAAAGCCCACTGTTAAGGACACCTACAAGAGCAGAGAGGGCAATACTTCTGGCTACTGTTCAGATTCTAGGCAGATTCTCAGCACTAAATATACACTTTAGTTAGAGTGGTAAAGCATCACAGGCTGGGGCACCCACAGACTGACAGCAAAGCATGGCTGTCAGAAAACCTTCATGGAATAAGTACAATATCTCAAGTAACAAATCAGAATGACATATTACCAAAAAGCTGCAAATTTAGCATCTGCATTTGAAGACAGGTGTGTGGGAGAGCTACTGCAAACAACACTAGCAAGACCTCCTCCAGCATAATGTAGAGACTTCTGGTCAGTATTCTCTGAAAGATGAACTCAGATCACAAGTGCAAAGCCAGGTGTTAAGAGCATACAAGGGGAACAGAAGTCTAATTAAAATAGAATAATTTATCTTGCTTATTGTAATAAGTATCAAAGAAGTTAGGATTTCTTTCTGTATACCACCAGGGAACAGACAGGAGTCAGAGGAAAAGTCATTTCAATTAAAGGGCACTGAATCTAAGCTGTCCAGCAACTCTTTTGGCCTTGAAAGCAGAAAGCATATTAGAAGGACAAGCCTGAAAGAAAACTGTTTTAAGAGAGAGTAGGGACTGCATAGCAATAAGGCCCTGTACTCTATTCCTAAGAATGGGTGCATATATTAAAAACTGGAGTGTATCCTGAGTAACAAATGATAAACAGTTGGAAATTAAAGTTTATGAATCATTGTAAAATAAATCTTTAAAAATAAATACAAAGATAACTTGTTTCAGGAATCACTTATCTGCTGAATAATTTTACTGTATTTGGGTAAAACTTAATGTGGCATCAGGAACATGTATCTATAAATTCATGTGGTGGTTAGTATTATGTTCCAACGGTGTCCTGTCTTACATGGAAATAACTAGACAGAACTAAAGAAACTAAATATGTATGTGAATTATGTTAATTCATGCTAGAAATAGAAAACTGTATTTTTTTAGAAAAGGATCTAACAGGAAAAATTTAAAAAGAAGGTTGGAATAGCTGCCTTCTTACTCAGCTTTACTGTGCAAACACCCATCATTCAGAAGACATCTTTCTACAAATTTCTTCTGGCAACTCCTGTCTAGTCTGGGGATGGCTACTGGAGGACAATTTATAGGTCAATGCATTTTTCAGAAGCAGACATCATGATCTATGAGCAATACTCACAATTCAATTAATTATTTTTGACTGATAAAGGTAATAATGATGATATACTCAATTTAGATTGTCATAAGGTGTTTCATTTGGTACCATGTGACCTTCTGATTATTAAGGAAGTAAAATGACACAAACTGTACATTAAAAATTAAAAACCCTTCAAATTAAAACTTGCTTATTAATATGAGGTCAAAAGTCCAAATTCAAACTAAGAGCCCAAATATTTTAAATACTCTGAATACTGTGTAATATACAATTATGCTTAACTCCTCATTAGTGATAGTTTAGTTTTCTGTTTTCTAAACTGAGATTTCACCAAAGGGGGAGTGATTTATGACACAGAATTCTGAAAGGCTCATAGAGATTTTTGCAGAAATTTATTCTTCTGCAGCTAAAATCAACTTACAGAACCACCATGATTTCGAGCAAGCTAATTGTTTTGATACTCCAATGAAAACTGGGCTGTTTTCTTCTTAAGTGACATCTGCAGGTGGCCTGGGATCGCAGAAGCTTTGTGCTCTTCCTACAGACACACCATTTGTGAGAATTGGCTACTACGACATTAAGCCTGAGGTGGCTTTTTACAGCCTTCCTCAATCATTCGAGCAGGCTAAAAAGACAATGAACGCCATTCTCTGCTCCTCCAAATCCCTTCTCCACTGTGATGCCTACGAAAAATTGAGAAGGAAGCGGTAGCTGATGGCTGCTGTCCAGAGTGTTGCCAATATGGTTTTGTTATTACCTCGTGCTTCCCAGCTGCCCCAAACCAATTTCTCTTTCTTGTAAACTCCATGGCATGGGTTCTGAGCGTGCACAACAGAGAGGGAAATGGAAACGGGGTGATTATGGGCAGTCTTGTAATAGAAAGAAATCATCGTAATTCCTCCACCAACATTAAAATCCCTGTTCTCATCCAAACCCAAACCACAATGTTTGCTTCCTCCCACAGCAGACACTAATTCCAATTTAGACAGGGCAAGGTAAAAGAATTTCTTCCACAATTTAATCACAAAAGCTTTCTAAGGGTATAGGCAGATGCACATTTTGTCTGTACAAGAACATTTTATGGAGCTATGTATGGGGAAGAAAATAAAAAATCTGCTCTGGAAGAAGTCCATCTTGGCCTCTAAAAGCACTAACACCTTTAATTGAAATCTGCTGAACAAACATGATCTGCTAGAGTGCCGAAAGCAGTGCAGTTCTACAAATGGGAAGTATGGCTGTGTCAAATGGAATTATTTCACCAAACCTTTGTTTCACCAGCCCTTTCTTGGCAGGGCAATTTGTGGAAAGGAGTGTACAAGACCAAGAAGCTTTGTAGATTACTTCTGAAGAGTATCTGAAGAGGGTTATAGGGCGATGCCCCCAATGAGACCTGCACTCGAGATCCATTTGCCTTCCCAGCCGTGATTCAGAGAGCAGCAGGCACACACCGACCAGCCTGATGAAGAGGAACAGGTAGAGGAAGGGTACTCAGCCCTGCACAGACCTGCCTCACAGCATGTTAGTAATGACAGTCCTGGTTTTCGGGCTTTTCAAAGGGCAATTAAAAAAAAAGATGCATAGGTATCTTATAAACTCAGATATAGCCAGACTGAGCTTCAATGTGTAAGGCTCAGAGTGAGCTAATTGATCTCAGGGAAAAAAAAATCCGTTAATAAATATGCTTTTCTTATTCAGTTAGATTACCCCTCTCCATTTCACTATTCCCTTTCATGCCTGCGTGAGTCTTAAAATGTGATAATCAGAAAGGACCATCTGCATAACAAAATCCCCAGAAACAACTGCAGAGCCTGTGACTACTCACTTGCATTTCAGAGGAAGGATGCAGCACATATTAATGCTTTACTGAAGGGAACTCATCCATCTTCTCAGACAGGAGTCTGTCTTTTGCACTCTCACCGCACCGCAAAACACCACATCTTACCATATCTTCACATCTCACAGTCTCTAATGTGTCTGTTCCCTTAGCGTGCCAGGGAGGTGAGAAATGCTATCACCCCATTCTGCTCCTGGGAATCCAAGTCAGGCAACACGTCTGCACTGCCAAACAGTGCCATCCTTGAGTAAACTCCCTCACACAGATCATCTACGCTGCCAACAGGTGAGGGAAGGCAGTTCACTCCAAGGACCGCCTCTAACACCACGGTGACAGGCTTGGTTTGGTCTGTGTTGAACAGTCCTCTGATACCACTCTATCCCTAAGCTTAGCCCTGCATGTAGCCTAGGACACACAACATCTACTACCAGTTTTGTGTCTGAAAAAACTATAACGCAGGGGAGGCTGCACTTCACACAAACAAAACTAAAAATAACCCCATAAACCTACAGAAAAAAACCCAACAGTAATAGTAATACCTAAGAGTAGGAGTCCACCACAGGTGGCTGAGAAGGAACCCAAAGCCAAATGACAAATACTATAGTCCTGGGCAACCTGTTTGAGAGAGTATGGGCATCAGGCAGTGTGGCTATGAACTGCTCTCCACCACTAGGAGAAATTTAACTCTATTGCAGCCAAAACCAGCACAAGCTTGCTGTCTGCCTTCTTGCCACCTAGCCAGATGGCCCCAGAGAAGGGGTGGGGGAACAGCCTGCCAGCCAAGCTCTCTTCTTTACTTGGGAGCTGATGTTAAACCAAGGCTTGACACTGGCCAAGGAGGCAGGAATCTCACCCTAAGGATGATGTATGCAACAGAGAAGCTGTGATCAAACCAAGGTAATGCCAGAGGCCACTGACTGACACCAAGGATTCCTCTATGTCCTCATTATTAATAGCTTTTCTTTAATATCCGTCTTGGAGCAGCCTTCCCCAAGCCTGTCAGCTGCTGCACAGGTCATGTGGTAACTACAGGGCTGCACAGGATGGGAAGGCAGTGCTCTCCTGACCATTCCCCATGGCTTTCCAAGCACCCTTCCTGGGGGCACTGCCTGCACGCCCTGGGCCGCCCATCTGGGGCACCCGATGTGCTCCCTGCCAGCCAGGCACTGGCAGCTCACAATCTGCCTCTAGAAGGAGGTTGAATTTCATCAAAACTTGTCACACAATCTAACTGTAGAGCTCAGTTATCTTAACTGGCAGGTATACAGCTAATTGTTCACCTGGGGTGTGAAACCTGAGGAACAATGTGCCACATAAATAGAGAATTTTTGTATAATATAAGCAATGTGTGCAGCAGGGTGTCACAATCACTGTTGGTAACTGCTGACAGCTAGAACGTCTCATCTGATAGAAATAAATAAATTCCACGTTGCTGAAGGTAATTCATGGATTTATTTGTGTATCACAGCACATAAAATACAAGACCACTTAAGGATATTTTCTCCTCTATGTCTTTGTTTTCAAATAAAATTTAGTTTTCACTAAAAAAGAGGTGGGTACAGCCAGAGAAAGTGAAGTTCCCATTTGCTCATGGGAATTGATAAAATAGTTCTTGTTTCATGCATGTGTTCACCATAAAAGCTATGCACCACACACACCATGTAACAGTAAAAGTGAGCTAGAATTCCTGACATCGACAAAACAGAATCTCCTGCTGAAATCAGTTATTCCATATGTAAAACTCCCGTAACTCTGTTACAAAACTTTTGAATTCCTTAAACTAAATTTTATGGAATCCCCTAGAAGTATATACTATTTTGATACAGAGATCAGGGACGGTTCTCTGCTATATTTTAACTATATCTGACCATCTAAAGGAAAGTGAGTATTTCTTGACAGCGTATTTTGTTTTATTCTTTGATAAGGACTGAGCAAAAATTGTGCCCCTTCATAGTGAAGCTATTTTAAAAATAAGCTTTAAGGGGGCAAATGATCTAAGTAAGAGGGTCTGTCTGCCCTCTAAGATAAGCAGAAAGACAATTTATACTTTAAAACAAGTTATGGACTTAAATAAATGGGTATCTAATCTTAATTACAAAAATTTATCTTTCTTTCTGGTGTGCCCCTTTCCCTTTTCTCCAGGGGGAAGTTCTGTGGGTTGTTTTCTTCTTTTTAATTAGAGCCTTAATAGATAATCCTCAAAGTAAAATCTACAGGTTTTGGGTGCAAAAAACTGCTATTATTTTAACTTAGTCTTACTGTACTATTTTTACAGTATTTTTCCTCTATCCTGCAAGAATCTTTACACTATAAACTTCCAGTAAAAGAATAAATAAAGAAAAAATGTTCCATTTTAGGCTAAGAATATTGTGCCAATCTTGGTAGAAAAAATACAAGACAATTCTACAGTAAACTGTCTCTAGTTGAAAATTCAGTTATCCTCATTCATCAAAACAAAGCATGAAGTTGAAAGCTTATTTGGGAGCATTCTGAGGGGTCAGTAAAAATAACAATAAAAGTGAGGATTGTAGAACCACAGTTCTTGCCAAATAATAAATTAACTTATTTACATATTTCAGGTGGCACTGATACAGCCTGATACACCTTGGACTACATCATACCTTTGCATTCCTGCATTCAGGTTTCATTATTGAATAAACCACAGTATATATAT
>VZRQ01004339.1:0-10221 GCA_013397975.1 Machaerirhynchus nigripectus
AGGAGCTGGAATGTCACCTTGCTGGTGAGCACAGGGCCCCACTGCTGAAAGCAGCTCTGTTGCTCTGGGCTCTGCTGAGTGCAGGTGTCCAACAGCTCCTGGGGGCTCTGGAGACACCCTGGCCAAAGGCAGAGGAGCAGGATACTCTTCTCTGCCCTTGGAATGGGCTCAAGGAGCTGGGACAATATTCTATTTGCAAGCTGTCAGTGGTGGCCATGTGCTGGTTTTGATGTGAATTATGCTAAATCCAGCCTGGCAGCTAAACCTGACTTAACATCCAGAGAGTGAGGCCAAGACTTGGCAGAGAAGCTGCTGAACTGACCTGGAGATACAGGACTGGCAGTGAACCACTTCCAGCTGCTGAATTCCATTCCCACTTTTAAACGGGCAGGTTCTTCCCCTTTCCCTTTTCCTCCAAATTTGTCTCAAACCAGGACAAAGTGTGGGAAGGTTCTTCCCCTGGGTTTTAGGGATGTCCCCCAGGGACCTCGAGCTTAGGAGGAAGAGATCTGCCCACGAGTGTTGGTCTGGGTGAGTTACATCAATCTCTACTTAATAATTGTTTCTTTCTCCTGGCTCTAATATAATTGCTCCCAGAGGAGAGAACATTTCAAGATTCCCAAATTCCAAGAAATACTCCATTCCAGTTTGTAAATCTCTGAATTGTTAGTGACCTTAAGAGTTTCCACTGCTGCAAGTGCAGAGGGACAATTTCCTTTGGGAATCACAGCCAAGGCTCTGATCTGGGGGGGAAGAGACACCAGGGAGTGCTGCCTTCATGGGAGCCATGTGAAGGAGAGACTAAACCAGGGAGCAGAAAAGCTGATTTGGGAGAAAATCAACCTGGCCAGAATTCTGCTCCCATTTAGATTAAAAACAAACAAACAAACAACCCTTTCTTTGATTCCAGAGAAATCAGTTCAGCCAACACTGGGCTCAGAGAAATTGCTACGAGTACTTGAGTGGTTGGAGTAGCCTGAGGATTATCTTGGTGTGCATCAAGGTGAACAACCCAGGAGCATTTTTAAGCAGCAATCACAGAGCACTGAGAGAAAAGCAGAGCTTTAAAACGATAATGAAAGAGAAAGAGGCGATTCAGATCTAATCCCTTTATGGGTCAGCTCCAGGCTGGGAGGTTTTTATTTCTGGCTGTGCTGCTGAGAACAGAGAGCCCAAGCCAATGTCCCTGTTCCCACCTTTCCCATCCAGCCCAGGCTTCTGCTGTTCCTGCCCATCCCAGGGCCACCAGCCCTCCCCTCCTCTCCAGATCCTCTGCTCCCCGACCTGAATAACCTCAGCTGAGATGTGGCAAATTGCATATTTGTGTGCTAATTACCGCCTTAGGCAGCAGTTACAAACCCAAACAAAATTCTGCATCAATGGCCAAGCGAGCCAGGCACTGCTGGAGCCAGGCAGCTCTCTGTTTTCATCCTGAACAGAGGCTCAGGAAGGAATCACAGCTCCAAGAGGTCTGGAATTAAGGAGAACTGTATTTCCCTGCTGTGTTTCATTTCGTGAATACATGTATGTGAAATTATGGCTCTCTCTGTTGTAAATCCTATTGGAGGTTATGTCGGGGAAGTGATAAATGAAGGTGTAGACACTTGACAGCGTTCTGAGGGATCTTTTAGTGCCTGTCCCGGTGGGCAGCCATGTCCTTTTCCGTGTTCTGTGTACTCTCTGCCCATGTGAAGGCAGAAGAATTCCATGAGCCGAGTGCTCGGTGAAGAGGATCTGCTTTCACCCCACCTCTGTTGTATCTTTTAAGGAGAGCACTGGGATTCACACCACCCTGTCACCACATCAAGGCGTGCAGGGAGGGAGCTGCACAGCAAGGCCATCTGTGGGTAGAATTAATGGGAAGAGCAATGTATGTGTGGGAAACGTGTCCTGACCGACACAACTACCTGGGGAAAATGAGAGCAAAATCAGACCCGACTCTCTTCCCTATAAAAGTCAGTTCTGATCCAAAAATCCAACAGCCTGCAATTAACAGATTCTACACATTTTGTCCTGCTCTGGCTTAAAGCTGATGTGTTCCTGGCAGAGCCTTTGAGGCTGATGCTGACACCTAAATTATCAACCTCTCAACATCTGCCCTCGGAAAACTTGGCTCTGGTAGCGCAGCAGTAAAAAACCCAGACATTTCTCCCCAAACACTGGAATGGTCACGGTCTGGGCGAGGCAGTGCAATCTCAGCTGCCAGTGGGAAGCCCAGGAATGCAAATTGGGCTTGAGGCAATGTAAAGCATCACCAGCATTCTGCAGCTGATCACCCCTGGCACATCCCAGTGCACAGGGACAGGCAGAGGAGCTGAGGGGACAAAGCCAGTCAGGAGCTTCCAACAGCAGCTGCTGAGGACAAGAGCTGGTGTCTGGGAAGACACTGGAGAACAGAGTTATGGAATTAAAGAATCCTTCAAGTTGGAAAAGCCCTCCCAGCCCATGGAGTCCACCCTGTGCCCAATCCCCACGTTGTCCCCAGCCCAGAGCTCTGAGTGCCACCTCCAGGCCTTCCTTGGGCACCTCCAGGCATGGGGACTCCAACCCTCCCTGGGCAGCCCCTGCCAAGGCCTGAGCACCCTTTCCATGCAGAAATTCCTGCTGCTGTCCAAGGAAGGAAAATTCATTTCCGATTCTCCCAGAGGGTCTGTAACTCATGAGCACAGACCACTGTCCTGTACCTGCCTGCATCCTGAGCGTACCCACCCGGCCTTTTCCATCCTACTGGGAACTGTGGGTATTTGGATTCATTCTCCCTGGGTACTTTACCCTTTTCTTACCCTCATTTCTATGCTCACAGCTCCTGCAAAGTGGCCAACGTTTCCACCCTCCTTCCTGTTTAAATCCCACAGACCTCACCATAACAGAACGTTTTGCTGTAAGTCACAACTTGCAGTGGCTTATTTGTGCTTCAAGATTTTGATACCAGACAAATTCTCCTGGGACACCCCAAATCCACAATCAACTGGAAAATAAGAAGAATGCAAAGCTGTGGATCAGCGGAAATTCCTTTTCCCCCTCCATCACCCCCAGCTAAGTTTCAAACCCAGCTGACAAATTCTGGGTGCTGTGGTGAGCAGAGCCAGCTCTGGTTACCTCTGTGCCTTTTCCTGTGTCACTGCACAGCTGCGGGAACTTTAGGGAGAGTCCTTTAGGAAGGATGACTTAGGAACAGATCCACTTTGGGGAGGAAGGGCCCAGTGCTGAGATACAATTCAGCCAAAGCTCGAACCACAGAGCCTTTAAAATCACCTATAACTGTACCTTGAACAGGGAAAATAAATTAATGGGTGTGCATGGGAGAGACAAATCTACCGAGGCTACTGCACCAGAGATCGGGGATGAATCCTGTTCTCCTGGTGATGGAGATGGAGATGCTGATGTGGGAGAGAGCTCCAGTTCAGGTCACTCCTGAAGGACTGTCCTCGTTGTCCCCTGCACGCTGCTCTGCACTGCAGGGAGCTCTGGGAGGCTCCCGGAGGACAGAACCCTGAAATCCAGGAACGGTGTGGCTGTTCCAGCAGCCACCTCAGGCAGCAGGCTGCAGACAGCCTGCGTGATTGCACACGGTGGGGAGATGTGGGATCCCCAGCAGGAACTGCTCCAACCTACACCACACTTTAGTCCACCCAAAAATTCCCACAGCGGGCTCCTCGCTTGGATGTTGGCTCAGGGGAAGCCCCCGTGCTCCAGCCAACTTTGATTTCACTTCAAAGATAAACCACAGCGTCTTAAAAACACCTCGCAGGAGGGTGCTCGGAGAAATCTGGGATAGTTTTCCTAACTCAACACCAACGTGTTGCTTTTTCCCTGACTGGCCAAGCCGTGGGATTGCAGCATCTCTGCTGAGTGGTGCCCACTGAAGAGCTAAATCTGAATTTATATTCCTTTCTCACAGCGATGCCAAGCACCAGCGGGCACAGCAAAGCCTGAACCGAAGCCTTGGCATGTTTTAAAGCCAATATTTCTATTTTCAGCCGAGTTTCTCTGGGAAGGGAGGTTCCCATAATCATTCCACGCCGCTGCCTTTTTGTCCTTCCCCCAAAATTCTTTGATAGCAGCATCGAAGCTATTAAGATGCAAATCACTTCAGGAAAGCAGCAGCCAAGATAGAGGAGAGCAGTTCCCAAACATCCCTCTGAGGGGATGTGCTGCAGTTTCACTTCCTGGTCATTAAACGTAAGGAAAATCCATGGAAAACCAGTTGTTCCCAGTCTCCAGGAGAGGGAAGGGCCTGTGAGGAGATGGGAACCACCAGGAGCCTGGAATTCACCCCTCCTTTTACTCAGAGCAAGACTTCTGGGTTCAGCAGCATTTCTCAGCTCATCCACAAGGGTGATCTCTCCTTGAAAATGGTTTTTAACAGGAATACACTTAAGAAGGGATAAATAGCCAAACATTTGATGCACTGATCATGTTGTGCCATAGCTCTTATCTCCTGGAATAAAGCAGGGAGACTTTTCAGAAAGGGAGAATTTCAGAAAATCCTGCTTTTGTACCTGCAAAAGCTGGAATTTCCCATCGCTGTATTAAAACCTGAACTTCTCCCACTGTAAATATTTTTTTGCCTTCCCAGAGAGTGTGGAAAACAGCTCTGGGAGCATCTCTGCAGTTCTTTTAAAGCCAGAGCCAGCCACTGCTGCAACCCCATCTCCCTCAGTCTAACTCCATCCACGAGACCTGTAGAGGGCAGTGGATAAAAGAAAATCAAGCACCAGAAAGGGCTGTAAATATTAAATACAAATTAAAAAAAAAATAAATTTGGGATCTCATCTAATGACTTCCTCATATGGAAAAGCTTCCAGGTAATTCCATGGATTAATGGATTACTGCAATGGGATTTTTCCAAGCCCAAATCCCAGGCTCTCTGGCAGATTGCACTGACAGGCTTTACAGCAGAGCTCTTCCCTCGGGATTTAATTTTTTTTCTTTTTCCCCAGCAGAAACCTTGCACCTGAACTCAAATGTGCGGCTGGCCCTCCCATGCCACGGTGCTCATGGGCAAACAAGATTTCCCCCTCCTCCACGGGGAGCCACATTAGGCCGAGGAAAAGGGAAAATACAGCTGAGCAAAGCTGAGTGTTTACACAATATACAGCAGTGTAACATCACTGCTCAAATTAATATCAATTTAATATCAAACCAGCCAGGACCCGGAGCAGAAAGCAGCCTCCTGGATAATTCCTCTGTGGTTTTCAGGCACGCTGCTAATAACTTCATTATCCATTTGGCATATACAATTAACTCGTTACTGATGGAATATGTAAAATCCAGGGTGAAACTCCAGTTAGGCAGAGCAGATAAAAGCATTACAGCAGCTACAGGATGCTCTGCCTTATCTTGCACATGAGAGCATTAATCAATACAGCGCCCATGCCTGTGATCACCTCATTTGAGCCGTGCTGTAGTAACTTCTCCCAGCTCTGAAAACCTCGTGCAGTTCTGAAATGGGCTCTGCAGCTGCCACAGGCAGAGCTCTGCACACCTCCGTTAATGCCCTGTTTATCTCCGGCATGCAGATCAGGTCTGCAGAGGCACCGGAACCGCCAGGAACCGAGAAGGCAGCGAAATAAGGCTTGGAAATGCGTGTGTTCAAGGTGTTCATACGGCAAGGCCCCGCGGCCTGGAGCTGCTGGGGCGGGCAACTGGGAGCTGCCCCAGTGAGTCACTGGTCCCTGCTGCATCCAAGCCCTCCGGAAAGGCAGAGACATCCAAGCAGGGAGCCAGCGCTGCCTCCTCCTCCTGCCAGACTCCGGCTGAGTCACCGCGTTATAAATTGCCGCTGCTCCCGAGGAGTCAGACGCTGACAAGTCACTCTTTACCTGCTGCATTTTTTAACCTTGTTTGTGATATTTTTTTTTTTCCTCCTCTCCCTGCCACCGTTTCATCTCTTTCCCATCGGTGTTCCCTGTTCTGTCCGTTCCCCCGGATTTAAAAAGGGGTGGAGAGCTAATGGCTGCTTTTGTAATGCCCGTTGGTGAAGGCAAACACTCCATGGACTTCTGAGCCTTCCTCATCCTCCGGCAGGGTCGCTGCAGTGTCCCGGAGTGAGAGCCCCTAGGAATGAACAACTGGGACAATGCTATTCGTGCTCAGAGCGGAATGAAACAAAATCATTTTGCTAGCGTCTGTTATGTAGATCTCTGTATGTCACAATAATGAGGGGACACATTTTGGAGGGGGTTTGCAGAGTCTGGAGGAATTTTTCTCCTGGGAGAAATCTGCTTTTGGTGATGGCACTGTTCCTTCTTCAGAAAGGACAGGGAAATGTTAAAAAAAAAAAAGAAAAAAAAGGGGAAAAGTCCAAAGCAAAAAATAAAAGGCAGGTGCAAGCAAGAAGGAGCAGTAAGAATGGAACATGGATGTGTTGGAATCAGTCCCAGGTTGGACTGGATGATCCTGGAGGTCTTTTCCAACCTTGAGGGTTCTGTGATACCACGATTCAAGAACTGACAACAACGAAAGAAAACCAGATGGGTGGCAAGGTCTCGGAGTAGCAGCTTTGGATGGAGATCAGAAATGTTGTTCTGACTTCATCAGTCACAGAAGGTGCTCACAGCCACCTCCAGCTCCACATTCACATCCACACCCACCTGCTGAGTGCCAGCCCACACCACAAAGGAGGGTACTCCTGGTTTCGGCAGGAAAGCCCTGCCAGTGGTACTTTTACTGTCCCACCCGGACCAGGTCACTCGGCACCCCCACCCCGGCTGCACCGTGCTCCCAGATGGCTGGAGGTTGTTCCTCTCTTCCCATGCAGCCTTTATTCCAGATTCTCAGTCACCCCGAGTGCTCTCCGACCAGATCACAGCCAAGTCCAACTGCTGGGAAATTCTCCCAATCACGAGGAGAGGTTGGACCTTCCCATGATGACAAATGAGTCCTCAAGTGCATCACCTCAAAGACCAAATCTCCTGCTCAGGGGTGAGCCACTGGCTCCCTGGCCCAGGCAGAGAGGCTTCAGCTAAACCCAGGCAGAATTAAAGCCTGCTCTACAAGCAGCCAGCCCAGCAGCTCAGATAACCCTGACTTTCCTGTCTCTCCCACTGGAAAATGACCATGGAATTGAATACAAATGAAGAGAAGCTGGGTTCTTTAAAGAAATCATTTGCTTTCCGTTTGCTCCCGTGGGAATGATCCAGACGCTGTGCTGAAGTTCTCTCCAGCATTCCTGTGAGCAGAGTTTTCCATTTTAACCAAAGGAGTCAGCATGAAAAGACAGGTCTCACACAAAACCTCCAGTTTGTGCAAAGCCACAAATCCAGGTGCAGAGATGGCTGCACAGAACGTTCTCAGTGGAGGGCATTGGGAGCTCTCAGGATTTGCTTCCCCTGCCTGCTCCCTTCTGGACACTCCTTCTCTGGATGTGACCTTGTGAAAGCACTCTTTGGGGAGGAGGGAAGGTCTCTGCTAGTAAATGTGAGTATTTGCTGTGAGCTATCATTTCTACCTGCTCATAAAAAATTATTATTTTAAATTATGTAAGGTGGGGATGATAACTGTGAAGAACAAAACCTGAAACCTCAGAGGTATTTGCTCCATTTTATGGCCTCTCACCTTCAAATTTCTTGACCATATGGTTATGCAGAAAACTTGGTCAAATCAATACTCTAGCAATAAAATAGCACAGCAGCAGGAAACCATTTGGCACCTTAGGCCACTGGCAAAAGAGGCAGGGTTTTGTGAATGTACTGTTAATATTCAGACAGGGAGGTGAGTCACTCAAAAATAAACACATTTAATCCAAAGACTTCTACAAACAATCCCAAATCTATTTTCATTCTCTCATTAGCAAGTACACTGAGAAGCTTCTGGCAAGCATTGCCATTTGTTTTAGCTCATTATAGGAGCTCATTAAAAATAGAAATAAAAAACCTGGAATATCCAAGCTAACTTACTGGGAACAGGGGAAAGCTTCGGTCCCCACCCTCGGCACTGCCGTTCTCCAGCTTTAATTGGAGCAAAATGAACTTGTGTCTTCCTACACCACAACTTACAGGTGAAAGCAAAATCCCTGTGTTTGAAATTGTCTGGGTACCTGGCGAAGTACTCTGCAGGGATGAAGCATCAGGAGTTTCTCAGATTATCCAAACAAGGACTGTTGGTGTCCACACACATCCTGCTTCAGCTGTGCTTTTGGGCAGCATCAGCGGATTTAATTCTCAGCCCCACAGCCCTGCTTTGCCCTCTGTGCTGGTTTGGGTGTGTTTGTCACAGACTGGCTCAGGCTGCAGGGAGCACGGCGGGCACCTGGTGGCACCTCCGTGCCCCAGCAGGGCCATCCCAGAGCACAGGGCACAGCACTGTGTGCACACAGCTCTGGAACAGCCCCAGGGAGGAGACCCCACAGGCTCTGGGGACAATCTGTTCAGGGCTGGGCACTGCCCAGGGCAGAAGCTGTGCCTCCTGTGCAGGGGGAATTGCTGGCATCGGGCCCTGCCCGTGGCTCTGGTGCCATTGCTGGGCCCCTGGAGCAGAGCCCGGGCCCTGCTCGGAGCCCTCCCTGCAGCCAGGGACACCCAGGCCTGAGGGTCCCTCTCAGCTGGGGCTCCTCTCGAGGCTGCACAGCCCCAGCTCCCTCAGCCTTTCCTCATAAAGGACAAAATCAGGGGCTCAGGGCAAGCACCAGGGTGCTTGGAACCTCAGCAGGATCATGACATCCATTTCCCGCTCCAGGACACCATCACACCTTTCATTCCTGATCCATGTTTGTTTAAAATCGTTGAAGAGATATATAACTATATCCACTATCTGGGATATTCTACATGGTTTTTCCCCTCAGAAGAAAAGCAAGGGAATTTGATCATTGCCTGACTCTGGACTCACCCTGGCTGAATTTTCCCTGGTTTCAGACAAAAGTGGAATTTCCCCTCTCTCTCCAAACTGGCCCAATGTCCCTAAGAAGCTGTCTGTGCTCTGAAGTGGGTCTTAGGAGCTTTAACAGTGCTGAGGTGGGTTTAAATCAATTCTGTTCAAGGAGACTTTTTTCTTTTTCAGAGTGAATGCTCATTCTTAGTCTATTTTTCTTTATCTAGAAAACAGAGGATAATTAAGAGAAAACATTGCCATAAATCAACAAGGGAAAAAACAAAAGAGAACAAACCTTGTACCTACATGAAGGCATTCCTCAATTTCGAACGACAAGAATTTCACTCAGTTACATCCAGATTTCTATTCTTATTTTGCCATAAAACGATAGATTTTCGCCTGAACCAGAAACCCTGTGCCAACAGCTGTTGTCTTCCATGACTCCAGCACAAGTAACTCCTCCTGCCCTTCCCAGGCACGGGACAGAGGCAGCCCAACCACGTTTTCAGGAGCAGCAGGACATTCACCTGGAACAACCTGGGAGGGGCAAGAAAGCCCAACACTCCTTCTGCACTTTTCTGAATAAAACAATGACACTGTCCAAAAAAATAAGGGGGGAACAAGAAATATAAATTGCGCTCAGACTGAAATTAGGATTCAATAGAACAGTAGAATCACCAAGGATGAAAAGGACCTCCAAGGTTATAAATTCCAACTTTGGACTGAATACCACCATGTCCACTCGGTTTTTGAACACTGGCTGATTTAGGTGAAACTGAGAAAATGTCAGTATCCAGCAGTAAATGAATTTCTTTTCAACCCTATTGTAAGAGACAGAATTTGCTTTCTTTTTCAATTCCTCTCCTTTTTACCATTGAAATTTTCTTGCTTAAGTCTCCTCAGAGGTCCTGCTGAAGCTGGTGACAGGGACAAATGGGACAGTCAGGAAGGAGGCAAAAGGCAAGAAGGGTTGACAACAGGAGCATTGCTGGCTCAAAAAAAACCCAACTAACAATCTGTATCCCAGAGAAGCTGATGGGTGAGACCACTCTCATCCCAGTGCGGTTTTATCCTGTTCAGCTGGGGAGTGATCCCGCCTTCCTTTATCCCAAGTGTGCAAGGAATGAATCGGAATAGCTGCAGATCAGTTACATCCGTTCAGATAAAATGAAGGTTTACCCTAAAACCAGTGCCAGGCACCGCAGCAGAGTCTCCCAACAGGGCTGGCAGAAGCATGGAAAAGATATTTTTCCAAAGGCTCTTTGTCACCTTCAGCAGGAATGATGTCTTCACCTATTGTATCTTTTCAAGTGGTATCTGCTTGTGTTTTGTTTTGGTTTGCTCTGCCTTTTACATTTGAAAAGCTCCTGGGAAGTCTTGAAAGGAAAAAGGACAGAGGGACACGGTTGA
>VZRQ01004339.1:10628-42428 GCA_013397975.1 Machaerirhynchus nigripectus
GAATTTCCATATGGATGGAAGCTGAATAATCAGAGTTTCATTTTACCTAATGAAATGAGTAAATAATAAACTTACAAATGTGGCTATGAATTAATCCCACCTCATCCTGTGACCTCTTTGTCTCTTGGGCAATCCTTTAGTTTATCCTTAGCAGTTTTTTCCTTAAAACAGTTTCATCATCACCTTTGGCCATTTGGTTGTGTTCATTTAGTCCTTCAGTGACAGAAGTGAAACTCTTTTCCTTACACTGTCAGGAGATTTTAGTGCCCTTGGAGAAATCTTGCACTGATCCCAAAAAAGCAGTGGGAATCTTCATGGAATAAATTGCCTAACTCTTGGCACATGCCTGGACCCCGACTCTTCATCTACGTGATGGTGAAATTCAATTTATAAATTTCCTGCTAGAAACAAGCTAATTTATTGAATACAGCCTCACCCATGAACAGCACATTTAGGTGAAAAGGTGCTGACGTGACAAAAGTAATTTTGTTTGCAAATTTTCCTGGGAGTGAAACGGAAGCGTGCATGGAAATTATCCCGAGCAAACTCCCGAATGGACGTGGCGCTTTGTGATGTGGTTTAGTGGGCAGAGGTTGGGCTGGATGACCTTGGAGGGCTTTTCCAGCCAAAAAGATTCCGGGATTTTTGCTGTACCCTCTGACTCCCCTCAAGGCCATGTGGTGCCACACAGAGACCAGTTCCTGTGAGTAAAGTACAACACCGGGATGTAGCAGAAGAGCAAAACCACTTGTACACAGAGAAGGAGGAAGCAGCAACTCCAGGGGCTTTGATGGGGTTGGCCTAGCAAAAGTACCACTAAAATGTATTTTCTTTCAGCCCACCAAAATCTTGTGGTTATCTTCCTGTCATCTCAAGAAAACTGAGCTCTGCTCGTGTTTACAGAGACTCTCTCCCTCCTCAGCACCATTTTCTGCACCAAGGAGGTGCCACCAAATAGAACAGAACAGAATCCTCAAGGCTGGAAAAGATCTTTGAGATCATCAAATCCAACCGTCCACCAGCACCACTGCTGAGTTCAAACCACACCCTGCCCCCGAGTGCCACACCCACACGGGTTTTGAACACTTCCAGGGATGGGCATGTCACCACTGCCCTGGGCAGCCCCTTCCAGTGCTTAACAACCCTTTCCACACCGCTGCCGACCAGTTAGCTCACCCCAAAGCTTCAATCCCAACTCTCTCGGCTCCATTCCTCTGATAATCTTGGTGCCTCCTCTGGATTCGTTCCAAAATGACCACTTTGAAATCAGTTTTCTCTTTACTTTCTGTTGTCATAACAATTGTAGGTCTCCTGTCTTTCTGGAGATAGACCAGATACAGCTTCTCATTTATTCCCCAGTTCCAAAGCCTCTGGAAAGTGAAACACAGTTGTGGAGGGGGTTGGTTCAGACACTGCCGAGATTACCCTGGAAAACTCATCTCCGAGGAGGCACCTCTTTATTTTCAGCTGGACCTCACTGCAGAGGTCACAGGTTTCTCTGGAGGACAGGAATGACACACTCAGTGTATTACTCAGTCAGGAACTGAATTACTGCTCTCCCAAGCCTGGCATTTGACTTGGCTGTCAAGTACACAACATCTAATAAAAGGCACTGGGCTGTTTCACTGTGCTGACTCCCAGCTCTCAGAGGCTGGAGAAGATGGGGTTGGCTCTGCCTTGGTGATCAGGAAGGAGGCCTGCCAATAATTTTGAACCAGATGAATAAACATGTGTTCTGTAAGGCTCTTTTTCTACAAATTTAATAACGAGTTTCAGGGGTTGAGGTGAGGACAGGGGAAAGTTTGGATAAGTGAAATGTAGGAATGTCCCAGGAGGGCCTAAGGTGTTTCTGGCACGTTCCCACTGGCAGTTCCCATGTTTCTGGCACATTACACCACTTCTTTTCTGACTGTAACACTAGTTCCAAGGCAAGGGCTACGAAGTGGTGGATCAGTCCTGGTAAGAGTTCCAGGTTACCTTTGGAATTAATGTCAGGTGTGATCTCAATCCCTGTCTTACAGAACGACAGGAATGATGCAGAGCCTGGCATTGCTCACTTGGTGAAGGGACAAAGCCCAGAACACACCACCAGTAACACAAAACCAGTCCAAGACAATGTTCCAAAAGAGTTTCAGGAGGGAGCTGAGTGTGAAGGCTTCACCCCTGAAAAGTCTGTGTCCCAGGCCAGGCCACGACAGGTAAACCCTGCAGAGGGACAGGCAGCAAAGGCAGCGCTCTCACACTCCTGACCCACGAGCAGAGCAGAGGGAAATGTTGTCCACCACAGCAGCAAACCTGGAGCCTTGTGCAGGCACTGCCCGGAGAGGGGAAAGGCTCCCACTTCTGCCTTCCAATGCATACAATTCCAGAATATCCCATCCTGCTGGGATGCCAGGAGAACAGGACACCCTGCCTCAGCTCCAGGGCGGTTTGGAACAGCTCCCACTACAGAGCAGCCTGTGTGTGCTTAAGAACAAGAGAGTCCAAGGAAAGTTTTGTGGGAGCCCTCTCCAAGTGAGGACTCAAAGTTTGCAGTGACCATGGAGAATTCAGAAGCAAAGTCTTATCCAGCAACGTTTTATAAACAGTCATGTTTAAAGAAACACTGGATTAGCCACTGGTCCTTGGGGGTGAGAAGAACAGAGTAAGCTGGGAAGCCTCTAAACAAAGAGTTTCATCTGCCCAGAACAGCAGTGAGGCAGTAACATCCTGCCCATATTTCCAAAAACAAGATTAGCTAATGGGAAGATGGAGAATTATAGAGCACAAGGTTGTTCAGTAGGGCTACGTTGCCATCCTCCTGCTTCTCCCGAGGGACAGCTCCTGTCTCTGTAGGGGATGGCTGGAGCTGGGCCAGGGCCGGCTCAGGCTGGAGACCAGGGAAAGGTTCTTCCCCCAGAGGGTGCTGGGCACTGCCCAGGCTCCCCAGGGAATGGGCACGGCCCCGAGGCTGCCAGAGCTCCAGGGGCGTTTGGGCACCGCTGCCAGGGATGCCCAGGGTGGGGCTGTTGGGGTGTCTGTGCAGGGCCAGAGGTGGGACTGGATGATCCCTGAGGGTCCCTTCCAGCTCAGGATATCCCATGATAATACATCACCCTGCTTCTGCCCAGACCAAACTCCTAAAGATTTTGGAAGAAGCTTTGGCTAAACCAAGAACAAGGAGTGTGGGCAGCCGTTTTTGTTGTGGCCAGAGCCAACCACTCGGAACTATGGATGAGATCCAGGGTCTTCAAAGGAAGAAATAAAGAAAACAAACCCCAAACCTTCATTTTTCTCACTTCTCTGTATCAGATGCTTGCACATCTCAATTAGAATTCAGGATGACTCATATTCCACAGCCCTTCTAATCCCTAAAATACTACCGCCACCCATAACTGCTTGCAAAGATGCTCTAAGGCACAGTGAGCAAAATCCCTGATAGGAATTTTCTTCCTCTTTATTCAAATAAATTTTAACTCTTTTCATTTTCAGACCTCCAGACTGATACATAACAGCAGCCACTATTTAAATTAGGCAGTGATGGTGAGTTTCTGTGACATACTGTCCATTATTTTATATTAAACCAAGAAAAAGTGGACTCTTATCAAAACTATTGAAAGTGGTTTTCCTTCCCTGTCGATTTACATCCAAATAACCAACTTATCAACCTTGCAAATGTCAACCTGCACTGAGGCAAGGAGCTGTGAAGTTCTTAAGCAGACACTCTCCTTGGGACCGAAAGGTCAGCGTGCATGTTATTTATTCTTCCCGGGGAAAATTCTACTCTTAAGTCAGGGAAGGCTTTCACACTATCCCCAGAAATAATAATGGAAGGTTTTAACCAAGGAAAGACCAGCCCCAGCCTAAATAAAAAAAGAATCTTCAGAAGGATTCTTTTTTTAAACATACAGACAGAAATATATCCAGAGAATAAAAGCAGGAGTGGAAGAGCATCGTCCTCTAAGGAGTGCCCAGGCACAAGCCCAGGCTTGGATTCTACTCCTCTTGGGGGAGTCAAAACTGCCAAATCCACTCTGACTTCCCCACGGGGATGTCTCTTACTGGAACCTCTTTTCCACCAGTTTTAAATACCCCCAAAAACCATCCTGTCCTGGTTTTGGCTGGGACGGAGTTAAACCACAACACGAACTTGTATTTCTTTGTTTCACTCTTCTTCTTGGAAACCCCAATAACCACTAATTTTATAGTGAAGTAACATTATGGCAAAGGCAATCCTGATGCCTGGCTGGCTCCCTCTGCTGCCATCAACAGTGCAACCTGCATTTCGTTCCTTATGGCATTGTTTTAGTGCAGAGAATGGAGATCCTGGTGAAAATAAGGAAAATTTGTGGCTGGAGAAATCAAGCTCCTGGGTTAGCTGGGGAGACGGATGCAATATGAGAACAGCACTGCACTAAAACACCATTTTTAATGTGCCAGAACCACTGCCTTGAGGGGAGGAACAGCAGCAATGCAGCTCCTATAGCAAAATTTATCAAGATAATCCTAATTTCTGAAGAATAAAGTCATTGTTGTTGGAACAAAGGACAGTCTTGCTCTTGAACTTCCTTAAACACATTGCTCTGGCTTCTAACACGGCAGCACGGGGAAGTCAGAGAGTATCTTAGAATCACTAAGGTTGGAAAAGACCTCTAAGATCACCAGATCCAACCATCAACCAGCACCACCACCATGTTCACCACTAACCATGTCCTCAAGGGCCACATGCACGTGTTTTTTGAACACCTCCAGGGATGGGAACTCCAAACCTCCCTGGGCAGCCCCTGCCAAGGCCTGAGCACCCTTCCCATGCAGAAATTCCTGCTGCTGCCCAACCTGAGCCTCCCCTGGCCCAGCCTGAGGCCGTTTCCCCTTGTCCTGTCCCTGTTCCCTGGGAGCAGAGCCCGACCCCCCCGGCTGCCCCCTCCTGTCAGGGAGCTGAGCAGAGTGGGAATGTCTGATTCCCAGATCACCCAAATTGCCAGAGACCAAAGAGGCACAGCCTTTTATTAAATCAAATCACTTCAATGATGCATCATAGATTTTATAGAACCCATTTTTTTAAGAAGCCAGGCGAATTCACCAGACACAAGGTTTCACTTAGAAGCTGAAGCTGTTTAAAATAATTTCTTCACATTGGTTTTTAGCAAAAGGAGATGCAAAGCCTTCTCTCTTCTCTGTTAATTAATGTGAGGTCTATGGTTTATGACACACTTTTGCCGGCAACTTCCCTCTTGCATCAAGCCCCTATCAGGATGTTTATCAGGAAGCATTTGTTTAATAACATGGGGTTCTAAATTCGTTCCTTTAATGACAGTATTTTACCCGTGGTGTGTGAGAGCTGGAACACAACATATACAGATATTTTCTTGGTAATGTGTAACTGCAGAGCTGGGATGCAAAAAAACCAAGTGAGGCGTTAAGGGAACAGAAAATAGAGCAGAAATCACAGGATCTCTCATGGTTTGGGCTGTAAGGGACCTTAAACACCTCCCATCCCACCCCTGCCATGGGCAGGGACACCTCCCACTGTCCCAGGCTGCTCCAAGCCCCAGTGTCCAGCCTGGCCTTGGGCACTGCCAGGGATCCAGGGGCAGCCACAGCTGCTCTGGGCACCCTGTGCCAGGGCCTGCCCACCCTCCCAGGGAAGGATTCCCCCAGACTGTGCTCTTATCTGGGGTTGTCCAGACCCAGGGGCAGCACCAGCACTTGGCCTTGTTAAACCTCATGAGATGCCCGTGGGCCACTTCCCGAGCTCGTTCCAGGCCCCTCTGGATGGCCCTGTCCTTGGGCTGTGTCACCCCACCCTCAGCTCGGTGTCTCCTGCATGGCTGCTGAGGGTGCTCTTGATTTCCCGTGGATTTCAGGTGGAAGGGGCTACAGAACTGGATTTACACCTCATGGTGGGAACAGGCACGCCCTTGGGCTGAAAGGAAGAGATGGACAGCTCTGCAAGCAACACAATCGGGGATTTTTTTTTTGTTTCTGGAGAGGGGTAAAAGCTACACAAAGACCGAGAAGCTGCATTTCCACTCAAAGGAGAGGTCGCTGCATTTGCTGGGAAAACCACGATTTTATCCATCCTCACCCAAGGCTTCTGATCTTCTGTGTCCAAAGCTAAATTATTTCTCTGCTCAGAGCAGGGCAGCAGGGCAGCAGGCCATTGGGACACGCAAAGCTTCACCACTTCCTTCTCACAGTTGTCCTCTGTTTCCCAACCAGCACAATCTCCCTGTCAGTGTAGGGGGGTCTTTCCAAGGGAACACTGTCTTGGTTGTTGCTTGGACATTAAATCCTCCTGAGTCTTGTGGCTGGTTTCTTAAAATCAGCAATCCCAGAACACTTTTGATGTGTGGCTTAGCAAAGCACTTGCCCACAGCTGCCACTGAGGTCAGCTGGGGCTCGGTGGGACACTGTGGGGGCCACTCTCAAAAGACTCTTCCAAAAACACTTCCTCTGTTAAGAAACAAATGAAAACAGTGGCCCAAGTGGGAGGACTCTTTTTACCCATCTTTTATCACCTCATGCACTCAAGCATGCAATGTCCCTCTATATTCTCTCCTTTGCCTTTATTTATCTTCAAAATAGGCCAAGGAACTCCTGTGGGATGGAGCACCCACAACCTAACTCTTGGACAGCACCAGGGAGAGAAAAATCACTGTTCCAACAAGCAATTCTGCAAAGTCTTTGCTCTTTCCTGGAGTCCTGACATTCCTTTTGTCCTGGAGGCTCCGACTCCGTCTCAGCTGGTCCCACTGCAGGCTGCTCCATCCCTCCCGACCAGTCCGGAACGCAGGGACTGTCTGTCTGTCTGCTGCTCTGAACAATCCAGAACATGTTACTCATCCCCCTGTGTTATTTATACTGGCTACTTACAACTTGATTTTTATTCATTTAAAGTTTCCATCTGTAGGTTCTGGCTCCCTTTCAAAATCTCCCCCTTTCTACCGTGTTCTAATGGATACCTGTTCTCTGGGAACACCTGTCCTTTAGGGCCCTGTTAGATGTAACAGTGACACCATTTTCCATCTTATTACATGCACACAGGTTTCTGTCTGGTTTTTAATTCCCCACGATCTTACAGCTTCCTTTCATTGTAAAACTTGCAGCTCACTCACTTCCTTAACAAAAAGGAATTCTATTTTTCGGGCCCAGTGATGAAACTTCCAGAACTAAAGCTAACACGGAACAGGTTGCCCGCAGAAGCTGTGGCTGTCCCTGGATCCTTGGCAGTGTCCAAGTGCATGTTGGATGGGGCTTGGAACAGCCTGGGATAGTGGAAGGTGTCCCAGCCCATGGCAGGGGTGGGACTGGAATGAGAAGGGCTCTGAAGTCCTTTCCAACCCACAGCATTCTGGGATGATTCCTTGAGGATGATTCTGGGAGAGGCATCTTTCGTATTTTACAGCCCTTGACTGGTGAGTGGCAATGCCCAGCTCAGCACTCACCACCAGTGGGTAGGATTTTTGTCTTCTCCCCTTCACATCCACTTCCAGGGGATTTCACCTGCCACAGCCTTACCCAGCAGTTAATTCTGCCTCAATCCTGCTGCAGTTTTCCACAGTCAGCACTCGGCTCCAGTGCTCTGGAGGAAGCACCAGCAGCACACCCTGTGTCTTTCGCAGCTCATTTGTCAGTTGAGTATCACAGGTTGGTGCAGATTCCTTGGAGACAGTGCTGCTGCCATCCTCTCACTCAGGAAACTGCTCAGTTACGCCAACCTTCTGTTTTCTATCTTTTGACCATTTTTTTCACTGATTTGTAGAGAATTCCTTTTCTTTCTCATCCTTTTGGCTTTAATCCCAAATCCTCAGAGGGTCGGACACAGAGCACAGCACACTTGTGATGATCATACCCCTGTTTCACTGATGAGGACCCATTTTGGGGTTCATTTGCTCCTTTTAACCATCACCTTGGTATCACTCTGGGGGTGCTGCTCTGCAGGTGGGATTGTGCTAAGATTTCCCATCCCTGGAAAGTGTCCAAAACCAGGTTGGACAGGGCTTGGAGCAGCCTGGGAGAGTGGAAGGTGGCGAGGGGGGTTTGGAACTAGAAGAGCTTTAAGGTCTCTTCCAACCTAAACCATCCTGGGATTCTATGATGAAATGCCCCCTCTTTTTCCTCTTTCTCAGTAGTTTTAGGATTCTTCACCTAGAGGGAAGATTGCTGAGGGATGCCCCTGTGTCAGTGAACCTTCCAGTGCCCCTGAATTCCTCCCTTTGAGGACACCAAGCCCTTGTCCTGGTCCCCACTACCTGCCAGTGCCACCTAAGGCAGGTGTCAGTGTATTTTGACACACTCTTTAGGAAGCTGGGCCCCCACAGCAAGTGCTGGTTCTTCTGTGAGGTGAGGTGAGCACTGATCCCATCAGTTTGCCTTTGTAGGAGGCTGATGTGCTGAATTCCCCCACTCCTGTAGCCAGAGCTGCACAGTTTGATCCCCCAGCCACCTCCTGGAGCTCCCCTTGGGAGGGCTCTGCCTCCAGCTCTGTCCCCGTGGCTGAGCTGCTGCAGGGCTCCCACCCCAGCAGAGGTTTCCCACCTCAAGGAACAGGACTGCTCACTTAGAGCCCGAGACCCACCCTGGCTTGGTTCCATTTTCTGGTTTGTTTGGGGATTTTTGGAGGGGAGGAGGCAGATGGGCTAGTTCCACGAAAATCAGTTCCAAGGCTGCTACAATAACCTACTTCTTGCTAGTCTGGCACCTTCCTCCTACTCCTCAGGCAAGGTTGGCTTCACACCTGCAGCCGATTCAGACTTGATGGAATCAGGCTCAGGACTTGATATTTTAGCTCTAAAATTTTATTTATTCTGCCTTTATAACATACCTAGGCTCTGAACTATTTAGAGTAAATTGGAGCTCTTGGAGGAACAGGTGTCCTGGCAAATTCTGGAGTTGTGAAGGCTTCAGCTACGTGCTACAACCAAACACTTCCCCTGAAAACAAAGTTGAACTTCCATATGCTGAAACTCTTGTTTTGTTTACAGCGGACCCTCGCTCTTAAGTCCCCAACACAATGGCTTATGATTATTAAATCGTGTGCTGCATTTGTTCTACTAATCCACAAAGTCAACAGAATTCTTTTGTGTAATTCTTGTGTCCTTCACAGCACTACAGGAGTTTCAAAACCTGCATCAAAGTCCTTGTGCCAAGGTCACTAAAGAAGTGTTAGGGAGAGCTGGTCATGAGACCTGTCCCACGGGAATGCTTCTGATTCCTCCCCTGCACCTGAAGCTCACCTCATCCTCTCCCAGTCCACTCTTTTCCCAGCTCCTTGTCTGCCTCAGCCAGCTCCTTATAATTCCGGTATTAATCTGCGCCATCTCTGCTTTCAATAGTAATTTCCTCTGGGAACTGCACTGAATAAATGCTGCCTATAAATCCAGGGAGCTTAAGCCCCCTGCATTTCTGTGGTGTGAGATGTTCACTGGCTCAGCAAAAAGAACCAGCCTGGTACTCAGATAAAATCACCTGCTGAGCAGAATTTTCCCTTTCATCCCACTTTTCACTCAGGACCTTCTGGATGACTCTTTGTTCCAAACCTGACCTAAGAAATCAGCCGATCTGCATGGACTTCCAGGATCTCTTTTTGCCCGGTGTTCTCACATCAGAGTGCATTATTCCCAGATGGAAATAAACAAGAAAGGTTTTTGCTAGGGACCACAGATAACAAGCAGAAAAGTGATCCATTCGCTTTCTCCAAAGGAAGTCGCTAACAAAACCAAGAGCTTTGTCATGCTTTAGTCAAATAAATCACGCAGGCTCAGCAACAAAATATCCCAACAAAAAGGAGAACTGGAATTGCAGGATGATTTTCCAGTTTCCTCCTTTGACAGCAACATTAAACCGATACGGATGTAGAAGGGGAATGGAAATCCTGCCAGACAATTGCTTTGGCAGGAATTAGTTCCTGCCATTCAAGAATGACTGTTCCATCAAGTTCTGAATCTTTATCTGAATTTTTTCCTAGGAAAGAAATGACTTTTTTTTCATTGCAGTTTATGTTGACACCCGAGTTCAGCACCCAGGAAAAGGAACCTGCCACATTTCCTCCTCCTCCTCCTGCCCTCCTGACAGTCAGTGTTCAAAATCCCAGCCAGAATTCCACAAGTGGAAACACAACTTGAAGGGAGATAATCCTGGTCGTGAGATGTGCATTCCCAACAAAACCAAGCCTCTTTTCCCTGTGGTCCAGCAGAGCTGCTGAGCCGATTTCTATCTTGTGGTTCCAATCAACAAATTCTCAGTGCCACAGAGCGTGCAGCAGCCAGCATTCGAATGACGCCTTAGGTTTTAACTTTCATATTTTTCAAATCCTGTATTGCCTCGTGTGTGACTCTGAAGTTTCTTGTAGCTCGTTAGCTGCTCTCCTAGGCCAGACAGACACAACAAAGCCTCTCTGAGCTTGCTATTCAACGATATTCAGATTGTCCTAGGCCCAAAAAGTGTAAACTAGGGCCTCTAGACAGGTGGGGAAATTGAAGAAATTCCATCATTAGCTAAAGTTTAAACCGGTGAATTTACACTGATATGCAAACGGACCAAACCTATAAAAGAGTGAGGAACTCCTGACTCATTGTCCATCTTGGGGTCCATTTTGGAAGTAGCCTCTGGCTCCCCAGGGCGTACCTTTGAAGGCCTTTCAAAAAAACACCTGTCTTTATTCCCTTACTCCTGTCCAGTCTCTGTTTCTGGGTCGCCACTCAAGGCATCAGTTCTTTGGAATCCCAGATGGGACAAGGAGGCTTCCGAAAATCCTCTGGGACTCAGAAGATCCAGCTCAGCTTCCTCTCCCTGCTGGCACCCAGGAGGGGTTGTTACTACAGCCCAGGAGTCAGAGGAGCCCCAAGAGCCGAAAAACCCAAGGCATCACCAGAGGGACGGGTTTTCCATCCTTTCCCCACTACGTTTTCTGAGTTCATATTTCAAAGACATGACCACATGGAAGCAAGGTTCTCATTGTGTGTCTGTACAGACATCCCAAAACATTCCTGAATTCAACACCAGGAAACCAACAGTTAAGGAATACAAGGAAGAAAAAAAAATTGCTCTTTCAGGAAGTGCAGTGGACAAATTGGCAAATGAAAACCATCCAGAGGCGAACTCAGCCTCGAGGAATGAAGGTTGTTACAATTTATTCGAGAGAGGATTTTGGGAATCATTTCCAGCAAAAACATGCCCATATTAAAAGGGAATTATCACAGTACCTTAACTGCACTTCTCAGCCATAGCTGTGGAGATTATACGTTGATCACCTGGAAAACATAAAATAGAAGATTAATGATATTTTCATATCTTAATTACTGATTAAGAAGAGCAACTAATCTCACACATTTTCCTTCATTTAAATAGTTTTCACTTCCCAAACAAACAGAGAAGAGCAGAACACACAGCTTTCAACATCTGCTATTTTATTCCTGATAAAGGCAGCTTCAAATAAGAAAAATAACAAGAAAACACTGCCTGAGGTTTTCATTAAAGTACTTTACATATTTTCATGAAGAACTGTCAACTCAGAAACCAGGGAGAAATTCATAACAAGTTTTATCCTTCTAAAATACCCACCCTAAAACACATCAGGCACTTATCTGTAATTTGTTTCGACTCAAATATATTCTCTGCCCTTCCCCAAGATGAAATATTGAACAGGAAAATCTCTGACTGGCTCTTTCCAGCTCTTTTTTGCCATGTGCCTGTGAGTTATCCCAGGCATGGAGAACACAAATGGGGGGTGCAGGGCTATTTGGGGGCTGCTTCTCCAGTGTTTATGCAGCTGAGACTGTGCCATGGAGGAATTCAGGAATTGGGGTTGGAGGTTTCCCCTTTCTCCCAGCACCAAAGGGAAACACAGGGCACAGACCCCAGGGCTCCAAACGGGGAGGGAGAGACCCAGGACAGTAGGAGGCACCTTGAAATTTGTTACTGGGGGGCTTGAAAATCAAATTGCTCAGGTGCTGGGCTCATTTCACCTCCTGCTTTTGGGAAAATCCAGGTCCTTATAAACACATCCAATTCCTTCCCAGTATCCCATCCATCCCTGCCCTCTGGCACTGGGAAGCCATTCCCTGTGTCCTGTCCCTCCATCCCTTGTCCCCAGTCCCTCTCCAGCTCTCCTGGAGCCCCTTTAGGCCCTGCAAGGGGCTCTGGGCTCTCCCTGGAGCCTTCTCCTCTCCCAGCTGGACAGCACAGCATCCATATTCCATTGGAATTAGCCAGCTTGCCATGCTCTCCAAGCAGAAACAGGGAATTTTAGGCACACATGGTTTGCTTTGCAATAACCCAAACTGCTGCCTTGTTCTGAGGTGGAATAAATCCATAGCACATTGGGCAGTCAGAATTAGGAGACAACTCCCAGCTTTGAAGGCTGATGGAAATTTGGGGAAATACATGGATGTTGTGTTGACTTCCAACAAAATATTCCGTAAGGGGAAAGAAGAAGGTATTTTATTAGCCTTCAGAATGTAACTGAGTAAAAATGGGTAAAGCTTCATTAACAAGACACCAGATGTGTCTTGGGAGTGCATCACTTTTCCCAGGTCTGTTTGACCAAATCATTTATCTCTTCTATATATAAATATATATACAAAAAGGGAAAAAAAAGCACAGCTGGACAAAAATAAGGAATAGACAACACGCAGTTCATTACAGCAGATATTTGTTTGTATTTCTGAAGACACCCAATGATTCTAATATATTTTAAAAAAAAAATATTTCCAGCATAGAAATATACTGCTGAAACTTCCTCCTGAGAAAATTCCTGTCCTCTGCTTTAAAAAGAGCTGGAGAGGAGAAGGCTCCAGGGAGACCTCAGAGCCCCTTCCAGTGCCTAAAGGGCTCCAGGAGAGCTGGAGAGGGACTGGGGACAAGGGATGGAGGGACAGGACACAGGGAATGGCTTCCCAGTGCCAGAGGGCAGGGATGGATGGGATACTGGGAAGGAATTGGATGTGTTTATAAGGACCTGGATTTTCCCAAAAGCAGGAGGTGAAATGAGCCCAGCACCTGAGCAATTTGATTTTCAAGCCCCCCAATAACAAATTTCAAGGTGCCTCCCACTGTCCTGGGTCTCTCCCCGCCCCGTTTGGAGCCCTGGGNGGGATGAAATGAATTTCACTGCCACGAGAACAGAGTTTCCTCCTTGCTTTACTCAGAGATTAATGCCCATTGTCAGCAGCTTTTATGATAAATGATCGTCACTGTGAATTTTGGTAATGAAGATGCATCATGCTGTGTGTTGTTCACACACTGCAGAACACTTCTCCTCTAATCAGCAAGGGCTTGGAGTTCCAGAGATTGTTTTGCAGGGAAAAAAAATAGGCTGTTTGGATGGGAGTTGGTTTGGATTTTAATGTTGTAAATGGAGCCAGAGACTTCAATTCTGAATTTCACTGGAAGCTGACAACACACCAAGGGCTGTGGCTGTTCCGTCGGCCTGGGCTTTGGTGTGACAGGAGCAGGCGAAAGCAAGAGCTGCTGGATCCATTTCACCCACACTGTCTACAATTTTGGGGTTTACTTTGCATTTTACACTGTCCCTGGGAAGGATCAGTCACCCCGTTGGACTCTCACGCCCCTGTTGGTGGAAGCAGAACATTTGGTGCCTGCTGGACATCAAATCTGCTTTAGTTTCCTCATTCACATGCACAAAACCACACGGAATTGAGCCAAAATTCAATGAACAAGAATAAGCACCAGTGGCATTAGAACCATTGTAAGATATTGTGCTCACTACCTGCATATTCCAGGCTTAAATCGAAGAATAACTTCATTTCTGCAATTGGTAACTGCCTGAGAAAACAACTCATCATTAAATCTGTTGCATTATTTTGGTGCATTGCTAAGATGCTCATTTTTGAGGGCAGCCTTGTCCTTCTTAAGGGCCATGGAGATGATTAAAGGGATGGAAAGGCTGGGAGAGCTGGGATTGTTCAGCCTGGAGAAGGGAAGGCTCCAGGGGGACCTCAGAGCTCTTTCCGGTGCCTAAAGGGGCTCCAGGAGAGCTGGAGAGGGACGGGGGACAAGGGGTGGAGGGACAGGACACAGGGAATGGCTTCCCACTGCCAGAGGGCAGGGCTGGATGGGATATTGGGCAGGAATTGTTCCCTGTGAGGGTGGGCAGGCCCTGGCACAGGGTGCCCAGAGCAGCTGTGGCTGCCCCTGGATCCCTGGCAGTGCCCAAGGCCAGGCTGGACACTGGGGCTTGGAGCAGCCTGGGACAGTGGGAGGTGTCCCTGCCCATGAAAGTGGAAGAGCTTTGCTGTCCCTTCCAACCCAAACCATTCCATGATTCCATGATTAAAATAGTGGGGTTAGGAATTGGACTGTGGGAGCAGGGTGAGAGGTGGGGATGAGGTTTAGGTTTAAAGTCAGGGCTCCAGGTTTTTGGTGGTTACACCTCTCAAAAGAGGCCCTGCAAGCCCCTTCCCAGTCTGACCCCACCTGAACCCTCCTGACCTCCACGGATACCATTAGTTGGGAATTTAGAAGATTACCTTCGTTAATTTCTTGGCCCTGCCCTATTTATTTCTGCCCAAAGTTTACCCTTCTCTCCCCAGCATGGTATTTTCACTCGGCCTCTTCTCCACCAAGAGAAGTAACTCACGTAAGCACCCAGAAATGTTGAAAGCCAGCATGAAGAGCGGTGTTATCTCAGCTAAGGAAAGCAAATTCATACTTCTCATGAAGCAAGGCTCCTAAATCTCTCCTGCAGCTTTGAAAATTACCTCTTTATTTTAACTAAGCCAGAATTACCTGTAACGATGTGCCCATTTTCCTGTCTCACCCCCTAGCAAACTCCATCTCTGTACTTCTCTCAGTGGCTGATCTGGCATTTTGATGCAGAATTTTAGACATTTTTATCCCTAACTCATGAAATTAAAGAATACTGATCAGCTCTTGAAATATTCAAGATTTCTGCAAAGACCAATCACTCCTCTTTTTTTTGCTGCTTGCAAGGCACATTCATGAACCAAAATTGGCTGGGGTGGGGGCAGCAGAATTCCTTTGCTTTCAACAATTTTTCTCCTTGTCTGCAGCAAAAAACAGGGTTTGATTCTTCCTGAAAAGTGCGTTAAAAGTTTTCACCAGAAAAAAATACAGGTGCAGCTGTATCCTCTAGAACTAATGCAACTCATCTGCTCCGGGTTTGAGCTACAAATATACACTCATTTACTGGTGAAAAGTACAGGTTTTGTTCCTAGAATCTCTTGGAAAACAACCATCTTCCAAAAAGTCCCCATCAAATACTACAAATATGTAAAGGGCACTACCCTGGAATTTTTATTAAAAGTTTTCTTGTCGAATTGGAGCCATGAAAATCTGATTTACTGCCAACTTTTTTTGTGGAAAATCAACCCAGTCATGTTTTTCTTGGCACTGGGAAGTAAGCCTGAGTCAAAGTAAGATTTGTTTTAGCATTATTTCATGTTTTCTGAATACATTTCGTATATATTTATGTCTGCCTCTGTTTCTGCTGCATGGAAATGCTGCTCTCACCCCGCTGGTGGAACTTGCTAGGCTGCACACGGGAGCAGCGATCGAATTCCTAAATGAAAATCTGAGTTCTCTTTTTTTTCTTCCCTGTGCGCTGTGCCACTCAAACTCACAACTGCATCCGAAGTGTATTTAAGGAATTTACTGCTTATGATAAAATTAAACCTCCAAAGTAGTTTTAAAAAGACTTAGGGATCTTTTCCTAAGGGCAGGTTGCTCAAAATTCCACAGTGCCTTGGAAAATGTTTGGTTTTAGGGATTTCAAGCTGCTCAAGGTGGAACCTCAGAGTCCAGTGCGGCATTCTGATAAATCAGAGCAGAAAATGGAATTTGATAAGGCACTGAACTTTCCAGATTTTTGAGAATTCGACATGTGGGAGGTTCATAACCCACCCAACAGATGACAGGGATCCTCTGCTGTAAGATGTGCTGACAGCCTGGCCAGGGGCTGAGAATTCCAACAAGTGAGGATTTGAACTGGTTTGTAGAACCCCAGAATGGTTTGGGTTGGAAGGGACCTAAAAGACCATCCAGTCCCCCCCCCACCTGGCCTTGGGCACTGCCAGGGATCCAGGGGCAGCCACAGCTTCTCTGGGCACTCTGTGCCAGGGCCTGCCCACCCTCCCAGGGAAAAATTCCTGCCCAATATCCCATCCATCCCTGCCCTCTGGCAGTGGGAAGCCATTCCCTGCGTCCTGTCCCTCCATCCCTTGTCCCCAGTCCCTCTCCAGGTCTCCTGGAGCCCCTTTAGGCTCTGGAAGGGGCTCTGAGTTGTCCCCGGAGCCTTCTCTTCTCCAGATGAACGCTCCCATCCCTGGCATGTGGTGTGCAGGTAGCACAGGGGCACTGCCTTGTTCCTCCCCATCATATCCCTTTTGGAAGATGTCTTAAAGCACAAAAGAAATGGGTCCTGCAACAAGGAGCATCCCAATAGTTTGACATGAGGAGAAATGTAAAAAATACCTTTTCTCTGGCTAATTCAGGCTGCAATGGCTTTATGGCTTTAGCTCTCTTAATCCTGACTTCTTTCTAAAGCAGCAAACACGGTGCCAGCCCTGTGCTCTGAAATGCTCTTATTCATCAGGAAGCTGGAGAGAAACCCAAGGAGAGGCAGAACTCATGGATCTGTCCTCAGCAGCTCCAGCTCCGCCAAGTGCCCAGCTGGCAGTGCCCACGCGTGTCCCTGCCCACGGCCAGCTGCTCCTCACTCAGTTCTGGCCAGGCTCCCACTCCCCCAGCCCTGCTGGGAGCACGGAGTGCTCCGGAGTCTGCTTCCATCACAGCCAAACGAGTGGAAGGGACAGGTTCATTTGGCAAGAAACCCGCGGAAGCTCCGCAGCCGTGGGGTTTGGGGAGGTGTGAAGGCAGGGGCAGTGGTGGGGAACAGCACATTGTCCTTCTTGGCCAGACAGGGAGAAACTGGGAACAGCCTTTCCATTCTGGAAAGATGGGGTACCTACCCACCAGTGAGCATTTCCAATCTCAGTCCTCAGGGGAATTTAGGGCTGCACCGGATGCAGGGTTCAATCAGATCCACATCCCTGCAGTTACAAACTGACAGCAAGAGGCACCAAATGCAAAACCCACACAGGACAGAAAAGGATTTGGGATTTATCTGTGCAAACAGGGAGCTGCAGCTGCTCCTGGGCCATAAACACAACGTTGTGGCTCCAGCCACGAGCTGGGCTCAACCAGCACATGGATGCTCCCAGACACAATCCCTCACTCCAACCCCAGGCATTCCCACAGCCCAGAAGGTTTTTAAATAGGACTGACGTGAACTTGCATGATGGAATTACACTGTGCTTCTCAAACAAAGGGGTGCTCTTCCACATTTTTCATACTCATCCCTGTCCTCCTGAAATCTCCCTCCTACTCTCCAGCTTAATAAGGTTCAGGAATGTCTGAACAGCATAATGAGTTGTAAAGGCTCCCACAGTCTTTCATCCTCCAGTCTGTGTAATATTTTCTGCGTAATATTTATGTAAGCCCATTTTAGGCTGTGCTTGGCTTGGTTAATATTTTTCCCACTTACATGGAACTATTCAAGGAAACCTTCAGGAATGTAGAGATTTATGGCTCCAGACACATGCATTCCTAGCTAGTTTTCCTCCATCACCCCTCTATCCACTGAGAAACAAAACTAAAGACAAAACTAAAGACAAAATCAAAGACAAAATCAGGAACTCATGGCCTATAATGCTCAAGACAACACCTGCATCTGCAAGAACTTTGGCACCTGAAAGCAAGGGGGTACCTACAAGGTCATTCCTGTTAAGGACCACACACAAACAGCGACCTTACATGTGTGAATTCCCACAAATCCCTCCAGAGTTGAACCTTGAGTTATCTACAGGCCTGTCACTGGTGGTGTCCCCAGGGTTCAGTACTGGGCACGGGATTGTTCAATATATTCATCAATGACTGGGGAGGAACATCCCAAGGCATCAGCACCAGCTGCTGGAGCAGCTCTGCCGGGAAGGACCTGGGGGACACCGAGCTGTCCCTGAGGCAGCAGAGGGTCCTGGGGGTGCTGGGGGACACCGAGCTGTCCCTGAGGCAGCAGAGGGTCCTGGGGGTGCTGGGGGACACCGAGCTGTCCCTGAGGCAGCAGAGGGTCCTGGGGGTGCTGGGGGACACCGAGCTGTCCCTGAGGCAGCAGAGGGTCCTGGGGGTGCTGGGGGACACCGAGCTGTCCCTGAGGCAGCAGAGGGTCCTGGGGGTGCTGGGGGACACCGAGCTGTCCCTGAGGCAGCAGAGGGTCCTGGGGGTGCTGGGGGACACCGAGCTGTCCCTGAGGCAGCAGAGGGTCCTGGGGGTGCTGGGGGACACCGAGCTGTCCCTGAGGCAGCAGAGGGTCCTGGGGGTGCTGGGGGACACCGAGCTGTCCCTGAGGCAGCAGAGGGTCCTGGGGGTGCTGGGGGACACCGAGCTGTCCCTGAGGCAGCAGAGGGTCCTGGGGGTGCTGGGGGACACCGAGCTGTCCCTGAGGCAGCAGAGGGTCCCGGGGCCGAGGAGGCCAATGGGATCCTGGGGGCAGCAGGAAGAGCATTCCCAGCAGGGCAGGGAGGGATCCTGCCCCTCTGGCCAGCCCTGGGGGCACCTCTGCAGTGCCGTGCCCAGCTCTGGGCTCCTCAGCACAGCAGGGCCAGGGAGCTGCTGGAGCGGGGCCGGCGGAGGCTGCGGGGCTGAGGAAGGGCCTGGAGCATCTCGGTGCCCAGGAAAGGCTGAGGGAGCTGGGGCTGTGCAGCCTCGAGAGGAGCCCCGGCCGAGAGGGGCCCTCAGGCCTGGGTGTCCCTGGCTGCAGGGAGGGCTCCGAGCAGGGCCCGGGCTCTGCTCCGGGGGCCCAGCAATGGCACCAGAGCCACGGGCAGGGCCCGATGCCAGCAATTCCCCTGCACAGGAGGCACAGCTTCTGCCCTGGGCAGTGCCCAGCCCTGACCAGATTGTCCCCAGAGCCTGTGGGGTCTCCTCCCTGGGGCTGTCCCAGAGCTGTGTGCACACAGTGCTGTGTCAGCTGCCTGCTGGTTTAGACATTGGGGCTTCAATTCATACCCACACCAGGTCTATTTTCCACAATTTCAGCCCTTGCAGCATTATTCAACAGCATGATACAAGCATAATAATGTTAGTCTTTAAATCTGAATAACTTCCTGAGGAAAAAACACAGTCTATTTCTAGGGCTTCTGTTTGTAAGACAATAGAAAAAGTCAATTTTAATTTTTACTAAGTTCCAAAATTCCATTAAAACCAGGAGCTATTTTGAGGAGTTTGTACATTGCTTCACACAGAATGAAATCTCAAGACTTGAGTGGTATTTTACACCTTGGCAATCTTGCTGCTGGAGGTTCTCAGACACTGCTAAAACCTGCTTCAACTTATTTGGTCTTAATCAGATTTGATCCCAAGTCTGGAAAAGTTCAGGACTATTTCTGTATTTCCTGCAGCCACAGGCCCCTGTAGGCCTGCACTTTGAGATCCTGCATTTTGTGTTTCTCTACTTAATTCACAACGACAAAGGATTACCTGTGGGATTTCCAGAGCTTGTGAACCAGCCAATCCAGCAAACCTTTAAAGTATGCAAAGAAGTTTCAGCCATTTGCTGACGTTGCTGCAAATGAGATCTGAATTGGAGCTGTAGCATTAATTCATAATATTCACATTAAAGCTTAGCAAGGCAGGAGTTGTTCAGATTCATATTCCAGTGAGACAAACAAGTGTCAGATCCAGAGGTGGTCTTGAAAGTGTCATTGAGGTTTAATTTTAGATTTTTCCCTGCATACCATAAGTTGGGGTTCAAGGCGTTAGCTTCAGCATTATTGGACAATATCGAGCTTAACAAACCCCCATGTTTATCATCAAAGGAGTCTTTTGAATTGAGAAATCCTAAGGAAAGCTCTTCTTGTCCCATTTCCATTTTTGCAATTATTACATACATATTAATTGGAGCAAACTCTTTAGGAAATGGTTCACATAAGCAGCTTCTAGCTGATGAATTATCCCTGTCAGTTAAAAACATTTACATGGTTTGTTTATGTTACTTTTTAAATTTTATTGTAATTTAGTATTAATTAACAGCCCTGTCTTTACAAGGTGTTTAATCAGTTACAACCCTTAATTACACCACAGCATCACTTAATAAAACAACACATTATTTGGTATTAAGTTAAATTGGTTAAATTAGTCTGTAATCCTCTTTTGTGGGTAATTTATTGCATGATGAAAGCAAGTTGTGAAATTATTTTCATGGCAAGTAGCCTAAAAATGATTTTACACAGATTCTTTTTTACCTTAGCTACAGAGAAAAACTACTGTCCCTAATGTCAGTGCATTCTACAGATCAGCACAAGGCTCAGAACTGCCTCGAAAATTGCCGTCACATAAATTTGGTGCTGGAGCAGCCTGGTTTGGGAAGCGATGCTGGAGCAGAGGATCAGCACCCTCGGCTGCAGGGGAACCTCCCCAGCCAAGGAGCTGCTCCTGAGAGCAGCCAAAATCCTCCGCCGGGGCCTGAGGTCCTGCCTTGGCCTGCTGAGGTCACGGGACAGCTTTTCCTGCATGGAGCTGCCAAACTGCACCTTGAACCCACCTGAGCTTTTCCCAGAGAATCCCAGACTGGTTTGGGTTGGAAGGGACCTTAAATCCCATCCAGTGCCACCCCTGCCATGGGCAGGGACACCTTCCACTGTCCCAGGCTGCTCCAAGCCCCAGTGTCCAGCCTGGCCTTGGGCACTGCCAGGGATCCAGGGGCAGCCTGCCCACCCTGCCAGGGAACAATTCCTGCCCAATATCCCATCCATCCCTGCCCTCTGGCACTGGGAAGCCATTCCCTGTGTCCTGTCCCTCCATCCCTTGTCCCCAGTCCCTCTCCAGCTCTCCTGGAGCCCTTTTAGGCCCTGGAAGGGCTCTGAGGTCTCCCCACCTCCCCACGCTCCGAGGCAGGGAGCCCTGAGCACTGCCCACGCCACGGGACAGCATCCACTGGCTCGCTTGAAACCTGCCCCTGGATGATTTCATTGCAAACGTGCCAATCCTACTCCCTGTCATAGGAAAAAACTTCACAGATTGCTTACAACCCCTTTTCCCCCTGTTTGGAGCTTCTGTCCCTCCACAAGTCCCAGGCCTTGGCTGCACCTCTGGGTCGGAACACCCCAAATCCAAGCCATGACTCCTCACACGACGCCACCCACCCAGTGACCCCTCCCGAGGCCTTTCTCAGCCCTGTTAGTTATGCACAGCCACTTCTTCTCTGTTTGGCATTGCCAAGCACTCACGCTGACTAAAATAATTATTTCAGATCGTTTCTTCCTCTGTCAACATCGTTTAGAACCCTAACTCTGTCCTTCCTGAAATGCCTCCAGACCTTTCGAAACCCGTTCTGTCTGTGACTTCCTGGTTCTAATCTATGATATCTTACAGTTCCATGAAGAAAAATAAAAGTTAAACATAACAATTATTGTTTAGTGTTTGCCACAAGCTTGGGACAGGCTTGAAAACACCTCCCCATGTGGCAGCAGGCACAGGAGACACAGGGCTCACGCTCAGCCATGACCACATTTCTGGAGACTTACCCCACATGATAATTCTGATGTTCACTTCTGAATTTTTAAAAGAACAACTGAATTGGAAACAAATTACAAATCTACTAAACCAATGATTTATGCAATGGAATTTCCCTTGTCAGTCCTCTGGGACCTCTCCTGCACCCGTGTAGGTCACAGGTAACAGTTCAGACTGTTCTGGCCACTTCAGGGTGAATTTCTTAGTCTGGTGCTTGAATAAAAATCCTCTCACTAATTATTTTTCTAACTTTATCTATTCCTCCTTGGACCTTTCCATTATCTCCAGAAATTAGTGAAGAAACTCTGGTTGTATTTCCAGTGCTCCTCACACTGAGGGGAAGCATTCAATAAAATATTTATAAACCGTGCTATTCAATACTTCATCCTTTGCAAAAGCAGTGCCATGCATTTTACAGTTATCTGGGAGCAAGACTAAACTTCAAAAATGCCTCAAGATAAATATTTAACCAAACAGAGTGGGGAAACATTCGCACTCCAAAGTCCCAAAGGTTGCTTCGTCTGGCTCTGATTGTTTTGTGGTAAATGGATGTGTTCCGACAGACTGGCGGAGACGGTGCAGAAGTGCCACAGTTTTTGGAGGAAAGAGGAACTGTTGAGCTCTGAAGGCTCGTAGAAGGACTTTGAGGTGCCTGAGCTGATATGACCTCTCAGCAGCATCTCCCATATTTAAGAGGTGATAGGATGATGCCTTGGTGCTGATCCTCGTTCCAGACTTTCCCTGTCCCCCAGGTGTTTGCAGAGATAAAGTTTTATGCCTGAAAAGAAGCACCTCTGTGTAATTTTTCCCGTTACTCACTATGTGCTTGTGCAGTTCCCAGGGCTTTACTGCAGTGATGCCTTAAGAGAATCCACACACAAATTCTTGAAGGCAAAAGCCTTTTCAGAGCTATTTTGTTGTTGTTGATCATTCACCAAAACCAAGGTTGAGACTGGATTTAGCTGGAGGCCTCTCAACTGCAACCTCCTCACATCTCCAAATACAGCGAGTTTTATACATAAGGCTTTACTGAGCTGACATTTTCCCCAGGACACTTCCTCCTCTTAAGCCTACAGGTTTGGGGGTTTATTGTGTTTTCTGAAAATGAGCAATTAATGAAGTTTTGCTTCAAAAGCAAAATGGATTCTGGCTTGTAGCAAAAATGGGCTGCCCTGCTGAGGGACCTCGAGGGCTGTGTCCAGTTCTGGGCCCTCCCGGAGGGGCTGGAGCGTGTCCAGGGCAGGGAACGGAGCTGGGAAGGGGCTGGAGCCCCAGGAGCGGCTGAGGGAGCTGGGAAAGGGGCTCAGCCTGGAGAAAAGGAGGCTCAGGGGGGCCCTTGTGGCTCTGCACAAGTCCCTGACAGGAGGGGGCAGCCGGGGGGGTCGGGCTCTGCTCCCAGGGAACAGGNTTTGGAGTCCCCATCCCTGGAGGTGTCCAAGGAAGGCCTGGAGGTGGCACTCAGAGCTCTGGGCTGGGGACAAGGTGGGGATCAGGCACCAAGGCATGCAATTATAGCAAATTGGCACCACGGTGCACTGGGGTTCTCCTGGAGGAAAGAAAGTCTAAGCTCCATGTGTGCCCTTTTTTGGGTAAATCTCCATCCATGGCCTTAGAAACAACCTTTAATGTCCCGGCTGGTGATTTTCTGTGGAGAGCACGTCCCACAATGCCAGGGGTCAAATGCTCCCCCTGGGGAACAGCAAAGTGTCACCAAGGGTGCCTTGTGGCTGCTGATTGGGAGGAAGGAACACAGCTGGGCTCTGGGCTGGGTTCCACAGCCTTTGAAGGACGGGAGGAGGAGGGGGAATGCCTAATGCTGCAGAACAGCAAAGGCAGCAGACTGGAATCCGTGGGGAGACCTCCCTGGTGACACTCAGCAGTGAGGAAAAAAGCTCCCCCCGTGACTCAGGCAAACACAACTGAGTGAGAAAAACAAGCTCTTCAAATAAAGCTCCACCAAGCAGCTGCATGTGCTCAGGGGACACATACACACGTGGATTTGGGATCTCAGGCGTGACCTCACAGCTGCCTTCGGGGGGTTCAAGCACAGACCCACCATTACAAACCCTCAGGATCAAAGCAAACCCTTTAATTCCTCATTCCCAACGTTCACTGCCACAAATTGGTGCGATATTTTAACTAAAGATTAAATAGTGAGGCTGCTACAAGCCCATCTTTCCTCTCTTCAGGGAACTTTATCACTACAGCAGGTAATGCTCAGCCAAGGCTCAGCACTGCTGTCCTCTCATCCATATCCATTGTACAGAACCATGTTAGAACACCTCCACATCCCTGGAAGTGTCCAAGGCCAGGCTGGATGGGGCTTGGAGCAACCTGGGATAGTGGAAAGTGTCCCTGCCCATGGAATGGGATGAACTTTAGGGTCCCTCCGAACCCAAACCAGTCTGGGGTCCTATGATTTCATGTTTGCATCGTCCATTCTCACTTGGTAGTTATGAAATGTTTCACTGCTTTCCTGGTGGTTATGTAGCATTTAAAGGTTAAAAAGAGAACAGCCTGGGCAATAAGATTTTTTTTTACTCTTCTAATACTCCCTTTATATTCAGCAGTTACAAAGGTTTGATTTGATGAGCCCCCCAGGACTGTCCATCCCGTGCTGTGCCCAGATCACACAGCTCAGTGAACCGGGTGCAAGGTGCCTCCACACCTTTCTCAGCATGGCCTCAAAAGTCCTGAACTAAGACTCCAGGGAGGCAGCAGGGCTTTAAAGGCTGAGAAAGGAAAAGAGGAGCAAGGGAATCCAAGAAGGGAGTGAGGAGAAATACACAACATATGAAGAGCACAGCAGAGGCTGGGGAGGAAGGCAAACCACAGTAGGTGGTTTCCAAAGAACAACCTGACACTACCCTCACATGTGGCCACCCAATGCTGGATCACTCATCCCCATCACAGCAGTCATTTAGGAACATTTTAGGACTTGCCATCATCACCTACAGCTATTTAAATTTGGGATGTACAGCAGCACTCCCATAGAATTGTACCTCTCCCGTCCCTTATTTAGTACTAAATTAGTCATTTTTTTGCTGTCACAATTCACTGGAGAAGGAAAATCTTAAAAACGAGCTTGCAAGTGTTTTGAGCTTCAAAAATCTGTCTCTGTAAAAGCCCGACGACGGCTCTGCATTTCATCACATCACGGCTGCATATCACCGGGAAAATAAAAGTCACAGCTCAAGGAAGATAACAGGGTAATGTCTGGAAGGGCTCCTGGCTGTCAGGAGGAGCCCTCAAAACTGAAAGGCAAGAGAAAATCTTTCCCTAATCTTTCCTTCCTGCAACTGCATCCCTGTGCTGAAGTACTGGGAGCTATCACAGGAGCACGGCTGCCCACACGCCCCGATGCACACGCCAGGAGGCTCCGCCAAGGCAGAGGAAGCGGGGCTTCATTTCCAGGAGAAGTCCCAGACAACCAGATCCACACAGCCTTGAGGCATCCTTTCCCCAAAGAAAAAGGGGGAAGAGTCTGGGAAATGCCCCCGTGAGCGTGGAAATGGCTCTGCCAGCCCCAAAGTCATCGCTGCTGCCACAGCCCCCTGCCTGGAGCTTCCTTCCCTGGCCTAAGGGAAGGGATCCAGTGGGAAATCCTGGCCCAGCAGTGCCAGGCTCCAGTGAGTGGCAGCTTTGATGGAGCTCCAGCCCCAGGCGAGGGCTCTCACAGGGAGCCCCGGGGGAAAGGCTAAAAATGGAACCCCTCACGGGCATTTTTGCTCTGATTGCCTGACAGAGGCCAAAAGGCAGTTCAGACTAACACCCTCTTCTGCAGCTTTTAAGTGTAATTCACTTGTTTTTTCCCCTCTGCTCCCCATTTCCAGCAGGTCAGTAGATACTTGTGCCTGCAAAATATCCATCCAGGACCTGCCACCTGGCTAAAAATAAAATAATAATCCTGCCACTGGCAAAAAGTAAAATAAGAATGAAAAAAACTCACATTCCTCAAACACACCGACCCCATTCAAAGAGGGGGTTTACTCATCCTTTTGGGTTTAAACACAGCTACTAAAGGAGGTGACATCTCAGAGATTTCCGCCCGGGACAGAGCTCCTGGCAGCATCAGGGGAGCCCCAATATCCAACACGCAGTGTTTAGAAAAAGAGGGCATTGATCTTGTTCTAGCAACTTTGAAAGTGCCTCTGTAGCACCCGGAGAGCCTTTCAGGCAGGGCTTTGCAGGCTGTCCTGGCTTCGCTTTGATTGCTGTTGTAGCTGGGATCTACAGCTTTAGTACGAGGGGATTATCTGTTATCCCACCCTTTGGGAGCCCCTCCTGCTGCGACAAAGTCTTTTCTCTGCCTAATCTCTTCAAATTCACATAACTAACAAAAGTGCAGCACATCCAGCATCACATTTCTTTCTCCTAATGGCCCTCAGCCCCTCGGGGGCTAAACAATCCCTGAATGGTATTTAACATCTCCAGAGCTGATTCTTAATTCACTGATAAACTGAAATCTGATGGCATTTTGGGGTTCACAACCACAGTTGCTTCGTGTCACGCTGCTCATTAATGCCTTTTCTACTGTATTTTATGGGAAGGAACAGAGTTGGAAGGGATTAAATCACAGCCCTGGAAAGAAAAGAAAGAATCATTCTGCGCTGCTGTGTTGTCCACGAGGAATACCCTTGGCATCAACAGAACCATTTAATCCCTCGCTGTCATTCTGTCCATTCTCTCCTGGCTCAGACAAATCTCCACCGCTTTATCCCAGGAGAGTGACTATCCTGCCAGTGAAAGGCCAGGAGTCTGTTTGAACAGGGATCACACAAAGCAGAGTTCTTTAGGACACGAGGGTTTATGTGGGGCTCCGTGACCTCTCCTCAGGCTGGGGACACCTTCAAAGCCCAGGGGCACAAAGCAGAAGTCAGGGCATTGCTCATCCAGAGCTGCTGGCAACTTTGGGGCATTGATCTTCACATAGGCAGCAAATCCAAGGGGAGCAGGGAGGTCCTGGGCCCACCGGTGGGATGTGGATTTGGAGGAGATGTTTCTGCAGCCAAATGCTGCCATCGAGGGTTTTAATGTAATTTATAGACAAGGAGAACTGAAGACATAAAGGTCGTAACATTGCGTAATTAATTAGAGTGATACGAAATAAGTCGCTAAAAGTAAAAGTAAAAAAAAACTCCTCTCCCATCAGTTCACTTACTCGTGGATTCACATCTGCGTGCTGAGAGGGAAGGACATTCCCTATCCATGTTCCCTGACTAAAGAATGTGCTGCAATGCAGAAACGCAAAGCAGAGAATCGGAGAGAAAGAGCTAAAGCAGTGTTGTGTGATGTCATGTAGGATTATCTTCATGTGAGCACGTCCAGCAGCCCCAGGAGCGGCTGAGGGAGCTGGGAAAGGGGCTCAGCCTGGAGAAAAGGAGGCTCAGGGGGGCCCTTGTGGCTCTGCACAACTCCCTGACAGGAGGGGGCAGCCGGGGGGGGTCGGGCTCTGCTCCCAGGGAACAGGGACAGGACAAGGGGAAACGGCCTCAGGCTGGGCCAGGGGAGGCTCAGGCTGGACAGCAGCAGGAATTTCTGCATGGAAAGGGTGCTCAGGCCTTGGCAGGGGCTGCCCAGGGAGGGTTGGAGTCACCATGCCTGGAAGTGTTCAAAAGGCAGGTGGACATGGCACTTGGGGCCGTGGTTTAGGGGTGAACAGGGTGATGCTGGGTTTGTGTTTGGGTTTTATGACCTTAGAGGTCTTTTCCAACCTTCAGGGCTCTGTGATTCTACATATGATTTGGCCAAAAAAGACAGAGTTCACTTGTTTAAACAAAAGCAAAGGCAGCCTCGCAGCAGTCCCATCTATCCATAAAATGCACAAATCCAGCCATCCTAAAGCAACAAACAGCAATTCTTACACGCACAGCAGGCACAACTCCCACCCACAGAAATCCCTGGGAAGAAGGCAGGAAAAGATCAAGTGCCTGCATAAAAATCCTGTCCCGCTGCACAAAATCCTCTCCAGACACATTCACCTCTCAATCTCCTTTTGCTGTCATTTCCAGGGGTTCAAGACACCAAAGCACCGTCCCTTGCCAACCCAGATGGACTGAAAACCCCTCATGGTGCTGCTGACGGCTGAACGAGCATCTTGCCACATCTGCAGAGAGTCTGAAAATCAGAGAGACAGCAGAGTGTCACCCAGAGGACACCACCGAAAGGAGAAACCACTGCTGGAGTGTGCCTGGAGGTCCTGGCAGCAGGAAGATGGATGTGCTGGAAGATGTGGAGCTTCTGCATGCCTACCAAGGAGAGGATCTGGGTTTTTTTCCACTCAGGTCTCCATCCCTGCCCCTCGCAGAGGTCCTCCTGGCCCAGGGTGTGCTGTCCTCACCTCTGAGCAGGCCAGGAGGACACAACCCAGCCTCAAACAGCGAATCAGGAGGGGATCCAGAGAAACACAAAGCACTTGGGTCTGCTCACGCACAATTCCAGGCTGGTGAGGAAGGGAAAAACCGGGGAAATTATCCGTTCATAATTGTAATATCCGTTACAAGACAAGGAGTCTAATTACTGTGTTTTTCTGCTTCTTTGCTTGTGCTCCTCTGAGCAAATTGTACAAAGGAAATGGGTTTGTTTCCAGGCAGTTTTGTGCTCCTTTTCCATTGGCCACGTTTGCCTGGCAAGCAGGGAAGCAACATCAACTTGGCGTCAGAGGTCCGGTGGGCACCTATGCCCACGTCAGAGGGACAGCTGGAGCCACCCAGCCGGATCACAACTGTGCTGCACCACTTCAGGGATTCTTTTCTTGAGGATTCAGAATCCCAGAAAGATCCCTAATCCCTGTGTGGATCTCAGGAATGTCACAATTTTGCTGGGTATCCAATCTGAGCATTGAATTCTCGGATCTTCCCTTAGGAGAATGCTAAAAATTAATATTTTTTCCCTTTTAATCAGGGGGAAAATCAACTTTTCCCATTAAGTCTGGTGGCCACTGTGTCATGAGGCAGTTTTGAAGTTCTTGGTGCTGCCAGCAACATCCTCAAAATACAAATGTTTTTGTAGAGCATTCTACAAAATAGCACTTCTTCCCTAGGAACCCTCACCTGCCTCAGTCTATGGCATATGACAAAAAAGGTCCACAGGAAGCCCTTAAATAGATTTTCCCGGTCTTTCTGCCCATTATAGAATTCATTAGAGAATTACAGGATCATTGAGGCTGGAAAAGCCCTCCCAGCCCATGGAGCCCACCCTGTGCCCGATGCCCACCTTGTTCCCAGCCCAGAGCTCTGAGTGCCACCTCCAGGCCTCCCTTGGACACCTCCAGGGATGGGGACTCCATTACAGGATTTGTGACTGCCCTCATTGTTAATATGCCTGAAATTTTCTAAATAAAATTCCATTTATTTTATAATTAAGTAATACAAGCAGGAAGCCATCCAGGAAAGGAAATGGCAAGTCCCAGTGGATCACAGGATGAAAAAAAAACAATTTTAACCAGAAAACTATATGAGAAAAATTTAAATTTTTCTTTAAATTCAAGAGTAAAGCCTGTGGAAGGTGGAGGACTTGTGCTATGGGAAAGGCTGGGAAAATTGGGATTCTTCAGCCTGTAGAGGAGAAGCTTCAGGGTGACCTAACTATGACCTTCCAGGACCTGAGGGGCTGACAAAAAAGATGGAGAGAGACTCTTTACAAGGGCCTGGAGGGACAGGACATAGGGAATGGCTTCCCACTGCCAGAGGGCAGGGATGGATGGGATATTGGGCAGGAATTGTTCCCTGGGAGGGTGGGCAGGCCCTGGCACAGGGTGCCCAGAGCAGCTGTGGCTGCCCCTGGATCCCTGGCAGTGCCCAAGGCCAGGCTGGACATTGGGGCTGGGAGCAGCCTGGGACAGTGGGAGGTGTCCCTGCCCATGGCAGGGGTGGCACTGGATGGGCTTTAAGGTCCCTTCCAACCCAAATCAGTCCGAGATTCCATGAGAAACCAAAGCAGAGTCAGCTCAGAGAAGGAATTGCAAGGCTGCAGTTTCCCCTTCTTGGCTCTGGCTGTATCTGGAGTCAGAACATTCTCAGAATAAATGCTTTTTGTGCTTTTTAATGTAGCAATTAGACGTTCAGCAGAGCATATTTCCATCCTAATTCGATGCCTTTCATGCATCCCCCTTTGACTGATCCCATTTGTGTGCAGCAGGATCTCTCTGCCATCCACGAGGAGTGTAATTTCTTCTTATGCCACACCGGGGGAGAACGTTTTATGATCCAGCTGTTTGTACCCTGTTACCATCCAATGAATCCTTTATTGCTAGCAAACATCACGCTCTCACTACTTCACTGTTAAATACTATCCCTATAATATATCTACTGTTTTATAGCCAGTATTTTATGTCCAGCAGATAATATACAGCATTCTTTTCATATTTATCCTCTGCAAACCAGATCCTCTGGTCCCATCCCTCCCTAAATGAAATGATGGAGTCCCATAACCCTCGTGCAGACCTTTTTCCCTCACACTGAACAAAACAAGCCGTGAAGTCAAATGGTGATTTGAGTGAAAAGGAGGAAAATATTTCATCAGCTGAGCCACAGAGTCTTCCCAGAAAAAAAGGAACGAGATATTGGTAACAGAACTGTGGAACTTCCCATCGATGCAGCCTGGGAACAGGCTTTGCAGGACAAAAGGCAGGAGAATATTAAAATTCACCCCTTTGCCAGCTCCACATCCTCCACCTGCAGCAGCCATAAGCAAAAAAAGAAGCAGAAAACCCCAATATGCACAAGCTCTGGTTCAACCCCGCTGGAAATTGTTAAAAAACCCAGAATTTGAATGGCCAGTCTTAACTTTATTGGGCAGCATTGCCCAGTGAACAGCCCCGCTGCTTTCAGCAGGCTGAGGGGTGATGATTTAAGGACTTCTGACTATAATGGAAAAAATGGGGCTTTGACTGAAGCCACAATAAGTAGAAAAGCCAAAAAAAAAGGACCATTTTCCTCTCAAGTGTCTCTTTTACAAAATCACAGGTGACTCTGAGCCTTTGCTGCTGGCAAGGAATAATTAATTTTAAAGCTACTGAGGTTTTGTAATAGCATTCATTTCTGTGGACATTTGAGTGCCATAAGCATTTTAATTAAAAAAATCAAAATTACTTCGAAGTCTGGATGATTCTGGTGTTTCCATTCTTGAGACCACAGTTCAATATATTTGTTCCCTTCAAAAAAGGGGCATCTTTTCTTGACGGTTTTGAAATGCTCTCCAGGATTTCAGTTCCACCCCTAGCCCCTGCAGCCTCCCAGCTGAATTATGATATTTGCTATGTTCCATCGTAGGATTGTTAGATTTAATTGTTAGATTAATAGATAATATTATTATTTTATATTATATGCCAAAAAAATGCCAAAAAATTACTATTCTTGTCTCTGTTTGAAGCCGAATATTCAGCTACGTATTTACTAAGCCAAAGTGGCCTCGACATAAAAGAACTCAAAATTCCTCCCACGTCTCAAATAGAGCAAAACAACATCCCATGATTTTTTTTTTTTTCCCCTTTTAAGTCATCACGTAGTGAAATTGGAACCCGAGCAGACAGCGGGGATCTCACACCATTTGTTCTGCTCCGAGTGAATGCATTATGGACAGGGAGTCATTCCGGCTGCCTCTCCTCGCTAATTCCGAGGGAAAAATACTCATTTCATTTGTCAGGGACACAGAATTCTCACTGCCCACGTGCCAGAGAAAGCAATTTTACGAAATGCCTCTAACTGATGGAGAAGAAAGGCACACACCAGCTTTCAAATGCCCCAAAAACCACCTGAGCTGTGCATGTCCACAGATTCCACTGTAAATTCCAGCGTTCTCCCAAGGGAACGATTTGATCCCCATTCCATCTATCCGCAGGCTGCCAGAACGGGCAGCTTGAAATGGTGTTAATTAAAAGTTTTAATTAAGCCGTGGAAAAACACATGAACGTTAAATACGCCAATTTATATATATATATATGTATATATGTATTTGTGTATGTATATGTGTATGTATATGTGTATGTATATGTATATGTATATTTATGTATATATTTATAAATATTANGCAGAGATGGATTTATCCATGGAATGCTGCAAGGTGTGACGGCACATTGTGATTATTAAGGCTTACAAATCAGTTACAACTCTAAAACCGTCTCGGAGAATAATTACAAGCCTAAAACAAACAACTCATTTCATTCTCATATCATGAGAGCTCTTCTATTAATCTGTTTCTTATCAAGAAGTTCTTAATTGGAAGAGGCTGCACTAAGAAAATCACACTCAAAATATTCAAACCCACTTT
>VZRQ01004339.1:44803-82805 GCA_013397975.1 Machaerirhynchus nigripectus
CCTTCCCTTCCCTTCCCTTCCCTTCCCTTTCCCCTTACCTAAACTTCCCCTTCCCTAAACTTCCCTAAACTTCCCCCAATGGCTATAAAGCAGGAATGAACCCATGGAGGTGGGAATGAGACAGGGAACCACTTAGGGGTAAATTACAGCTCCCATGGGGAAGATTCCAGAAACTGGGAGCTAAAGGAGAAAAAAACCCACAAGTACAAGATGCCCCACGGTCATTTTCTGGATGCCAGACCCCAGCAGTGTCCCCCCACCCTGTGGCACCGTGGACAGCATCCTTTGAAGGCGTTTTTCTCTCCCTGTGGAGCAGGGGAGCGGCTTTCACTGCTGAACAATGGGGCGTGCTCAGCTGCAGCACCCCGAGGTCTCGCGTTAATGGTGCCTCATCTCAACACCAACACTCTCAAATAAACCTTAGTGCCCAGGGCTGACCTCAATCTAATTCTCATCAGTGGCCTACGAGTGGAAATAAGTCATAGCAGCCCCTACCTACTCCCAAGATCCCTAGGTTCCCTTTGGGACGTATTTTCCACAACCAGCTTCTCCTGTGAGTGTGAAAGCTTTTACTAATCCGAACCAAAATAATGTGCAAGAGCTGGGGTAAAAATAAGAAGATTAAAGGGGAAGACAGCAGGATGTGTAAGCACAGTGGCTATAACCAGTGTATAAAGGTAGGAGCTACTTCTCGGGGCATCAAAAGAGAGCGATGTTTACGGACATTCGTTTTCCCAAAGGGAGGTCATAAAGCACCATTTGAATGATTTCATATCTGCTCCGAAGATTGCTACAGGAGAACTTCAAAAGATAAGGATACATCATTCTGCAACTCAAACTGCTCTCCAAAGTCCCATTAATGTTGTTCATTCTCCCCTGCAGAAATGAACCCGTAACTCACTCACAGGGGTTGCAAGAGACGCCATAAAATTGTCAGTATCTCGCAGGGCAAACGTCTGCATGGGAAAGATAGTGTGGAGTTATGGTGCATGTGAACCCTCAGCAACCTTCCTGCTGGTGCTTCATCACCTGCCACACAACTGTGGCTGCCCCAGCTATAAAAATCATACACGGCATGGTTTGGGTTCTGAGGGACCTCAAAGCTCATCTCATCCCACCCCCTGCCATGGGCAGGGACACCTTCCACTGTCCCAGGCTGCTCCAAGCCCCAATGTCCAGCCTGGCCTTGGGCACTGCCAGGGATCCAGGGGCAGCCACAGCTGCTCTGGGCACCCTGTGCCAGGGCCTGCCCACCCTCCCAGGGAACAATTCCTTCCATAAATCCAACCTAAATTTTCCCACTGAGCTGCTGAACTTGAGGTTGACAGAGGTCAGGTGGGATCTCTGCAAAGGACAAACCACCTTGGACAGCAGATGTTTTACAGCCAGCAAAAACACTGAATATATTTAACTATTATACCTTAAAAGGTGTGGGGGAGGGGGTTTCCAAGCAGTTAATGTTTTCCACAGCCCATCCTTCAACTATTTCACATTTGGAGGTGTCTTTACAACTTCGTGTTTGTTCTCTGCTCGCACTCCCAGGGTGTCACAAGCAGCTTTACAAAACCTTTCATATCACCAAGGAACCACAGGGCTTCAGTTGCTACTTTCATTTATGCATTTTAGGTAAGATGTTGAAAATCCCTGTAATCAGAACTAAAAGCGCGCGCTCGTGGGACCTCTCAATTGAAAACCACCGGTGAGCTCCCACAAGAGGTTGCCGCTGGACCCAGAACTTTGAGAGAGTATTTCATCAATCAATAAATGCACCCCAGTTCTAACAGCGTGTTTACATACCCATGCTGCAAAACCAGATTCCATGACTGTGAAAATTGCGTCTCTCCTCACAGCGCTTCATTCCCAGCAAATTAAACGTGGCACCACTGATAGCCTTCATAATGAGGCAACTCCATGTGAAATAATTCCAGGTTTTCACAGCTTTCAGGAACAATTATGTTAAATGCACGGTGATTTAAGTGACTGAGCTTGTTCGAGCATATCTGCAGAGCCTTGTCCCCACCTTCCAGGCCTCGAAGGCTCCTGCAAGCGATCTTGGTCACTCAGGAAAGCTGGGTTGTGCTTGTGGTGAAAGCCTCAGCACGTGGCCTGCAGAGACTGCTGACTGCAGGGAGCCTTTATGGATTCCCCTTTGAGGAACTCTGGAGGAAAACCCCACAGGGAGCAGATGGGAGGGGAACTGCAAGCCAAGGCAATGCTGTCACATGATTTTTTTTGTGTTTCTGCCTGTAAGAAAGAGCCACTGGACCCCGGTGTTACATTCTAAGCGCTTCCTCTGCCATCTCTTGCCCTGCAGCAGCACATGCATTTACCTTAGGGTTGGGAAAAGGAGAATAGAAACTTCATTCCTGTCCTTGCTGTGGCATTGTACCTTCTTTTGTGACCTCAGCAGAGGACTGAAGGAAGTTCTGCCCCGAAGAGATTGTCCCGAAAGCCCGTGGGGTCTCCTCCCTGGGGCTGTCCCAGAGCTGTGTGCACACAGTGCTGTGCCCTGTGCTCTGGGATGGCCCTGCTGGAGCACGGAGGTGCCACCAGGTGCCCACTGTGCTCCCTGCAGCCCGAGCCAGTCTGGGATTCTGACCATGGAGAACATACCATCTATGTAAATATATCAGTGAATACTCTGGAAGTAGGATTAATTCTATAAACTATCCATCTTTAATGACAGAACTTATTTTTCACTAAGTAATTCTCACTAAGTTATATTATATTCTCTCCAAAATGAAGCCATATTTCAAGATTTTATTATTGCAACCTACAAAACTGGGGGTTGAGACACGGGTGAATACCAATGATCTGGTGAGAGACGAGTCGCAGCCAACACAGAATCTTTCAAGCCCTCACATTTTATTTTACTGCCATTATATGGCATAGAACTTTTTATGGAACAGTCTAATAGAAGTGATACAACACTGTGTAGAAAGCATTTAAATCAAAGGACTACTGGATTCTGTCTTTTAAGGTCTGCTTAGCTGGGAGGTGTTCTCTGAAGGGCCTGCTGGAGACCCTTGCAGTCACTGAGTCTCACCAGTTTTCCTCTATTCTGTGGAAAACCCTCAAGGTCTCCTCCACTCTCTGTTGGTTGCTCCTCGTTTAGTGATCAGGGAACCACTGAGGAACTGAGGTTTGATGAGACCTGGAGCTCATCCTCACTGCTGAGGCAGTGGGAAAACGCCAGAAGACAATGCTGCCCCCTTCGCCCGTCTGGTTTGGCTCCAGATGTGCACAGACATCACTTTACCAGCACAGAAGGTACAAAGAGTGACCCTTCTGTATTTCTGAGCGTATTTCAACACCAGTGCCTGCAAAGTGAGGGCAGTGTCTTTAAGCTGAACATTTCAGGTGATGATCTCCCTTCTGCACGAGCAGAATTCAGTGGCGCCAAAAGGCTTTTGGAATTTGACTGTTTGACTGCTGAATTCTGACATTTCCCACATAGCCATTAGATTTCAACTATCCTTACTGCTATAAAATGTGCCTGAAATTATACTCTTCAGCAAAACTCATGGCAAACAGTCTCATCATGTGTGATTACCATGGTCAGTGTGTCATTCCTAGCTGGGTATGTGCTCATACATACGGTTTTGGTGAGACCAAAACCCTCCCAGCCCCTGCCCTTCAGTAAAATAATTCCTGGATAGCTGGAATAAGGACAAAGAGACCATATTTAACTTTTTATAGCACACAGCAACCTTCACAGAGCACAGAGAGACTGGTCCTCTACCACTGCTGAGTTCTCACCTGCAGCAGTTCTGTTTGGCAGTCTCAGATGTCAAGATTTTCCACAAGTGCCACGTGAAACATGAGCTTTGTTTCAGTTCCAGAGGCTCCTGTCTTTCCAAAGTATTCCTTTTACCAAGAACTAAACCTGGGGGGAGGAAGAGGCAAAGGCTCTCCTGAGGCCCACCCTGCACACAACTGCACTCAACTCTCTTCCCAATTTAATTCACTCTGGAAATCCAGAGCACCAAGGGGAGTCTCCTTATTGCTTACTTACAGAACCCCGGGATCCCTGGGGCTGGAAAAGCCCTCCCAGCCCATGGAGTCCAAGCTTGTCCCCAGCCCAGAGCTCTGAGTGCCACCTCCAGGCCTTCCTTGGACACCTCCAGGGACGGGGACTCCAAACCTCCCTGGGCAGCCCCTGCCAAGCCCTGAGCACCCTTTCCATGGAGAAAGAAGGATATTCCCAAGCCTTCTCACTGCTCCTTGTGCTGTCAGCTCCGGCCCACGCAGTGCCTGGAACCATCAGCAGCTGGAAACCACAGCAGATACACAAACCTGGAGCTGAAAAGGGCAGGCAGTGCCTCCAAAACTCTCCGGTTTAGTGACGGAAGCCAAAGGCCACCTGGGTTTTAATGCTCAGCCCAGAGCACACCCAAGTGCTCCAGCACTGAGGAACAGCTTCCTGCTGTCCCAGCTGAGAAGAGCAGGGAGGGAAGGAGCGGGGACACACTGAGCTTCTCTTGCAGGAACAGTGGCTCCTGCCACCACCATCCATCTTCCCCTTGTGTCAGCCAAGCTCTTGGAGAAGTGTTCCCATGCTCCATTAAGCCGGCCGGAATCGGCCTGGGATTGGCCTGCAAATGCAAAGGAATCGTATGACTCTAAAAGGGACAGCTTGTTGCAGGGCTGGAAAACCATCGGTGTGAGAAGAATCATCCCCCAGCTATGGCCACCTGTGGAACGGGCTCCATCAGGAGGGAGCACAGGGCAAAAAGCAGCGCCGTGAGATCCCCGCAGCTGTCAGGACATTTGGAGACGCAGCAGCCGGAGGTCCTTGTGATGGTTAAACAGTGCGTGGTGACAGCCAGCGGGGAATTGTGCACGAAGGCGTGACAGTGAACTCCTGAACTCCTCCACAGAAGCCTTCCACTCGTTATCTCAATCGCTGGATTTTCATAGTGCTGGATTAAACAAAACCGCCACGTCCTGTTCACAGAGAGAGGTGAGGTGGAAACACAAATGAGGGAGCTGATCCCGCGTGCTCCGCCTGGTCCGGCTGGGGAGCCCGGGGTTTGGGGCCTGCAGGGAAGGGAGCAATCATCCCGGCTGGAGAAAGCTGCTGGCAGTGCCGGGAGAGCCCGGGAGCAATCATCCTGGCTGGAGAAAGCTGCTGGCAGTGCCGGGAGAGCCCGGGAACGGGGGCAATCCGTGCAGACAAATGTCACGGGGAGCCCAGGGTTTGGGGCCTGCAGGGAAGGGAGCAATCATCCCGGCTGGAGAAAGCTGCTGGCAGTGCCGGGAGAGCCCGGGAGCAATCATCCTGGCTGGAGAAAGCTGCTGGCAGTGCCGGGAGAGCCCGGGAGCAATCATCCCGGCTGGAGAAAGCTGCTGGCAGTGCCAGGAGAGCCCGGGAACGGGGGCAATCCGTGCAGACAAATGTCACTGGGTGCCCAGGGACCTTGGCTGGTGCTGCTCGAGCCTGGGAACGGAGAGACGGCGTGAACAAGCAGGATTTCCTGTGCAGCCTTCCCTTCCCAGCCAGCACGGAGCTGCCCTGAGGGCAGGAAAGGCAGGAGATAATCAAGATGCTGGGCTGAGGGTGGCCCACAGGGGCGAGTGCGTGAGGGAATCCAGTCAGGTAAAAGCTCTGAGCTCGTTAGGTTCCTAAATAAATCCCAGGACCCAGATACCTTCCGGGCTGTCCAAATCCAGATCCCCCTTCCCACAGCGCCACAAGCCTGAGCACTCTCCCAGCTGCTGGAGAAGGGAAAAGCCACCATGTGAGAGTGCAGAGGAGCCCCAGGCTCAGGCTGCCCCCTGCTCCAGGACTGGCTGCAGCAGCACAGCTCCCAGGGACACACAAAGGAGAAGGCACAGCCCGGAACCCCAGAATCCCGGGATGGTCAGTGTTGGAAGGGACCCCAAAGCTCACCCAGTGCCACCCCTGCCATGGGCAGGGACACCTCTCACTGTCCCAGGCTGCTCCAAGCCCCAGTGTCCAGCCTGGCCTTGGGCACTGCCAGGGATCCAGGGGCAGCCACAACTTCGCTGAAGTTTTCACAGATACATTCACACGTTTTTGTTCAAGTCACTAAAAAAGAGGGCATTTTTTGGGAAATGGATCAAAAAACGAAGTCATGGCTGCATTCAGTTTCATATAAAGCTTTAAAACTACTTATTAGTCTCCTCCTGGAGAAGCTGACAAATTGGGATATACTTCATCAAAAAACGGAAGGCATGAAAAATATTTTTGCCCACAAAAGACCAATTATGATTTGTCATTGGTTCAGCGCTGCAGAAACCCAAATGGAATTCTTCATAAACAAATATTTTGCTTAGCAAACTTCTAGATGATGCAGTAAAGTATAATAACCTCCCTTAAACTGTAATTTCAACCCTTCCCGTGGCGTACATTGTAATAAGAAATAACTGCCCTGTCAGGATAATGCTCAGGCAGCTTCTAAAGGACCAATCAAAAAAACCCAAACCCCACAATTAACCCCCACCTCCCCCCAACAGAAACAAAGATCAAAGAAATAAAAACCAATGACAATGCCCATTTCAGCTTGATGGCAGCAAAATCTGAGTTCAAGTGGCAGAAAGTATCAATAAACAAACTCCTCAGAGCGAGTTACAGCCACTTCAGCTTTATTACTTATTTAGAGACTATTCATCTTCAGCAGCCACTAGACCGACACTATATCCCATTCCACTCCAAAATAATTCTCACAGCTGATCTGCTGCATGTGGTGGGATAATGAAAAAAAGGTAAATGTAGAAGAGGCTGATTTATAGAAAACTGAGTGTTTTTAAAAGCTTCTAAGCTCAGTACTTGCCGTTAGTTTCAAAAATAGCATCTCTGGATAAAAGTTCCAGCCACGGGAAAGATAAAACACTTAGGGACATGATTCATTTGTGTTCCCTGTCCAGAAATTTATTCAAACTTTGATCAAAACCGACCCTTTCTGTATTTCTACATGAAATGAAGGCACAATATGAGCCTGAGATGATGTCATAGAGTCACTGAATCATGGAATGGTTTGGGTTGGAAGGAACCTTAAAGATAATGTAGTCCCACCCCTGCCATGGGCAGGGACACCTCCCACTATCCCAGGCTGCTCCCAGCCCCAGTGTCCAGCCTGGCCTTGGGCACTGCCAGGGATCCAGGGGCAGCCACAGCTGCTCTGGGCACCCTGTGCCAGGGCCTGCCCACCCTCCCAGGGAACAATTCCTGCCCAGTATCCCATCCATCCCTGCCCTCTGGCAGTGGGAAGCCATTCCCCTTGTCCTGGCACTCCAGCCCTTGTCCAGAGTCTCTCTCCATGTTTCCTGTGGCTCCTTCAGGCCAAAATGAGGTCACCCCAGACTCTCCAGGCTGAGCACCCCCAGCTCTCCCAGCCTTTCCTCCCAGCAGAGCTGCTCCATCCCTCTGACCATCCTGGTGCCTCCTCTGGGCTCTCTGCAGCAGCTCCAGGTCCCTCCCTGTGCTGGGCCCCAGGGCTGGGGCAGCTCCGCAGGTGGGGTCTCACCTGAGCACAGGGGCACAGGGGCAGAATCCCCCCTCCCCTGCTGCCCACGCTGGGGGCTCAGCCCAGGGCACAGGGGGGGTTCTGGGTCCCAGCTCTCACCCACAGCACCCCCAGGTCCTTCTCCCAGGGCTGCTCCAGCTGCTCATCCCCAGCCTGGATTCCGGTGAGTTCCCAGTTCTGGCAGTTCCCCGAGTCCAGTGGGAAGACCCATGGGCAGGAATTCTCCCAAAGGTGCTTTACGAGCATTTTTGTTGTCACTGTGACTACACATCACTCATTCCACACAGCAAAGTAATTCCCTGTGTCAGGGAGGAGCTGTGCCTGTCTGTGGCACCTCTGCTGCTGCAGTGAGACAAAGATCAGATGAGGCACAGCCTGAGCATCTCTTTTTTTCACAACATAAAGAACACGTGTCAACTTCCCATCCACCAAATATAAATACAGCTTTAACTTCGCTGCCTGAAATGTGCCACCAGTTGGAACAAGACCCTTGCCATAAATTTAGTTATGTTAAAGAAAACCCCTTAGGAGACTGATAGAAAAGGAAGGGGTGGGCAGGAAAATATCCACATCTCTGAGTTCTGGATTTCTGGCCGAGTTTGAAGCATTCAGCTGGATGAAAGGAAGTTTCTAAAGCTCCAGGAACTTTCCAGAAGCAGCCTCACACACTTCCATTCCACGCAGGAACATGCCATGCCTACTAAATACCACACCTGCATACATTGCAAATATGTCAATTATTTGGTTCCTTCAGGGAGACAAACATTTCTTATTTCTTTGAAAAAGCCCCATATAAACTCATGGCACAAGGTTATTTCCAATAATAATAATAATAACGAAGTAACATGGGGCAATATTGCCAGCATTGCACCACCACCTCCTTCTTAAATGTGGGAAGAGGTGAGATGAAAAACAAGGAAAAATAAACAACCTAAAGCAATCCAAGTGGGACTCGGGGCTAAATCTGGGTGTTCATTTCAGCTGAGGAAAACAGATTGAATCCAATGCTGTCACAGCCTTAAAATACCCACACCAGAATGCACCAAATTCCTCAAATATTTTCAGATCCATAACTTTTATGCCGCCTTTTCAGAGCCTCCTTATAAATTTCTCCCCAAACACATCAAATACATTAGCTTCAGATAAAACCTGCTCCTCAAATAACTTCGGCTATAAGGAAGGAACAAAGGTCAATCACAACTAAATTGGATTCTTCTAACAAAGATGAGAAAAACTCTCAGCTATGTAATGTGGAATTCAGGGATTCAGGGTTGGTTTCAGAATTAATTACGACTGCCAAGTCCTCCTCAAAGAAAGCAGAGCATAGCAAATGACACCAATATATAGATATTTATTAGGTGCAGCCTAGACAGGGACTATTCCTGCTTTCTGCTATAACCATTCCACAAATCTGCTGTGAAAATCCCTGAAAATCCAGTGCTGGCTTTTGTTACTTCCATAAAAGTCGATGTATTAAAAGATTGTGTCTGTAACACCCCTCGGGCCCTGATCTCTGCTCTCTGGGACAGGGACAGCACCCAGGGAACGGCTGGAGTTGGGCCAGGGCAGGCTCAGGCTGGAGATCAGGGAAAGGTTCTTCCCCAGAGGGTGCTGGGCACTGCCCAGGCTCCCCAGGGAATGGGCACGGCCCCGAGGCTGCCAGAGCTCCAGGAGGGCTTGGACAGCGCTGCCAGGGATGCCCAGGGTGGGGCTGTTGGGGTGTCTGTGCAGGGCCAGGGGCTGGATCCATGATCCTTGTGGGTCCCTCCCATGATTCTATGAAACTATAAATCTTCAGCATAAAGCAGGGAAAAGTTAATATTTCAAGAATCTGTGAAAAGGAATAAGAGGCTTAATAAACATCCAGTGTGGCCCAAAGGAACATGACTGAGTAATAATTGTTCTTGTGCAGAAAACACCCTCTGAGAAAAAGCCTGGCTTACCCTTCCCCAGGAGTTCACAGTGTTATTTATCCATGTTACCAGCTTTTAAAAATGCTCCCTTTATCAAAGCACACTCTGATTTACAGACAACTCCCTCTGGTTGTCTGGGATAGGGGAAAGCCAGGAATGGTACAGGCAGGACACCCATCCATCCAACACTCCCATGATCTTTAACTCAATCTCAGTTAAGATAAAACTTTCTATTCCATGGTGTGACAGCTCACAGCAGAATAATTTCTCACAGGGAAGACACTAAGTGGGACAGTCCCTCAGATTGGCAGGGTCTGTCACTTGTGCCAGCATTCCCTGGAATTGCCCATTATGGACAAGGATTTTATTTAGAGGGTTCTACTTTCCTGCTAGAGAAAAGCTTTTCTTTTTAAACACTATGAAGCAGCACTTCTCTCTCGTGCTACTACAACAGCAGGAATTTTAAACAGGCCCAATGGGGATTTTAGGTCTTAAAATCCTCCTTTACACTCCTTGCCACAGAACAAACGCAATTCCCATTTATTTGAAATCAAATATGTAATTATCCATCAAATGAGACACAGAGTTTCCAGACAGCACACGGCAGGAGATTGCTTTGGGGAAAGATATTGTTTTACCTTGCATAAAGCAGCCCACGCCATCAGCTCGGGACAAGTGTCCGAGAAAGACAGAAGAGAAGACAGGAAAAATAAGGAGAGAAAATAGGATTGCCTTTTTTTCCTGCTACAAATTTCTCCTCCTTTCTGCTCATCAGCTCTTTGGAACTAAGGCAGTGTCACAGAATTATAGAACAGCCTGGCCTGGGAGGGACCTTAAAGCTCACCCAGTTCCATCCCTTGCCATAGGCAGGGACACCTTCCACTGTCCCAGGCTGCTCCAAGCCCCAGTGTCCACCCTGGCCTTGGGCACTGCCAGGGATCCAGGGGCAGCCACAGGTGCTCTGGGCACCCTGTGCCAGGGCCTGCCCACCCTCCCAGGGAACAATTCCTGCCCAATATCCCATCCATCCCTGCCCTCTGGCAGTGGGAAGCCATTCCCTGTGTCCTGGCACTCCATCCCTTGTAAAGAATCTCTCTCCATCTTTCTTGTCAGCCCCTTCAGGCACTGGAAGGTCACCATTAGGTCACCCTCAGCTCGGTGTCCCCTGCAAACCTGCTGAGGGTGCCCTCAGTGACTCCATCTGGTAATGAAGTTATTAAACACCCCTGGTCCCAGCACAGACCCCCGAGGGACCCCACTGGCCACCGATGTCCATCGGGACTCTGAGCCACTGACCACGGCCCTCTGGCTGTGACTGTCCACCCACCTCCTCATCCATCCAACCTTCCACGCATCGAATCCAGCTGTCTCCAGGCCAGAGAGAAGGATGCTGTGGGGACCCGTGGCAGAGGCTTTCCCGAGTTCCAGGTAAAGGACATCCGTGGCCCTTCCCTTGTCCGCCGATGGAGTCTCTCCAGCAGCGAAGGCCACGGGGTTGGTCAGGAGGATTCTCCCTTGGCGAGGCCGTGCTGGCTGTCCCAAATCACCTCCCCGTGCTCTGGGAGCCTCAGCAGAGCTTCCAGGAGGGGCTGCCCCAGGATCTTCCCAGCACAGAGGGGAGGCTGACAGGGCAGTGGGTCCCAGGCTCCTCCTTTCCACCCTTTTAGAGACAGGGACAGTGTTTCCTGTTAGAAAATTATATCTAATAAAGATGAGAAGCAAGGTTCAAACAGGAGCTCTGTGACCTTCCTTGGGGGAGCAGTGACACCTCCTTAGCTGGACGGGTCTGGTTCCCAATGCACAACAGCAGTTTTACAGAACATCCCTCTTTTCCAACAGAAACATCCTGTGGGATCCACTCTGGTTGTCCCTCAGATTGTCCCAGGAGACAGAGCTGCACAGGCAACAGGCAGAAGAAACCAAACCAAGGACAAACCTGGCCCTGGGTTCTCCAAATATTCCTCTGTTTTTTCAAATATATCACACACAAATCATGCCCGGAGAACTTCACCTCCAGGTCAGTGAGCAGCCTTTTGAGGACACAGGGATTCACAGACTCCACATCAGCCTGGAAATCCTGGGATCAGATCATCCTTTCATTCGCACTGATATCAGAGTCTATTACAGGCTTGAAGCCTTGTGACCTGGGTGTTATCCTCGTTTGCTATCAGCCTTTGGCATTCCAGAGGATGCAATTCTCTGCCCTTCCCAGGATTCCCTGCACAGTGTTCAGTTCAGCAGTGCAGGCAGGAGATTTTAAGAAGAAAAAAACCAAAATCTGCCAGCCAGGGGCAAGTGGGCAACCACCCCAAGAAGCCTTGGATTTTATCCCGGTTTTGATAAGACTCATTAAATGAAGCTGCCTCTAAGGCAGCCTCCAAGGTCTGGGCTCTCAGGAAAGGCAAGAGGATTTCTGCTTGGGGCTGACAGATGTTCCAAGAACCAGCCACAGCTCGTGCCCTGCTACACAGCTCATGTCTGTATTTCTCACTTCTCCTACCAGGAAAACAGCCAAGAAAGCCATTAGGCAAAATAACCCCCCGATCCCCCAAGGCATCACTAACACTCCAAAACAGCTGAGCGAGAACGGGAATGATGGCAAAGGCTTGGACACTCCGAGAGGGAGAGACAGAAAACTCTGTGGGTGGATTTAGCACTTTGAATTCCTCTTCCAAGGGAAGAAGGATGCAGCCAGAAAACAGCAGGGGAAAACCAGAAACAACATTAGGGCCTCTATTCCAATGTTTTTCTTTGAAATAACAAATAGTTTTTGTATTTTCAGCTTCCACCAGAGAGAGGAAAAATGAAATTACTCTGGCGATGCCTCTTCAAAGCAAGGGCTGCCGCCAGACACTGGCCAATCCAGCATTCCAGGAATTTAAAATTAATTAGTTAGGAATGAGCCTAACTAATTGCCAGAGCCAGCCTTGAGCTGGTAGAAGCAAGAAGAGTGTGTTCACATCTGCAGCTGGAGAGAGAATCCTGAAAAATGTACCCATATTTATAGCAGAGCTTTAATCCTCACCTAAAACCAAACTGAACAGCAGCAAAAAGTGAGCACAGAGGGATGGAGGCACAGATCCAGCAGCATCCCCCAGAGGAAATGGAATATCCTGGGAAGAAAAACAGTGGCGTTATGGAGGTCTGACACGCCTTCCCCAGCCAGGTGACGGATGTCATTTGTCTGGGAATGACAGAGGAACACCCAGCTTCAGCTGGATTGAGTCCCACAGACACTCAGCTGAGCAATTCCTCTAATTCCTCCAGCTCCTGTGTGTCAGGGGCTGCCCCAGGAGGTGCTGGAGCCCCCATCCCTGGAGATGTCCAAGGAATGAGGCACTCCTTGCTCTGCTCCCTGCTTTCTCCAGACAGAACCAAGGTTCTTCAAACGGGAAAAGCTGCCCTTGGAAGTAGCGTTGGGGTGTTTATGCTCTCTCCTTTAACAGGTACATGCATTACAGATAAAAATTAATGCCAGTGCCTATAATATTTTATTTTTTTTCACACAGCCCTGCCATAAAGCTAAGAATGCAGAGAGAAAACCCAGAGCAGGCCTGATTAATTATACATACTAAATTAATTATACATACTGAATCATTTTACTACAGAAGAATAAAAATGTATCTGTGTTCTAATTGCAATGTTAAAACACTTACACCAAGCTTACCACTACATAACTGTGAAACCAGGACAACAGCATTTACTTCTGGCAAATTCTCCGGCATATCTAATGAGGTGAGAACTTAACACAATAAAATCCCTCATATTTTAGCAAAGTCGCTTACCTCAGCATATCCCCATTCGGAAACTGTTGAATTTGGAATTTGCTGAAATTAACCCCAAATTTATGAGCACTTAGGGAGGCCTCTGGCTACCTGCACTCACCAGGAGGGAAAGGTAAAACAAGTTTCACCTCATTAGGAGGCCGAAAATGCTTCAAACCTTCATTTCATGATGAGCAAAATAAACTTCTCCCCTTAAAAACCGGCGTGGGGAACACTCATTTGGAAGCGTGGACATCAAGGGGAGTAAATGATGTGTAGAAAAGGCTGCTTTGTCTCTGACCTTCTGCAATTCCAGTCCTGCTTTTAATTTCTTACCCGAGTTTCGCACTTCAAGGCTTGATTCCTTGAGCGCTGCAAATTTAAATTGTAATTCCCTAACTCAGAAGTTAGTTGGTTTTTTTTTTCCCTGTACTTCACGTGATTGGAAAGATTGGGATTCCAATCACAGCATGCAAAAAATCCCAAGCACCCCTTTTGAGATGAACCAGGTTTCACAACAGAGGGAAACTCCACCTCAGGAGTCCCAGAGATTCAATGTCCAACAGAGCAAGAGGAATTTCCAGTCCCAACCCCTGCAATAAAAATATGTTGGAGAACCCAATAAAACACAACTCTTCATCTAAACCAGCCTGCCCCTCTGCTTTTTGGCCAATGCCACGTTGCTGTAAGGCAGGCTCCCACTGGGAAAAGCTCTGAAGGCTCTCATTTCCAGTGGGAAAAGCCTGGGGGGCCCAAGCCCTGATGGAAACCACAGGGAAACTCAGTGGTGTGTTTGGGCACCTCATGCAGAGCAAGTCCCACAATTTCCCAACTAAGAGGGAAAGATTTACTCAGCATAAACCTCTCCAGTCCCTAGGAATGATGATGCCCTGTTCAAGTATGAAACGATTTTACAAGTGCTCTTTAATTAATTACACCTTTTTAGGGCTTTACCGTGTTTCTAAACCTTCGTGGTTCATGTTTGCAAGGCTTTTATCTGTTTTGAAAGACCAGAATTTCATTTTTGTAGACCTTTAAAAGTGCTGTGTGTTACTTCTTGGGTAAGAAGTGACATGACAAAAACCCCCTGCATCTCTGGGTGGTTCTGCCCCAAACCTGGGTGGTTCTGCTGGAAATCTGGGTAGTTCTGCCCAAACCTGGGCAGTTCTGCTGCTGCCCCCCCTGCTCCAGGCCCCCGTGGGGGATGCATTTGTTTGGCTGCTGCTCTTGGCAAGACTGACTCCACTCTGAGGTTCTGCTGAACAAAGATCTGATTTATTTCTGCAGAGACATCAATATTGAAAATACCACCTCCTGAAAATTAATAGAGTCTCTGAGAAGCAGGAAGTTATTCTCCCACTGCATCTCTGCCATCACTCAAAGCATGGCCTTTATCATGGAGCACATGAAGGATTAACGCTGACTCCGTGGTACCAAATTAGAAACGTCTTGGAAATTAACTCAACTTTCATGAAAGCTTCTGCCAGACCTAAAAGCTGAAGATGCTTGAAAGTAAATATATCATGAACAATTTGGCAGTATCAGCTTCTTCATGCTGACATTTAATATTGACTCTGAGAGATCAAAACCCTCCTAAAAATCTCCATTGTCAGGGAGTCTGCTCCTGTCACAGCAGTGAGGTTCAGCCTGGAATTTCTTGAATTCCCTTCTCATCAGCAGCCTTAGACAGAGATCTCTCTCTCTGAGAACTCTTTTGAGCTTCTCATCTCTGTGTTTGTACACTCCTGACCCCAACCCGTTACTGCCAGTGGAAAATAAACAGCAGAAAACACTGCATAACCTCCACTATTTCATGTCCCAGAAGGTTATCCCTACTCCCTTGAACAGTGAGCTCAAGGCACTCTAGTGAGGAATTGATTATTCCCTACCTTGTCTATTTAAAGTCTGCTTTTCCTCCAGAACTTCAGCACTTTAATATAAGGAATTATAAAGGATAGCTAATTAAAATCCTCTGAGGGCCTACTCAGTGATTAAAAGCAGCTGAAGGCGTGGCTGCTCCCTTTTGGACCCAGAGCACTTTTAAATCAGACAGATTTTAAGCAGAGGGGGTCTGCATTTCCCCAAATTTCTGCATTTTCCTCTTCCCAGTACCTAAAGGGGGCTGACAAAAAGGCTGGAGAGGGACTTTTCTCAAGGGAATGTAGTGACAGCACAAGGGGCAGTGGCTTTAAGGGGAAGGAGGTCAGGGATGGATGGGATATTGGGAAGGAATTGTTCCCTGGCAGGGTGGGCAGGCCCTGGCACAGGGTGCCCAGAGCAGCTGTGGCTGCCCCTGGATCCCTGGCAGTGCCCAAGGCCAGGCTGGACACTGGGGCTTGGAGCAGCCTGGGACAGTGGGAGGTGTCCCTGCCCATGGCAGGGGTGGCACTGGGTGGGCTTTAAGGTCCCTTTCAACCCAAACCACTCTGGGATTCTTGGAATGTACTGCACAGACACACTGAAGATTCCCCTTTTTTTCCCCTGGAGAGATCTCAACGACCTCCTTAACTGCAGGAATTTTTGGAGAGCTCAACCATCCTCTGCAAAGCATCACTTCCAGTCTAAGAAACAAATGAGCATTTTAAAATCCTTCTTCCACTGGCAGTTCCAGTCTCTGCAACTACCACATAAATGGAGCAGCATAAAAATGTCTAAGATGACCAATTGGTAATATTCTTAATTGACTATAATAGCAAAGATTTACAGTTCATTTATCTGCATGTAATTTCAAGTGACTCTTAATAATTTTTACCATTTTTTAAAAGCAGAAAACTGGATGCAAATCGAGTTCATAGATACACCAAGTAATATAGACCTGGCACAAATAAAATGGATGAGTTTGAAGAGAATATGGGTTTAGTTCTTAAATTTGTGAAGCGTAACGTAATGAATGCATCTCATTTCACTTTTAAAGCGACCTGAACAACACGCCGTCTTTTTTGCAAGCAATTACTCCCCACCCACTGCGACTGTGAGGACAAGAAGTTTGCAAGGACAAACTCTGTGTGGGTTAGGAAAGGTCCAAGTGTGAAAGAATTACACGGACCAGCTTCATCCTTCAGCCGTTTCACCTCAGCACAGGGAGAACAAAAATCCCACTGGCATTAAAAGCACTGAAGATCAGAGCCTCGGGACACGACAGAAATGTGAGCTACACTTTTAGGATATTTAATTATCATTGCAGGAAAATGAGGGCTTGAGTCCATCACCTAATCTTAGATCGCCTGGCCTATACAGAGACAAGGTCACTTGGGAAAATGCTCTTGCAAGAGTCACAATAGGTAAGAAAATGTATTTCTGGTTTGGTTTGGGTTTTTTTTCACATTACCATTCAACCCTTTCCCCATGCTCCATGGAAAGCTACAGAAGAAATGGCCAATTACAGCTCTGCACAATCATGTCCTTCTCTTCTGTTTCACCTTCCACATCTCTGGGAAATTAATCTCACGCTAATGGCAAAAGCTGTTTTTTTCTCCCTAACAAATAAAGGAATTGAATGATCTCCGAATCACCGGTGGTTTTCTCCAAGAATACAAATAAATGAAACAACAGCACTCTGGCAACTTTTGAAGAGCATGGCAGGAATTTGAATTATTCAAGCAAATATGGTAAATCATTGCCCATAATCCATCTTCAAGTACTTTAGGAAACTCAAAAGGCCAATTAGCATTTACACCTTTTTTTTGCAAGCAAACCTCCGTGGTGAAAAATGAGACCTGCCATGATCTGGAACTTGGAAAATAAAGAAAAAATTTGCTAAATTAGGTTATTTGCCCCGAGAGTCAGCCCAGGAACTGGATGTACCCGTTGCCTGAGCTCACAGCCCCGGCGTGGCTGACAGAGCCAGGGACTCGTTGGGACTGAAGAGGAGCATCCCACAGCCTCCTCCTGGGAGCCCTTCAACTTTTGGTTGGCTCTCTTTGCTTCTGAGCTTGCTGCTGTGTTAAAGCCAGGGGGAAGCAGCAATAGATTGCTTGACTTGATAGGGGAGATGATGCTATTTCTCTTCTCCTGTCCCAAAGCCATCTCATGTGCTGTCCCCAGAGTGGAAATTTGCCTGATCTCTCCCTGTGTTTTTCCTTTTTTCTCCTGCCAGCTGAGGTGTCTGGATCATAAATTGCCTTTTCCTCCCTGCTTCCTACAGATCCTGACTCACCCAGCCTTGTCTTTTCTGTCTCAGCCTTTGAGAGTTTGGATCAAGCTTTTATACACTAAAACTTCCTCAAAAGCATGTGTTAAGGTAACAGATTTTTGGGGGTTTTTCCCCTGTTCTATAATACAACACTGCAATGCACCCACGGGTAGTGTGCACACACAGCACTGCACACTTCCTCTGGGAATTTCCAATTCCTCTGACCCCTGGACAAAGGGACACGTCTGTGCCACTGAATTTTGTGAAAAATGTCCTGTTTATATGTGCTTGATTATAAACATTTCCTTTTTAACCGGTCTCTTGACAAGATGCACTGATGTTTCTATCACTTATTCGTATTCAGGCCCCAGCACAATCTATCATTTATATGGCACACATATTTGTCAGTGATTTGAGATAAAATTTGTAATTATAGAGGTTTGGGGTAACAGTTCCTGGCTATTCTTGAGAAGTTTCTTTGGGAGAGAACAGCTGTAAGTTGCAATTTTGCTATGACAGCTCTGCAAGTACAGACCGAATAAAATGATAACAAATGGGAAAGCATCAACTGTAACTCATAAAATGTAATGAGGTATTAAAAATGAAAATATTGGAGCAGTTTAGAACTTGACCCGTTACAGAATTCAGCACCAGGAGCATCACAGTGGTCAAACCTCACAGAAACTTCTCTTAAAATCTAAACTCACCTATTTTTTTATAAAGTATACGGAATAAATTAGAGCACAACTGACAGTGAGTCCAGGTTGCATTTCTCCATTTCTGAACCAACTCGTGCCATCTTTCTCTTTTTTCCCTTCCAAAACTTCCCAATGGCTCAGCTAAAATTGTGTTTGGATCTGAGAACTCTCTGCTTATGGCATTTCCTCCACCCACGTAAGATCAAAGTTTGGTTCAAGCATTTTTAGTTCCAGCGAGGGCAGGACCTGAACTCATTTCATGCCTGCACACCGTTCTGCCTTCCCTAGCTTTTGCCAGATTCTGTCCCTGTTTTGCTCTACCTCCCTAGCATTGATTCATCACTCACTGATTCATCCCAAGGCTCAGGAGGTTCTTTTGAACCGCTCACAGATTTTTCTCTCCTTTAAAATGAATCTCTTTACTGGGGAAGACATAAATGTGGCTTCTACAAGGCCATTTAAAGTCCTAATTTTGGTCACCTTAAGGAACAGGGGAAAAAGGCACTGATGTAACAGATCAATTGTTGCATGTGCTTTGTACCCACAGAGGAGTTTGATCTGTTTTCTTCCCCTTTCAGTGTGAATATAATCTTTGTGCTGGAGAAAAATGGAGAGATTTTCTGGCAAGGGTTCCAAACTGCCCTTTCCTCACCTCTGCTTAATTCAGTTTGTCCTGTCAAACATCCCATCAGGTGAGCAGATTATTAAGCAGGTACCCAGCAGTGCTCAGGGCATGCCCTCCATGCCCTTCTCATTCCACTGAGGCCTTCATTCAGCTTTGCCTTCAGCAGGCTCCAGGGCTTGCAGGGAAGGTCACATCTGAACCCTCTGCTGAAATCAATCCTGCTGAACATGGGGACAGTCCCCATAAAAAACCACCAGAGGAGGTCAAAGCAAGGCACTGCCAAAAAACAAACAAAAAATTAAACACAAACAAGCCCAGCGGAGGGAAACCCCAACCTGAATTGCCTTGTCCTTTAGATTTATTTCATCTGTTTCCATTAGCAGCGGTATCATGGAACCACGGAATCGTTCAAGTTGGAAAAGGCCTCCGAGATCATCGAGTCCAGCTGCCAAACAGAAGCACCACCCTGTTCACCACCAAACCGTGTCCTCAAGTGCCACATCCACGTGGCTTTTACATCCCTTCAGGGATGGGGACTCCATCCCCTCCCCGGGCAGCCCCTGCCAAGGCCTGAGCACCCTTTCCATGCAGNCAGGCTGAGCCCCTTTCCCAGCTCCCCCAGCCGCTCCTGGGGCTCCAGCCCCTTCCCCAGCTCCGTTCCCTGCCCTGGACACGCTCCAGCCCCTCCGGGAGGGCCCAGAACTGGACACAGCCCTCGAGGTGCCTCAGCAGGGCCAGCACAGGGGCCGGGCCCTGCCCTGGGCCTGTGGCCACTCCATGGCTGGCACAGCCCAGGGACCTCTGGCCTCGTGCCCCCCTGGGCACCCCTGGGCTCCTGTCCAGCCATGTCCACAGGTGGAAGAGCACTGAGATGTGCTGCCACAGACCCCAGTGGCTAAGAGCCAGCGGTGGTTATTAAGAGCTGCTGCTTCCATGTGCTGCCCATTCCCAAGGCAGCCCCCGAGGGGAGACAGGGGTCTGACCCGCTGGGCTCTGAGTGCCCAGAGCTGCAGGCAAGCCCAACATCCCCAGACACTGCTGTGTAATCCTGGGCACTTCAGAGTGAACCAGGCACAGCTCAGGGAAGCTCAATCCCTTTGTGGGGAGATTCCCAGCATCCCACTGACACAGGGTACGGACACCTGGGTACTGCTGGCTCTAAACCCTCATTCCTCACCTTGCCATTAAAATGCATCCCAGGGTAAAGAGACCTTACTACAGCTGCACTTTGTTCATCAACTACTGCAATTAGGCAGCACTCAGCAGACCTCAGGGCATTCCTTTGATGCAGCACTGGTTCTTCTGTAGGAATATTTGATGTACAAACCACGCTTTCCCTGCTAAGTGCTACTTCAGGCAGCACTAAAACAGTTAAAGGCTGGCTCTCCCTCCAGTGCTCTCACTTATTGTGACTCAGGGTTTATCTCTTTAGCCAGACAGGTCATTAATTTTCCCAGGTGTTTATTATCCACATGAAATGTCCTATTCCACTGGTATCAAGTGTTTTATATCTGTGGCTTTGCCTCTGTGAAATCAGTGAGATGACCAAAGACCTTGATATTATCCTGACGTTATTACTCAATATGACATCTCTATGCCTTGGTCCCCTGAGCATAGTAAAAGTAGTTTTATAGTCAATTTTGTTGCCAAATAAATCAAGCCATAATCCCCTTGCCCCTCCAAAATCCATGATTTTTTTTTTCCTGAGGTAGTCTAGGCACCAAAAGACTTACTATATGACTGCCTACTAAACTCCTGCCTTCCAAAGAAGATGATGAATTGCTGCCCTTTATTAGACAACTCAACTTACTATGGGTGCCAAATCACATAAAATCTTGAGATCTTGTTCTCAGACTCCGATTTGGGAGAGCATGCTCCTTTCCCAAAGACCCTGCTTTTAATGTTAAAAGCCAAGTATGACAGTTTTATCCATTAACTAATGCCTACATTTTCAGAGGAGGGATGGGTGGCCATATGTCATAGGAAATTGGTAGTAAATCTTTCTCTTTTCCTGGCGCACTCTGGGAGCTTTTTTAGATCCCTGTCCCCTCAGAAGAGCAAGGATAACAGCGCAGCATGTATCCTTCAGCCACACAGGATGGATTCCTTTTTATTTTTAGTGTCTTTCCCTTTTTAATACACACTTCTAAATGCTTCTTCCCCTGCAGCGGGGTGTCAGTCTCTGAGAGATGGAGCTCTTGGCTACAGCTTCATTCCACCCTCTTCCTTCACATTCCTGGACCTCACCTTTGTTGGCATCTCGCTTTTGTCTCCTCTCAATGGCACCAGTGCCAAGGACAATTGTGCCTTTCATGCCATCCAGCACATTCCTGTTTTGTTCTCTTCTCTATTTTTTATTTGCATCTGCTAAAAAACCCCTTTTCAACCAGAGGCTCTGCCTGCGTCCATCTCTCGAGCTCCCTGACAGCTTCACTCCTCAGCAGCTTTACTGTGCATGGTCTTCATCTTTCCTGCCCTGGGGGTTGTGCCAGGGCTGATCTGTCACCTTCTCCCTCTATCCAAGACACGACCCTCACTGATTTCCGTGAAAAAAAAATCCCTTTTCCTCCTGGATGGCCAGGAAGCAAACAGACTAAAACGTGTGCAAAAGGAATAGCTCCTGAGGAAAAGGGCTGATGGGAAAGAGATCAATAGTGAATAAGAGGGAGGTAAAAGGTAAGTGATGAAAGCAAGCGAAGGTAAGTAAAAGGACCAGAAATAAAGACCAGTAGTAAATAAAAAGGGCAAAGGAGGAGGTTTGTGCTGGAAATGCTCTGGTTTGGTAGGAATCTGCTTTGAGGGCACAGAAAGTGTTGGACTCCTGGTCACTCCACAGCCCGGGGCAGTGACTTCGCTCTCCACGCACTGCTTTGGTGACACCCACACCCAGGAGCCAAGGACACCGTGGGAAGCAGCCAGCTGCAGCCAAGTGGGCATCCAAAGGAGGAGGAGGATTCCAAATGCAGCCGGGGATAAACGAACGGAACCGCACGGAGAACGCAAGGTGCAGCTGGGGCTGCAGACAGTGCACCCCGCCTCAAGGAATGGGGCTCAACAAAAGGGAGCAGCCAGACTTGGACGGGGTTCTTCCCTCAGCTACGGTCCCATCTCTCCTGGAAACCATCAGCGTAACGGCAGTGGCTCAAACAGCCATTGCAGCCCTCAAAGAGCTTTCATACTGCCACGAAAATCCTCTAAAAACCGAACAGCAGTCACTCAGCCGATGCAGGAGCAGCGTTGTGCTCGTCCTCAGCTGCAACTTCTGGAAACAAGGGAACCAAATGAAAGCAAAATGCAAATGGAGCCTTATCTCTGCCCCCACACGCCTGCGATGCACACGCTCATCTGCCTTGGTATTATCTAGGAGTGTCCTCCAGTGCAGCTCTGAGCTGCTGCCACACAATTAAACCCACATCTGTTAAATTTCATTAACTCTTTGTCCTTGATAACATCACCCTTTTAACACTCTGCTTTTATTTAGCCATCTTTGAGCCCACAGACAAATCTATCTGCCACCTCAGTCCCGTCAGCCGGGAGAAGATCCAGGCCCTGTTTGCCCCGTGAGGAGCTCAGGACAGACTTTTCAGTGGAGACTTTCTCTGGCCTTGTTGTTTGACCACACTGATGGGAGTCAGGGAGAGGAGCAGTGTTTTACCCTTCTCTTTGAGCCCTCCCCAGCTACAGCTCCATAGGGAAACCACAGCTAATCCCAGGGCAATGCAAACCAACCAACAAGATGAAAACAGCTGCAGGGCCCAGAAATAAAAAGTTCATCCTGTCACCAGCCAACAGTATGAAAATCACAAATTTAATCTTCCTCTGAGAACGCTGGACAGAGCAGGAAAAGGCCTAAATGAAACAGAACTGCAACATGAACAAGCATGAACTGTGATAAACTGAGAACCAGAAGGCAGCTGGACTTGCCCACGAATCCAGTATTAATTGACAGATCTGACTTCTCCACACCATCTGAAAATTAACCAGCTCTGAAGGCAGAGGAGAAAACACTGAGTCTGACTGATTGTTTTTAATGCTTGCATCTTGTAGCAGAGAGATTAAAGGAGATTAAATAATGTGAGAAATTACTAATGTCAAATTATTAATGACATAATGATTAATGTCACAGCTACTTAAATGCATAATAGAACAAATTTCTTCAGAGAACTCGCTTTCTGTGAAGAGTGGCTTTGTGAAACCAATCTAAGTATTTTTGTCTCTGATTTATTACAGAGCTTTGCATGAATACTCCTCATGGGGGTCTTCCAAAAGGATTCTGGAGCTTCTGCAACAACTGCTGTGAAACACAGGCTTTTGTGTAGCTGGGGTTTATCCAGATGATCCAGCTCAAATGTCATTTCTGTGATAAATCTCTTATCACTTGGGCTTCTCTCTTCCATGGCAGTGGATTCTGACACTGAAAACTGCCTGTTAACTCACCTTTTCTTAGAAAATAAAGTATCAAACACACCTCAGCCCCACTTTTTATATCACATGAAAGCACTCACTCTGGAAAAGGCAGAACTTCTTTGGCCTTGGCATTTTCCAACAAGGGAACAGCCAGAGAGGGCTCATGAAGCGAGGACACGGGTGCAGCGCAGAGAAACATTTCTGTTTAACCAGCCCTAAAATGCCAAGCACATGGTGAAGAGAAAGGTCCTGGGCAAAAGCTAAGCAGCAGTCGAGTTTATTTTCCTTTTGCTGTTTTTCCAGTGTACGTATGGCTTTTTTTTAAATAACAACCTTTATAAACTTCAGACAAACGAAATTAAACAAACTGCCTGCAATTCAGCAGCTCAGGCACCACCCACTGCTGGCACTTGTGCTGTCATTAAGCGACAGAATTCAGTCACACCAAACCTCTACTCTTTACCAACCTTGATAGCTGTTATTATCCAACTAAAACCGGTGTGCCCAGGGGAGGCAGCTCATTTGTCTGCCCTGCAAATCCAGCTCCCAGCTGCCTGTTCAGGATTTAATTGCAGACAACCAACAAGAAGGAGACAAGGTAACTCCCGTGGCTGACAAAAACGAGCTGAGGAGGTTTTTATGGCTGCTGCCTTCCAGTGACAGTCCCGCCCCCAAAAGCGTGTGATGAATGGAGACATGAGCACGGGAGAGAAGGATGCCCAGGGAGTGGGGGAATCGGATCTCTGGCATCAGTGAAAGACTTGCCACGCCTGTAGGACATGGATCTGCTGGATGCTCCCAGGGCTGGAGCCCCTCTGCTCTGGAGCCAGGCTGGGAGAGCTGGGGGGGCTCACCTGGAGAGGAGAAGGCTCCAGGGAGAGCTCAGAGCCCCTTGCAGGGCCTAAAGGGGCTCCAGGAGAGCTGGAGAGGGACTGGGGACAAGGGATGGAGGGACAGGACACAGGGAATGGCTTCACTGCCAGAGGGCAGGGATGGATGGGATATTGGGAAGGAATTGTTCCCTGGGAGGGTGGGCAGGCCCTGGCACAGGGTGCCCAGAGCAGCTGTGGCTGCCCCTGGATCCCTGGCAGTGCCCAAGGCCAGGCTGGACACTGGGGCTTGGAGCAGCCTGGGACAGTGGGAGGTGTCTCTGCTCAGTTCTGGGAGTTGGATTTCACGGCCTTTTAAGGTCCCTTTCAACCCAAACCATTCCATGATTCTTAAACCAGAGCTCAAAAAAGAGTTTATGAAGTAGCTGGAGCAAGATACCCTAATCCATTTTTTATTATTTTTATTATTATCATTATTAATTTATTTCTTCTATAATGAAGAAATAAAAGCCAGAATATAACCCAAGCTGAATCTTTTCTGCCTTGAATCCCAGATGTGAGTAAAGGTGAGGATGAGATAATGAGGCAACTTACACATCCCTGCTCCTGTGATAATCCCCCAGGAGTCAAAACAAGGGAGTGGGATGGAGACCACACCAAAGAGCAAAGGAAAGGTCCAGCATGGAAACCCTGAGCAGTAGGCATGAATGGGAACAGCTGTGTGAGGGAAAACTTCCCTTTAAATCCTCTCAGAGCTGTTAACACATGAAAGACAAGAGAAAATCCTCCAATTTAACTGCAGTTAAATAGGAGAAGCTGGAATAAAATCTCCATTATGACTTCAGTGTCAAGTAGCGAAGATAAATGGAGAGAAAACCGTGCCTTGCTGTGGATCCCTAATTGGAGTCTCCAGTTTTCCCAAATAACTGGCACATTTGACTTTTCCCAGCAGGAGAATATGTGTCAATAACGTAATATTTTAGCCTACTAAACTGATCAAAAAGAGCATGCAAAGGCTTTACCAGTGCAGCAAAGGACAAGCACAAGTAGTCAGGGGCTGTAGACCGAGCCACATAACAAAGGATTAGGAGTTGGCTCCTAGCAGGGCAAAAAAATGGGACATCAGGTGGGAATGGTGCTGGCATGACCCAAATCCTGGTGGAGAAAGGCCACATCCATGGGAGTGCCTTCAGCAAAAGCAAAACAAGAGGTCATGTGCTGAGTCCTGGAACGCTCTAACCCACAAGCAATTCCACATTTTCCGGTGAAATGGAGACAAAAAGTACCTCAGGGAGAGCAGGGGGCTGTGCCCAGGGAAGGGACAGGAGGCAGCCTCCAGGGCCTCTGGGCTGGGGGACAATAAAAGCTGCTCAATCTTCTCTCCCCTGAGCTCCATCTCCCACCTCTGGAGGTGAAGAATGGCCTGTGGACAGGGAGAGACACAGGCACAGGGCCCAGAGGGAGGGGAAAACTCTAATACTGTTCTCAGATTGCAGCCCTAAAAACATGGTTCCGTACGAAGCCGAAATATTTCCTGTTCTCTGTGGTATCTATTAGGGGAAAAAAGAATCTCCAATTCCTTTCACAGCAGAATACATATGGATTTCCTGAACTCAGGAGCTGCTGCTCTTCCCCAGCAGCCCAAACTCAGGTTTATATTTGACTATCACTTGTGCCATCAAGTCAGAGACGTATTCAGTGCACTTCATAAAAAACAAATGCAAGTGAAAATGTACACCTTTATCTTTACAGAGATGATGATCTTCTCCCTGTGGGATTATTGAATTGTCCTACTTATCATTCTCACTCTTCTAGGACCTGTCATAACATTCTCAGAAATTTTTCCATTAACTTCCATGGAAATTGAGTTGCCTTCTTGGTTATGGAGATTCTGTGTTCTCTGACTCAAATTGTTTCTGAAATGAATAAAAGCCTTTTTTGTATACAGGGAAAAAGGTATTCTAAATGCAATCTTCTTTTTCCCTATTTTTTTTTATTAAATCAAAAGACTTTTCACATTTTAAATCTACCTTCAGCTCAGCTTAACAAGAGCATCATCTTTGGTCCTACCATGCCTTCGCATTGAATTCATTCCTGCAATATCCAGGTCTGATTATCAGCAAAGATAAGGGACATTGCCTCCATTTTTTCCCCCTCTTTTCAGGAGGTTTAGTCTGTTAAGCCCCTGGACACCACAGAGCATGAAAGCCTTCCAAGTGCCTGTAAACAGGAACAGCCAATGCATCATCCCAAAGTGGACAGGAAGGAAATAAAGGATTGGAATGGATCTCTCAGGACTCCCCGTGCTTTCCCCGGCCACCACTCACCAATCACTGCTTAAACACTTCCTCCATTTGCCAAGCTATTTATTAAAGCACAGGAACATGTCCTGTGCCTGTGCTTTCCCCAGTCCCTCTACTCGTTCCAAGTAACCTCTTTCACCTCTGGAAGTTCAGTTCCTGCCTCTGCTCCAGCCACTTTCCTGCTGCCTGAACAGTATTTGACTGAATTTGACCTTTTGCAGCTGCCCATCCAGTGTCACCCCTGCCATGGGCAGGGACACCTCCCACTGTCCCAGGCTGCTCCAAGCCCCAGTGTCCAGCCTGGCCTTGGGCACTGCCAGGGATCCAGGGGCAGCCACAGCTGCTCTGGGCACCCTGTGCCAGGGCCTGCCCACCCTCCCAGGGAACAATTCCTTCCCAATACCTCACCTGAATTTCCCCTTTCAGTTTGTATCCATCTCCCCTTGTCCTGTCACTCCTGCTCCTGAGGAAGAGCCATCTCCAAGTGGTTTTGTCAATAATTCCTCACGTGAGAACATTCTTTGTGAAATACAGCAGGTGCATGGATGGACAAAAGTGTCTATGAACTGTGTTGTGTTTGGGACATTTCCACTCACATTTCCCTCCATCCACTCCTGAATCCTGCACTGCTCCCGTTGCTCTCTCTGCGTGCACAGGGCTGAAATCTCTTTCTCTTTCATTTGCTTTGGAGATCAATATTTCCCAACACCCCCAAAAAAACCACAGATAAATTTCCTCTTCAATTCCCTGTAGGCTTTCCTTGCACTGACCCAGCCTTTGGGGTGGCTGTCCTTGCAGATGCCTGGAAACTTGCCTTCCTCACCTTAGACTGCAAGTTAGAAACAGATTTTCATCTGTGACCTAAAGAAACTCATGTCCCTTCCACATCCAGCTTGATTTGATCCCTTCGGCACAAATCTGAATTCACTCCTGCCCTTGGTTGCTAGGAATGCAACCCACAGAAAAGGAAGACACTTCTATTTTTAGATGAAAGCAAAACAATACGAAATGAAAAAAGACCCCGGGAGCACTTTGTTCTTGACTTCCCATCTTTCTGCTTTGCTTTCTCTGCCCTAACAGAAGCTGAGGAGTTCCAGACATGAGCTACTGGAGGCTGGGATTTGGTAACAGCAGCTTTAGAGAATTTTGTTCAAAAGAATTTCCTCTTTCCAGTGTATCCTTTTAATTCAAGCGAAGTGATTAAGCATGGGCACACTGTGTCAAGGAAATTCGCTCCATATAATGCTCTCGATGCAGAAAAATAGGAAAAAGGAAGCAAATCAATAATGATTCAAGGATAAAAACAGGAAATATAAGGCTTAAGGGCAAAAACTTGGTATCAGAAATTTTAGAAGCACCCATGCCAAGCAGAACCAAATTTCTCAGAGAAAATGAGAGAAGAGGGGAGAACTGAACCTGGGTGAAGCTTGCTGACCCAAAAGAAAGGCACCGGCTCCCAGCCACAGCGCTGAGCGCCCAGGCTTTGAACGTGCTGATTGCAAGGGATGCAAAATCCTACAAAGAAAGGGACTGGATGAACTCAAATTAGCAGAAATCTAAAAGAAATTCCATGAAAAAAACAGTACAGGTGATGTAATCCACAGACGTAGCTTAGCAAACACTGGCAAGTACATTCAATACCTGGGATGTGCAGACTGATGGCTTCACAGAAAGCCACTTGTCACAGACACTGCTCACCCAAAAATCCCTGAAGACTCAGGGGAGACCTTGTCACTGCCCACACCTCCCTGGAAGGAGCTCATGGCAAGGTGAGGGTCAGGCCCTGCTCCCAGGCAACCAGGACAGGAGGGAACGGCCCCAAATTCTTCCAAGGGCAGCTCAGGTTGGATATTAGGAAAGATTTCTTCACTGAAAGAGTGGGTAAGGATTGTAAGGGGCTGGTGGAGTCAGCATCCCTGCAAGTGTTCGGAACCCAAACAGACATTGCATTCTCTGGCAGGATTTGGCTGAAGGTTGGACTTGATGACCTGGGCAGTCCTTTCCAACCCTAATGATTCCCTGAGGGAGCAAAGAGCAGCGCTGGTTTGGGCATCCCACTGTAAAAGGTGGGAAACGAGGAGGAGCCCCAGCATTTCAGAAACCCCCACGAGAAACAGAATCGAATTTCTCAGAGGAAATGAGAGAAAAGTGGAGAATTAAACCTGGGTAAAGTTTGCTGACCAAAAAGAAAGGCACCAGCTCCCGGCCACAGCACAGGATGCCCAGGGTTCGAACGTGCTGATTGCAAAGGGTGCAAAATCCTACAAGGAAAGGGACTTGCTGAACTGAAATTAGCGGAAATCCAAATGAAATTCCATGAAAAAATAACACAGCTGACACATGGCACTTAAGCCTTAGGATGAGACACCACAGTTCCTGTTTCACCAGCCACAATGGTGCCTTGAAGGACCTCCACTAGACCGGGTTGCTCAAAATCTCACCCAAACTTTGGCATCTCCATTGCATAAAAAATGAAATGCAAGTGGAGTGTTTATGGACTTTCCCAATCACTGACGAAATACCAACAGACAGAAATAAAATTTCTTAGTCAATTCCTGACTGCATTAACACAAAAATTAGTGTTAACCTCAGTCTCCCAAACTTGCCCATCCAAACTGTCAAATCTCAATTTCACCACTCAAATTAAAAGTCAATTACTGCAATTGTTAACCATAAACAAGTGTAGCGTGATCAGTTACATGTGAGATGTTTGCTGATTAGGATCTGTAATAATAAATTTCCTTCATTCATTTGAAGTCTACTTTTGTTCATTTTTGAAGAGGATCATTCAAAATGTTTTTATCTCCTCTTTATGAGGAAAACAAAAGAAGGAAAGCACGCTGCGCCAAATGCAAGTTCTCCTTCACTGAAGCTATTTCCTGATAGAAACCTTCTGGAGTTTCTCTCCTTAGTTTCAGGCGTCTAAACTGAAATAAAACACACTTTTAAAACTTAATGACTGTGCTATTGTAACACTCGTTGTCATCCTCCCACTCTGCCAACATGTGTGGGAGAAACTTAGAGATACTGAGACTGTTTAACAAGAAAAATTAAGGTTTATGTTCTTCTCCAATTAATGACAGTATTATTTCTCTTCCATCCTAGCTTTCCCACAGTTCCCCTGGCATAATGATGTGTTTAGGATATTCTAGTAAAAAATTTCCTGTGAAATACTTTTCCCCAGGAGCTGCTTTGCAAGCATTTCTGCGAGGCAGACCTGGGTATGGGGCTGGCAAGCAGAGGAGGGATGCGGGCTATCAATCCTACAGCAGAGCTGGAACTGAAAGCATTCAAAAGAAAATAAGTTTTACAATTAAATCTAAAATTATACTACAGCTAAATCATATTTTTACCCATCTCTGCACTGGATTATGGAAGCTACCAGGAGTAATCCAACCCTTCCCTGCTGGGATGAATTCAAGTAGCCAAAGCCTAGGAAGCAGATCCAAGCAACCACCTTTAAAAAGAATCCAGAAATGATCTGTTCTTTCTCCCATTAGGGTGAACAAGACCTTTCTACCTCCTGTGGCTTTTCCTTCTATAGGATTTTTCTTTCAGCCTTAAATCCACATCTTTTCTCCTGAGTAGTTCAAACCTGGTGTGGGCAGAGCCCTCTCAGAGGGTGGCAGTGCCCAGGGGTGCAAAGACCTCACTGTAAGGAGCCAACCCCAAAAGCTTTCGGTGGTTGTGCTTCCCAAGGCTTGGAGTCTAATTCCTGTGGTCTCGAGACCTACAGCTCTCACCAGGTTCCTTAAGTCAGTCCCACAAAAGGGTGCTCTAAACCCGGCTGTTCCCTGAAGAGTTTCGGAATTGATTCTGAAGGTTTCTGTGGAAAATTAGTGCTCTGCTCCTCGGGTCGTGCTTGTCTGAAAAGGCAATCACCTGCTCCCCGAGCGGCCTGGCTTTGGACTCAGTGCTCCTGGTCCTACGTGGGAGCTCTGCAAGCAATACCAGGGATGGGTGCTGAAAAGCCGTTCCCTGCTACGCCGTTTGAGGCATCTGGAGCAACAGCTGCCTCTCCACCTCTGCACAGCAGTTTGCATGTGGAGATTCCCCTTATTTACCCACTTTTTGCGGCACACCAGCTCGTTCACGGAATTCTAATCGCTTCCAGCGTGACTCCAGCTGCCTTTTGTAGTTTATCCAGCTGCCTTATTTCCTCCACACCACGCACGTGCTGTGGAACTTTCTCCTTGCACGGAACAAAGCCCCAGTTGTGTGTCACGCCTCCAAGCGCCCACCCCAGGGCTTCTCCTCTGGAGGAGCTGAGCCTGCACTCTCCACCTGAACTTTGAGCTGGGGTATGATTTAACTCTCGACTGCACGACACACAGAGAGTCTGGACAAGCTGAAACCAAGGCCTGGCTAGCTGTGTCCCAAAACAAGGTGTCAGTACCAGTGCAGGACTCTTTGCTTTGCTGCTTTTCTCCTCCCACCAAGGCCATCCTTCTTCAAAACTGAGAGCAAGACACGTTCAGCAGGGCTAAAGCTGCCAAAATCTCTCTTCTTCTTCTTTTTGTGACTTGAGCTATTAGTAAAAGAAGATACATAGAGACGAGGCTGAAGTCAAAGTTGGTGACTCGATGAGGAAAGAAGCAGAGGTGGTATCAGAGACCCCAGTAAAGCTCTGGCTGAGCCACCACCCCAACAGAAATAACCTAACAGAAGCCAAAATCATGAAAAAGTTCTGTTTTCTGCTAGTTTTCTCCTCCTCAAGAATGCAGCATCAATCTAAGTATCACCAGCTTCTTAAAGGACTAAAACTCATCAGGTGAGAGAAACTCCACATGCCCACGTCACCTCCACCCGTCCGAGCAGCCACTCCCAGAACTTCCCAGTTACTGAACAAAACGTAGACAGTTCTGTTCTACTCTTGGCAGTGAGGACTGAGGCACCCAACCCCTTCTGCAGCTTTTAGAGCCTCCAGGAACAACACTGTCTTTGAATACTACTTAAAAAAAAAATTACTATTATTTCGAATCCCAATCTTACAAACTCCTGCTATAAATTAGAGAGTGTAAAAGCAATGGCTTCTGAAATATTAGCATGAAAGATGTATTTTATCAAGAGCTGACTGGTTTGCTGATAAACTGACTCCTGTAACCCAAATAATGGAATCTCCCTGTGGTCTCTCAGCCCTGCTGGCAGTGAGAACCCCTTCTGAAGGGAGGCAATTCAAATAATCAAATCTTCATTTTACCTATTTTGATTTTGTCAGAGAACCCCACAAATGTATGAAAACACCTGGATTTCCCTCATGAACTGTGTGGATATAATACTACCTTGAGAGCGAGTTGTGACTCTGGAATCTCCTGATTTTTCAAATAAAAGGAAGAAATGCAGCGAATTAAACTTGCTTTAGTATTAACCAGGGTTTGTAGGCTGGATAGTTCCTACACAGTGATAATGAAAGCATCTCAGGGAGTGAGCAAACGGCACTGCCTGTGCAGAAAAACCATGAGGCACCAACATCCAGCAAACTTCCAAGGTCATCAGGGTGAGAATTTTTACTTCAGTACTCTCCAAGTCTAATTTTTAAAATATATTCACAGAATTAATTTTAAGCAATGCTGTCTCAATAGCAGAATGGCCATAAACAAGTTGAGCTGCCTAAGGTGAAATTATAATAATCACCTAATTCTAAAGCTGCAGTCATTTCTGTTTGGAGCGTGGTTGGAATCACACAGATCCTTTTTTTTTTTAACGGTGACTCAGCTTCACCTTCTCAAATTTCCACAATGACCTTCTGAACTTTCACCTCTGGGATGCAGGGAGTGTGCTCTCCATGCCTGCTGCCCCGGTGGTCGCTGCTGGGATCTGTTGCATCAGCACTGTTTGGCCACTTGAACAGAATAATGTGCAGGTGTTTTTTCAGGCAGGGTCAGTTTAACACCTGGTTTCAGCTCTGCTCTCGAATCACCAATGTAACGTGGATGGAAAGCTGCCAGTGCACAAAGCCCCTGCTTGGGCTTGTTCGGGGAAAACATTTTGTGGCTGATTTATCCTTAACAAAAATACAGACATAAACCACTAAAGCAAAGCTTGGCTGGCTGTCCATGAATCCAGGGGATTCAGCCCCGTGGCAGCGGCTGGAATGGGATGGGCTTTAAGGTCCCTTCCAACCCAAACCATTCTGGCATTCTGTGGTCACAAATGCGCTTCAAGCTGCCTCTCCCGTGTCAATTCACCTTAAAGACCTGCAAATGGATGCACTCAGCTGCAGGAACACCAGGCACAAATCAATGCTCAGGACTCCCTGAAAAGCCTCTCTCCGTTTTGGAGGCAAACAAATCAAGCCGTGCAAATCAGAAGTTGGGATAACCTTGCCAAAGGCTCACCTTGGGGAAATGCAGGCAGTGTGCAGCTGGAATGCAGGGTCCTGATGCCATGAGAAAGATTCAGGCCAGGAAAGGTGTTTTCCTAGAGCAGATTATAAACATAAAACTAAGCCCAGCCTTCACCAGAGCTGCTAAGGCCTGACACTAAACCAACCCAAAGAAAAATTGCCTGGAAAGGAACAAATGATGCAAGCAGCCCTTCTCCTCCTCCATTAGTTTTCCAGGGAAGCCTGCTCAGAGAATGAAGTGCCAGCACTCTCCTGCAGTCACTGCTGCACTGAAGGGACCTATTAGAGCATCTCCACACCCTGAAAACAGGAGGGATTGCTGTTTCTTCAGAGTCTGTACTCCATGGTTCGTTTCATTCTCAACAGAGAGTCCCTAAATTACACCATTTCTATTTTCAAGGAGATCACTAAATACTCCCAGCACACCTGTGATTAAATTCAGGAATAGCAGAAAGTACCTGATGTGCTTGTGCTTACAAATGTTTTCTTCTATAGCAAACAGAACAAATACAAGTTCACTGAGGTATATTCTGTTCAGGTACGCTCGAAGGCCGCAAGAGCCAGAGCTGAGCTAAATGAACAAAACAAGATTATCTGCATTCTGTGCTTAACCCTGACAAGGGAGGCTTCAGGCAGCCCTGATTTCTCCCCTGCCCACCCACTGTGAAAATGAGCAAGCTTTAGTTATGTCTGATAAAGTGCTCATTCTCCCCAGCCAGGGACATTTAAAGTCACCCGAAGGCCTTGTCCAGAGACGTCCCCAACTGCAAAACACTTCACCTTGCCAGGAGCAAAGAATGAAAATGCTCCCGTTTGTAGGACACTTGTAAACCACCCTGTTAAGGCTCAGGTGCCCAGCAGCAGCAGCAGGAGGAGGGAGGAAAGCCTGAATTCCCCTTTCAGAGCCAGGCAGAGCTCACACCTGTGTTTCCTGAGGACACGATTTGATTCCCGACTCCTTCCGCTGCCCACAGCTCCATCACTTCCCCTGCCTGAGCACACAGACAGCTCAGCCCTCACACACAGGCCCTGGAAAAGCAAAAAATGGGGACCCCCGTGTGTCCTTGAGTTGGTCAGTGCTCCTTTAGAAGGTTTGCCATGGAGCACGAGTCAGGCTGTCCAGGGAGAGCACAAGGGTTTGGTATTTTCTCCTCAGACAGCGCCGCTCCCGAGATATCAGAGTCAGAGTATCAGAGCTCCCAGCCACAAAGTGGAAGATGGGCTCAGTTCCTTGTTTTTCTTGAAGGGATTCAAAGGCACAACTCCCAGTCCTTTATCAGGGAATCCACCTCCAATGTGATGATGTCCTTATGACTATAAAGCAGAATCTGCTCAGGAAAGCGAAAGGGAACAGAAGAGGGTTTAAAGGAAATGCAGGAAACCTCCTCCTCCTCCTGGCCATGGGTGGGTTTCATGGGGGCAGGTATTCGGTCCCCTGTTCTGTTTTGCTGTGCATTAAAAACCGTGGAAAGTGCATAAGTGTTCTGTGTAAAAAAAAAAATCATCAGAGCCTTTAAGAGTGAGTTACTCAAAGAAGGTAACAGTCAAAGTTGAGTTGCCCCTCAGATGGACTCTCAAAATTCCCAACAGCCAAGAGTTTTCATTTCTTCATAAGACTTACGATGACAGAAATGAGACTGATTGTTCTTATCCTGGAAGGAAAAGAGGCTGGGTGCATCCTGAACTACTGCCTCAGTCCTGGAGCGGGTGTGACAACCTCCAAGGTGCAAGCTGCTCTCGTTACAGAGGCTGCAGCTTTCCAAAAGCAAAGGTGCTAATAAATGCATGCATTTCACAGGGAACCAAGCAAAAAGGATGGCAAAAGGTCAACAGCTGACAAGGACCACAAAGTTTTCAACAGCCTTTCTGCCATCACTGCATTTTAACCAGCCAGTATCCATTTTGAAGCAGGAAAGCAAGCAGGCTCATCCAAGGATCTCCAATATTCCTGTTCTTTTCCCAGATTCCTCACCTGAACACAGTGTCCTGCACAGGGAAGATCCCTCTCTGTCAGAAACACTGGACTAATCTTTCCAGCAAAACCAGCACCGTTTCATCAAACACTGGCAGTGTTTAACGAATTATACCCCAGAAAAAAACCTTTTGCTGTTAAACCACTCAGCCAGTTTTAAGCCACATCAAGGTCAGAAATGAAATAATCGCTGAGTTTCAGACTGGCAGCTGATTTTCTATTTTTGCCTGGAGTGGGTACCCCTGAATTTGTGAGCTGCACGTCCTGGTTTGAAGTGTCTGAAGGCCCAAGCCCCACTCCCACCCCAATAAAACTGCGGTCAGGACCGCCCTTTAGTCGCCTCATGCTGTACAATACCCTCGCATGGCAACTCTTTAGTTCCCTCTTTTGTCTACAGAATAATCGATGGAGGATTCCTGGAGGGAATCACTGAAAGAAAGGGAGCCTTTTACGAGCTCTTGCTAAAGCTGTTACCACAGGAGGTTTCTCTGGAAGGAAAGGGAAAGCAGGATTATCGCTCCCGCTCTGCAGAGGCAGAACGTGACCTTAGGAGGGTTCACAACAAAAGAAACGATGCAGAGATTTTTCCTAGGATACGTGAATATCCAAAGCTGGAAGCACTCAGGGAAGTGTGGAATCTCCCACAGTCACAGCGGGGTGGGCAGCACCCTCTGTCCACCAGGGATAAGGAATAATTGATAAGAAGTGTGACTTTTACAGCCACAAAGTGGCTTCTGCTCCGTTGTTCTTCAGCACAAGTGCCAGTACATTTTTCTTTATTTTCCCCGTCGCTGGCACTGCCCCTCTCCTGATCCTGTGGGGATTCAGCTCTGCTACGTTTTCATTTACTGAGCCCAGGTCAAGGACTGGAAGACAAATGTGTTTTATAAAAAAAAAGCGTTGCTCTATTTGCCATTGCTGAAAGGTCAGGCACACAAAACACACACACAGGGAGCTTTGGGAGGGAGCACAGCTCCCTGAACATCAATATCACTGCCTAAAGGAATGCTGCACTTCCTGCAGTCCCAAGAATTTGGGAAGAAGTTGGCAGAAATGATGATGTTTTCCCTCACTGGGTGACTCGTGCTCTTGACAGCCCCCCTGAAAGTGGCACTGAGACTGTCCTGGGATCCATCAGGCTCTGATCCCACAGGAATGGCCGTGCACAGGTGCTGCTACAGAGCCACAGCATCAACTTTGAGATCACCAAGTCCAGCCTGAGACCCAACACCACCTTGTCACACAGCCCGTGGCATGAAGTGCCACATGCAGACGGTGACTCCACCACGTCCCTGGGCAGCCCTTCCAATGCCTGACCACCCTTCCTGTGAGGGAACACAGCTGAGACCTGCAGGAAAAGGTGAAAGCTGAAACCAGCTGAGTTTGGTGCCTCTGGGTCACCCTGGGGCCAGACAAGGCCACTCTCAGCCCCAGGGGTGGAAGGAACAGGCTCCTGCTGCCACCGGGCCAGGCCACCACCAGCCTTTCCCCCCAGAGCTCTCTGTCCCTGCCCATCTGTGTCCATCAGCGGGAATTTTGGAGTCTTAACCAGCTCCAAAGGCAGCACTGTGGGGACAGGAGGAGGGATGGGAGCCTACAAGCATGGAGAGAGACTATTTACAGGGGATGGAGTGACAGGACAGGGGGGAATGGTCTCAAACTGAGAGGGAGTAGGGTTAGGTTGGATATTAAGATGAAATTGTTCCCTGTGAGGGTGGTGAGGGCCTGGCACAGGCTGCCCAGAGAAGCTGTGGCTGCCCCACTGTGTCAGAACAAACACACACACAAACAAAGCCCAGAGCCCATTAACGCCGAAGCAGAGCACCTCCAAATCACAGAATAGAAACCTCAAGGGTGGAAAAGCTCTCTTAAGACCATCAAGTCAAGCAATCAAATCACAAGGACCACATCTAAGATGTGTGAAGGAACCGTGAGATACATGCAAGAAGTATAAATTGAAGTTAATCTTACTCGAGAATTATTAAGGGCACCTGAATTCAATTTTATTGTCATAGTGTTGTGGTGAACGCTCAACAACTCACTTACAAGTGACGTCAGTGTGAAAACCCCTACCTGCATTTGCCTCAGAGTACTTTACTCTGCCAGTCCCACAGCAACATCTCCATCCATGGAAACATAACTTCTATTCAAAATGCAGGATCCCAGGCTGATTTGGGTTGGAAAGGACCTTAAAGCCCATCCAGTCCCCCCCCTGCCATGGGCAGGGACCCCTCCCACTGTCCCAGGCTGCTCCAAGCCCCAGTGTCCAGCCTGGCCTTGGGCACTGCCAGGGATCCAGGGGCAGCCGCAGCTGCTCTGGGCACCCTGTGCCAGGGCCTGCCCACCCTCACAGGGAGCAATTCCTTCCCAATATCCCATCCAACCCTGACCTCTGCCAATTTAAAACCATTGCCCCTTGACCTGTCACTGCGTGCCCATAAAAAAGTCCTTGTCCCTCCAGGCCCCCTTCAGGCACTGAAGGGACTCTAAGATCTCCCCAGGCTCTCTCTTTTCCATGTGATAACCCCCAGCTCTCTTTGTCTTTGTAGGACAGGTGCTCCAGCCCCCAGAGCAGCTTTGTGTCCTCCTCTGGACCTGTGGCTTTTGTGCTAAAAAGGATATTTTAATATCACACCTTTTTCTTTTATAATAACAGCACCTAAAAAACCACAGCAAGATACAAAAATACCCCAAATCCCCATGGACATTAAAGAGTTGTGCGGCCAAGCAGGTGAGAAGAGGAAAAACAACCCCACAGGTGTTGTGTTGTCAGTGATAACAGGGCCAGCACTGAGGGAGCACAACCTCTCCCAGGTGAGCTCCTCCCTGGAGCCATCCACAGCCATGGATACTACACCAAGGGAGGCATCAGACTCTTTACATTAATTAAATATCAGTGACAGGGAAGGATTTAATTAAATATCTGGGGAATGATGCACCCCACATGGAGAGATGTGCAGAGAGAAATTAATACACAGGGGTTGTTTTCTTGACATTATCTGAAATCCTGTTTTTCAAAACTCGTCATGGATGTCAAACCAGGAGATGCCCCAAACATCCTTGACTGCATTTTGGGAAGTAATTAGGCCAATTTCTTCTGAGGGAGCTTATTGGGAGACATCCTTGAGTGTGCAGCCCCACCACAGCCAGCAGCCCACGACGTCTTCCAGATCCGCCCCGCTTGGTGGGACTGCTTTTCTGTGCTTCCAGTAAAAATGGGCGTGGGCTTCCCAGCTCCTCAGCAAACTGCCTGGCTGTAAACATCCCTGTTTGTTCAGCCTGGGGAAGAGAAGCTTTGGGGTGACTGAGCTGTGGCCTTCCAGTGCCTGAAGGGGCTGACGGGAGAGATGGAGAAGACAATTTACAAGAGATGGAGGGACAGAACACAGGGAATGGGTTCCCACTGCCAGAGGGCAGGGCTGGGTGGGATATTGGGAAGGAATTGCTCCCTGGGAGGGTGGGCAGGCCCTGGCACAGGGTGCCCAGAGCAGCTGTGGCTGCCCCTGGATCCCTGGCAGTGCC
>VZRQ01004339.1:106573-119081 GCA_013397975.1 Machaerirhynchus nigripectus
GTTTGTTTTTTTTTTTTTTTTGCTAACTGAAATTAAGGATACTAAGGATACTATCTTGGGTTTGCATTAAATTTTTAATTCAATTGCTTGGAAACACCTAGAACAAAACAGCTCTAGAAGTACATTAGGATGACACTTTTGAAATCCAATATAACAATTGAAAAAAACAGAGAGAGAGAATTATACTTCTAATTTACTCTTGAGTTCTTTGAATGTGTCTTCTGTAAATTTTAATAAATATATTTGATGTTCATATTTCAGAAACAGGCATTTGAGCACAATGAGGGGGTGGGAGGGTACTCGGAATTGTGACCAACACCAAGGGAATAAAAACCCCTTTCGACATAAACAAGTGATGTTGAGAACAAAGTGTTGCCAGGAAAAAACAAAGGCAGAGGAGCTGTACAAGTAAAAGCCTCCACGTCTGCCTCCTTGATGCACCTTTGAAAAAGGAGAGTTAACGGTTCATAAGAACAATAATAAAAACCTGGCCAGGAGCCCAGGGCTGCTGCAGGTTGTGAGAAGTACCTCACACTGGGAGAAACCACAGCAGGAATGGGAGATAAGGAGAAGCCAGAGCAAACAGAAAACAGGCACCGGGAAACAGCTGACAAATACCTGCAGCACAGGATGAAAATCGTGCTTGTAGGAACATCACAGCTTAAGCCCACAGAAGAGTGGTGCTCTCCAGGTGCTTGACAGGAGGCAACACCCAGGAAAGGGCTGCTGACAGCACAGCAGCTCTAAGAGAATAATGTTCTCAACCCAGTGCCTGTCTGGGGTTTATATTTTGAAGATTTAATGGAGTTTACACATTTATGGAACACCAAAATACCATGCCAAGACATCATCATTTCCAGTGAATGATATCACCATTCCCTGATGCTGATAGAAAAGAGGATTCTGTACGGATATGCATTACAGAGCAACATGATACGAAACTGCCACGTCCTGCCCTGGGCTCAGCCCAAGCCCTGCAGCTCCAGGCTGGGGCAGAGGGGCTGGAAAGGGCCCGTCGGGAAAGGCCCTGGGGGTGGACAGGAGCCCAGGGGTGCCCAGGGGGGCACGAGGCCAGAGGCCCCTGGGCTGTGCCAGCCATGGAGTGGCCACAGACCCAGGGCAGGGCCCGGCCCCTGTGCTGGCCCTGCTGAGGGACCTCGAGGGCTGTGTCCAGTTCTGGGCCCTCCCGGAGGGGCTGGGGCGTGTCCAGGGCAGGGAACGGAGCTGGGAAGGGGCTGGAGCCCCAGGAGCGGCTGAGGGAGCTGGGAAAGGGGCTCAGCCTGGAGAAAAGGAGGCTCAGGGGGGCCCTTGTGGCTCTGCACAGCTCCCTGACAGGAGGGGGCAGCCGGGGGGGTCGGGCTCTGCTCCCAGGGAACAGGGACAGGACAAGGGGAAACGGCCTCAGGCTGGGCCAGGGGAGGCTCAGGTTGGACAGCAGCAGGAATTTCTGCATGGAAAGGGTGCTCAGGCCTTGGCAGGGGCTGCCCAGGGAGGTTTGGAGTCCCCATGCCTGGAGGGATTTAAAAGCAGTGTGGATGTGGCCCTGGGGGACATGGGTGGCCTTGGCAGTGCTGGGGGAATGCTTGGACTTGGATGATCTTAGAGGTCTTCCGTCATCTAAATGATTCTAAGACACACCAAGACAAAGTAGAACACAAACACTGAATTCCACACAAAATAATTGAACTTGCTGTTCAGAAGCACAGGAGACTCCCTTACTATTTTTGAGACTCCCTCAAAAATAGTAAAGTCAAGAGTTGCCTGTTCTAAGAGAATCAAAAAGTTCTTTAGGCAAATGATCATAAAAAGAATAAGGAAGAAACTGGGTGTAAGGCAACAGCATGACATGGGAAGAGTACCAGATCCAGTAGGAGAGTTCAGATAAATAAGTTCAGGTGAGAAGTAAGTGATATCCCTTCTATTTTAAGTGGATAGGGCTGGAATTCCATGCCAGAGCCCACACATGTTCCAGCACTGAATCAGCACCTGAGGAAACCATCACAACGTTACCAAGAGGCACGGGAGGTCTAACTTCCAGCACTGTGACGAAAAAAATCCTGGAAGGGCCTCCCAAGCCCTGAAACTGGCACCAGGACAGCTTTAAATTCTGGTAGCCAGGCCAGTGCTGGATAATCCATAATTTGCATAATTTGTCCTGAACATCTGCCTATGGCATCAGCTGTGGCCCTGGGAAGCTGCCCACGCCTTAGGTGATGACCACAGTCATGGTTCATCTTCCTTTTGTTTTTTTTTTTCCCATTTGTTTTGATTACAGTTTAACTGCTATAAACCAGTTCTTCCTCAGGGAATTCCCTGAATTCCCATTAAACTAGAGCAAATACAGCAGAACCCAGCTGATTCCCTCTGAGAACATCTGCAACTTTGCTAACCTCTGTAGGAGCCCAATGCACAAGGGTTATTCTCCACTTGGGAGCAGCCCTGTGTGCCCATCCCGGCCGCTGACGGAAGAGGAAGGAATTCTAAAACACTGTGGGTCCAACCACGGCTGGGAGACGGCTCCTGAGAGATGGGAAATGCTGTGGTGGGACTCACCCTCCCATCCATGCCCTCTGCAAGCTGGAGTTCTGGCAGGGTGAGCTGGCTCACCTCAAGCCTCGGGGACCAGAGAGTTTCTAGATCCAAATTTGGGGAATGATGCAGCCTGGGGCTAAAAGGAGAAGAAAGCCACAGACTGGGCCCCAAACACAATATCCAACGGAGACAGAATGGCAGACAAAGCTGCAGTTCCAGACACAAGACCAGACATTCATGATAGAGATTGCTTTGTACGGTTTGGTTTTTTTTTGGGGGGGGGAAGTTATTGAGTAAATTTCCAAATCAGTTTTCTATAAATAACAAAATAGTTTAAAGTGTGGTCATTTATAAAAATCTCATCTTCAGGGCTATATCTCATCGTGCTGCTTTGATTTCTTCCACGGCCTGCACAGACTGTATCTGGCTAAGTAGGAAAACACATTATAATGAACAATCTATTTTCTCCATCTAATCAAGACTTCCTAAGACAAGGCAAACAAATCTAGCAGCGTATTTAACTCTCCTTTAAACAAAAATGCTTTCAGAGATCGGTCGTTCTGCCTTCTCGGGTTTTGCAGTGATTAAGGATCGATTCGTGTGACTTCTCTTTGTTTGCACATCATAGTCAGTCGTGAATAAACAGAGGGCTCACAGGCCTGACCTCTGGAAACAGCTCCTTGGACTTTAATAACTACACAGCAGCTCTTGGTGTGGGTCTCCAGCCCATCTTTATGTCGTGTAAGTGTCAGACTTGTCTAAACGTTCATTATCCCCCAGTTTGAAATTATGGCCGAGCTCTGTGGAAGTTCACCTCTCAGGATTAACATTCACCTGTGATCTGTCAAGTGGTTCCTACAACCACATTTTTATTGACTTTGCAGAAGAACTTGATTAGGAAGAGAGTCCCTCAGGCTGAGGCAGGAGGTGTGAAACGCTGCCCTGTCCATTCCAATTGAAATGCAGGTACCACACACTCCTCTGAGCTCAGTGAAAGGAAGGTGGTCCCAGCCTGTCACAGCAGCTCCAGGGAGCAGTGAGCAGACAGAGGTTACAACAGCCTCTGTTGGACCTGTAGTCTCAAATTGCTACCCCTGAAATAATGAAGCAACAAAAGACTTGAAAAGTATTTATAGCTCTCGTGTATTCCCTGTCTCGGAGCAGCTGGGCACACTTTTGGGGTTAGCAATGAGAAAGGAGTATTGGAAAAACTGTTAAAAATAGGAAGCCAGGTGATAAATCACTCCCTGCTTTGCAATTATGGAAACTTTAAAAAAGAGAGGTGCTATTCTAGCTGGGAGTTTGTTGATTTTGTCAATTAGAATTCTCAAAGTTGCCAACAGATCAGCTTTTTCATACCAGCTTCTTTGAAATGAGTGCTAGCTGTTACCACTTCAGTGATGTGCTGTAGTGATAACGTCACTGAGGGGCAGGAAAGTGGAAGGGTTTATTCTGAAGAGCCACAGACACACCCCAGCTCTCTGAGGGTACTTCACTCGATTTTGGCAACCCAACATTCCAGCAAATAGCATAACAACATAATGTTTTTCAAGACAACTGTAGGAAATCATGGAACATTGTTCTTCCCTGCCAGCACTGTGTTATCAAGGCCCCAGGAAGCAGATTTAATGAACCTTTAAATGACCCTTCTCTCAGAGATCATATTAACAGTGTGGCCACTGTTGCAAAAAAATAACCTTCCCCCAGTCCCAGCAAAGCTCCTGACACCTCTATAAAGTTTTACGAGCACCACGTTGTGTGTTCAGAGATGAAGCACTCGTCTTGTTAGAGATCATTAATCACAGAATGGTTCAGATTGGAAAAGCCCTCCAGGACCAGCGAATCCAGCATTCCCCCAGCACTGCCTCATTCACCACTAACCCCTGTCCCCAGGGCCACCTCTCCGTGTCCTTTAGAAACCTCCAGGGATGGGGACTCACTGCAGAAGGTCACGCTACGAAGTTCTGCAGAAAGACAAATTGACAGAAGTTCACTCAATTCTTTGGCAGGAATTGAGTTCACCCAATTCTCTGGACCACGGGACACAGGCAACACCACCACAGAACAGCCCCGTGTTTTATGTGGGAAGAACTGTCAAAGTGAAGGTTTCTTTTTCCTCTTTGAGGGTCAACTTTTCCAACACAATGGCAAGAGGTAAAAAAACAGAAGGATGGAGCTTCTTTGGTTGGGATCAGCCCACAGGAAGTTTCCTGAAGGGTGGGGAGCAGCTCCAACTTGAAATGAGTGGATATAGACCAACACCCTACAGGTGAGCAGTCTCTGTAGCAACGGATAAAAACCACGACGAGGGAAGGCAAATCAGAAGATACTTGGGTTGAGAAATGAATTAATGAGTTTTTGGGCTCTATGTGAAAGAGGTTGGAAATCCTTCCCACTCAGCAGAAACTTATGAAAAAAGGATTGAAAAAAAAAGAAGAAAGCACGCATAAGAGTAGATGCCCATGCTAATGTTCTTAACTTCAAAAACTACTGATTATACATTGCCTAGATTTTGCTCTTCTAGATCCCACTGAGTTTTACAGAATATAAATAGACCAAGATATAGCTACATTCAAGTCAGATGTTGCCAATAATTCTCAGTAATATTCTTATGAGGTGAACATACGGTTTAGCATCTGCAATCTGTCTGAGCTGCTGGGATGGTTTAAAGGTACCAACCTATCAGATTCATCAAATTTTGGGAAGAGCAAAGAAATGAAACTGCACATTAAGATGGAAAAAAAAAAATCATCACACTGATTTGTATTTTAGAAAATATATGCTGCAGTCAGCATGTTCAATAACCTCCCATTATTTACACACAGCCAGCCATAAATCTGTGGAGTGCGTGACCCAGGAATGCCATCTACCAATAATCCTGAGACATCGACAAATCCTGTGCATAAACTGTAGCACACATCGAAGTAGGGCAGCCTGTGAGAATCTGAGAGTTTAAACTGGTGCGCTTCCACCTGGAATTGTGATTTATTTAGGGTGGAAAACTCCAAGATCACTGGGTCCAGCTGTTAACCCAGCACTGCCGAGGCCACGACTAAACCAAGTCAGTTCCGTATAAGCTTCCCTGACAAACAGAACCCATACAAAACCTGATGGCAAGAAATGATAAGGCTGTGACGTGACCCTCAAAAGACCAAACTTCTCAGCTAAGTTCATAAAACAGCTGATCTTTGTAAGTCAGCAAAGCCCCAAGGGAATGATGTGAATTTATGCTCTCTGAAAATGTGGCCCCTGGGGCCTCAAGCGCAGCGTGCAAAGGAAGAGAACAGAGATCTGGCTGGAGAATCAAGTCCATTTTAACACTGACTTTCCTATTCTGTCCAGAGGCAAAACTATTTCTGTTACTGCAACCGCAGCTCTTTCTATAACACGCTGGAATTCTGACATGCGAGCAAGCAGGTGGAGACAGCCCCTGCCTGAAGTGGGAGATTCAAACTCAGGGTGCTTTATACATACAAAACCCTTCTTATCACACGTTCCCAGTAACCTTCGCAGCAGGAGGGCGTTGGCTGCTGCTCCTGCACCAGAGGAGCACTGCTCTGCTGTGAAACCACTGGGACTGATCTCATTTTGGTGTCTGTCACTTGTCTCTGAAAGTTCACCAATTCAAGCCCCGACTTTAAGAGGGTTTCCTGCAAAAATCCGCCGCTGCCACGTGTTGATTGAACACCCACTGAAGCCTTTGAACAGGCTTAGCAGCTCCTAACATCTCAGCTGGAGTTTGGAAATGCAGAATGTGTCCTGTAGTTTCCCCGATCCTCCACACAATGGCCAAATTCAGCAGCACTGAAAGCACATCATTTTTATGGATCCAGCACGGGTCCTGCCACACCTCTGGAGCTGGTATTTGACAACTCAAAACAATTTCCAAGTGCTCCACTGATTTCCAAAGACTTCTAGACAGAGACCTCTGATTCCAGTGGTGCCTCCTGAGGCAGCCAAGTGGCATTTGAGAGGAGGACAAGGCTGGCTGGAATGGGGACCTGTGTGAATCCTTGAATGCTCTGGGTTAGAAAGGACCTGAAAGAGCCTCCAGTCCAACCCTCCTGCCATGGGCAAGGACATCTTCCACTAGACCAGGCCTTGCTCCCAGAGAGGTCTGGGATGGGAAAGTTTAAATCCATTCTCAGGAAATGATGCACCAGTCTTCAAGCAAAGCCACAGCTGATGCTTCTGCTGTCATTCGAAAAACAGTTTGAACTTTTTTTGCCTTCTAGGTGGAATAATCAGTTCCTTCAAACTTGCAAAGGAAATGTCACGGAGAGATGGGAAAGAAGAGATGTGGGAGCTGAGAGAACAGGAAGACAGCATTAATTATACAGAACCTGACAGGTAGAGGGGAAAATGTTATGCTTTCCAAAAGGAAAAGAACAAACAGATGATTGAGATTTGCCATCAGGCCCTGCATGTTCCTCCCTTCTGGAACTGTGAAAATAAATCCCAGGATCCCAGTTGAAAGTCACCTGAGCTGGACAAAGCTGCTCACCTGCCCTCAGGTGTTGGCTGCTGTGACACTGCTCCTGACAATCAACCGTGGGGTCAGAAACCTGCTGGTCCTTTTAACTCCCTTTTCCTTGTACTTTCCACCGTGGAGCTGCCCTCAAACCCCGACACTGATCTGTGCAGCCAAGGTCTTCCCTAAAGGATCAGCTTCCAGCTTAAATCTGAGAGGGAAAAGCTTCGTTGCAGATCAGTAAATGCAGAGAGGGAAAAAAACGACGAAAAAATGATGGCACTGGTTCTGCAGTTTGCCTGGGATTCTTACTGGGATTTTGGAAACTTCTACAGGGAAATGCACTACAAATGGGTCTCCCTGGAGTTACTGCATGGAGGAGGTGCCCTTGCACTGTGGCACTACAGCCGTGGCTGCTCCTCATTATCTGAAAAGGAAAAGATTTCCCAAAGGAAAAGCCAGAAACTTGGGTGAAACTGCAGGAGCCAAAACAATTCATGGGCACTTAAGCCCAACACTGATTGCTTCCTTCAAGGAATAGTTTGTTTCAGGTTTTTCCCCTCGGTCTAATGTCAACATTTGTCATTTAAACAAACACTCCTTATTTACTCTTGTTTCATAATGCAAATTACTTTTTCTGTTACTCCATCTATTCTGTTATTTAGCTCCCGTTTTATTTACCAGTTTGTTTTGCATATAGAACTCCCCCTAAACAATCCCTGCATCAAGGGCTAAGTTTATTTTTCCTTTCCTTTTCTCCCACTGGTTGTGTGACTGAGGCTCGGATCATGGAAAAACAGGTCAGAATCCTTTCAATGAAAAATTCCTGTGAGAAAATTCCTGTTGTTTCACTCAAACAAGCTCCTGGCTTCCAAAAGTTTGCAGGTCAGGGACTTCTATGGCCAGAGTTTATTTAAATATTAATCCATTTTTCTTCTATAATCACGTGTAATTTCCCCTTTTATCTTTTTGCCTAGTTGCAGTTATTTTCATCACCTATTCTGATTTTATGTCCCTTCTCCCTCTTCCTTTCTTATTCCCTTGGTCTCATCCTGTTAACTCCAGGTGCTCAAAACTCCTGTGACCGATCATAACAAGATTATAATTTTTAAGGGAAAAATCCTCAGGTACTTCAAAATAGATTGGGATTTTTGATCGTGATAAACTGTACCTTACCACATACCTGGAAGTTCAGCAGGTAACCAAGAACTCATTATCAAAAAGTGGTTTGGACACAATTACAGCTAAAATCTTTCCTTTAACACACTCATCATCCTGTAACACACAATTGTTTCTGCATGTTTGTACTTACTTAGCATTTGAGTGTGTGATTTAATAAAATAAAAGAAATGAAGATGGGAGGAATGTTAGAACTCCTGGGTTCTTCTCCAGAACTTTTGCCCGTCAGTAAATTATAGCTCACGGCCAAAAGTTGTCTCTCTGCAAGACCAAACACATCTGAGGTGATGAGGCAATCAGAGATAGAAATTGAGTGGGATGAAGAACCAGAAACTTGGGGGTGAATAAAGAGTATTATTAGATTTAAAATATGACAGATCATAAGTCCTGAAAAATACTTCTGTTTCAAATTAAAAAATAAATGCTACAAGCTGCTAACATGACACAGGTACACACCAGCTGTAACACCCAATAACATCAGATAAAGAGAGTCAGGCCCCAGAAAATCCAGTCATTTTTATGCATTTCTGGCTCAAACCATTTTGAGTCATTTTCCAGCTTTATCAGAAAAGACTGCTCATATGCTGCTTTCATTGCCTTGAATCTCCAGAGACTTCTGTAATCATTGTAGTTCCTCCAAATCAGAGTTCTTTAATAAGCAAAATACCTTAAGACAGCTAAAATTTTGTGAGCTAAGTGCTGATTCACACTGGTGGCTATACCACATATAATTTGTTAAATGCCAGGAGATGATAAAGGAAAATGTGCACAGATTTTATAAAATAAATATTCCAGAAATAAAGTACACTTAAAAAACACCAAAAAAATCAAAAAACACCAAAAAAAAAAAAAAAACCACCAAAAAAAAANGTATCTTCACAGCATACAAAAAAAAAAAACAAAACAAAACACCAAAAAAAAAACCCAAAAAACCCCGAAAACAACAAAAAGTGGAGAAGGGAGAATGAACAGCAAATGGATTTAGAATCACGGAATCATTTAGGTTGAAAAAGGACTCCCATGGAGTCAAACCTTGTCCAACCTTGTCACCAGCCCAGAGCACTGAGTGGCCTCTCCACGCCTCCCTTGGACACCTCCAGGGATGGGGACTCCACTTGTCTAATTAACTGATTAGGCTGATTGTTTTATATTACTAAGCTGACCTCTTATTTTTCAATGTCTGCACTGAAACAAAACATCCTTAGGGACAGGAGCTCAATTTTGCACCTAAGCCCAGAGTTTCTGCCTCAAGGAGGCAGTGAGTTCTCTCTTTAAAAATAGACTCACACACGCAATCCTTGATTTGCTAACCAAGATAATTTGGGAAAACTCATGCAAAACGAACGTATTCCATTCCTTGTCCATTTCTTCCGTGCCAGACCACAGCCCAGAGGGTTCCTTCAGGAAAACTGTGCAGCAGGAGGAAGGAGTTCCCTGCCTTTAGCGCCCCAATTCTGCCCCAAAATGCCACACATGATCTGTAGGTGTGTCTGTCTCATACATCTCCATTTCATATCTTGGAAACCTGCAGTAAATAGCTGACACTCACACGTGGTTTTGCCCCTTTCTGGAACTCATCTGTGCTTTTTTCAGGTGTTCTCACTCACTTTCATTTCACCCCCTAATAGTGTAATAAACGCCTGCCTGTTCAAGGGCAATTGGCAAAGAACTCTCTGCCCACACACTGATAAAAGTTACTTGCACTTGAACTTCCCTACCCATATGTTTCAACAGAAAACAGCTTGGGGTTAAAAGATTTTAAGTTGCATTGTTTGCATCTAGAGAAAAAAAAATTGCTAGTTAGGTATCAGGTATTTCTTCCTTTTATGTCCAGTTTTAGGTATTTAAATATTGGAGTTGAATGCTTTGACCACGGGCAACTCAGTGAATCAAGGCAATGCTTGTAACCTAATTTCCAGCCCCGCTTTTTCTGGGGGGATGGATTTTGTCTGTTTTCATTATTTCCATTATTTCCTACTTGCTTCAGCCTCTGTGCTCACACACCAATGCCTCATGCTTGCTCTTCTTCTCCCTGCTATCACATTTCTAATATAATATACAGGATATAATATAATATACGTGACATAATATATGGATGTACACCATTTCTTCTCTCTGAATTAATATTTCCTTGATCTTGGGAAGTGTAAATCCAATCACTGCCAGGTTTAACAGGATGAGAGTCAAGATTTACTGGGTTCTGAACCACAGCCTGGTCTTAAACATGACCAGAGACTGCTGCTGAATAGATTTTTGTTTTTTATTAATCTTTCCAATCTCTATCTCTTCTGAGGAGCCACTTGCCTGCAACAAAAGATAATGTGTAGTTTGATTAAAGATGGATATTTTTCCTCCACAGCACACGTAGATAATGTATTTTAAAGTAGTTTGAGCTTTCATGCTTCATCCTGGTGAATGCCCCCACATCAGGACAGCTGCAGTTACCACGAGCGGTGAAAATAAATATTTAAATAGAAAACATTTCTGTTTGAAAAGAAGCAGCAGCTTCAAAAGATACGACTGCAGCAAGGTCTTTTTTCTGCTGTGCTCTCTTCACCCTTTTGTTAGGAAGAAGACTGAGAGGGATCCATTTAGGCTGGGCTTTGCCTCAGCTTTGTGTCTGCGGTGCAAGGGAAGGAAATGAACATGAGACAGCTCTAAAACCACTTCCAGTGCTCCCACAGTCATGCAACCCTTGGGTCAGTAAGGCTGGAAAAGACCTCCAAGATCATCCAGCCCAGCCTTCCACCAAATCCCACCACAGCCACTAAACAACACCAGAAAGAGCCCCATCCCCTCATTTTTTGAACAATTCCAGGATGGTGACTCCAGGACTGCCCTAGGCAGCCCATTCCAATGCTTAACACAGGAAGCATTGGGTCACTGGTTAAACTCAGGTGAAGCTGAACCTGAAATATGAAGAAAATTTGTCACATGATAAAAAAAAAAAACCACCAAAATAAGGGACTTAATGAAAAACAAAGTATGACTAACGACTTCTCAAGGAACATATTAGCACTGGCTGGATTGGCAATCAGCCCTCTTCAACACTAATTCTGAATAGATAACATTAATTTACAAATAAGCAGTTTTAGCATTACATCCAATATCCCTCTTGCTCAGCACACAGCAGTCAGAGCCCTTGAGAAAACATTGCTTTGCTTGGCACAATCGGTTGGCTGCCTCAGAAACTGAAGGAAAGGCGTTCTCACCAAATATTTCCAGTGGCCTCATCACTGGCATCACTTGGGAGCTGTAGAGATTCAGCAACTGCTCAGGATTTACACTGCTGTTTGTAACTTTTCCTTCTCAGGATGTGGAAATCTGTCCAGCACCACCACAGGCACCCAGAGCACAAGCAGACCTCCTGGGAGCCGAAGAAATGGACCCAAATTAAACCTGACAAGTTCATGTCACGGCTTCCAGAGTCACAGAGTCGTCGAGGCTGGGAGAGACCTCCAAGAGCATCAGCTGCCACCCCAGCACCACCAGCACCGCCCCTAAACCACGTCCCAAGGGCCACACCCAGCCAACTTTCAAACACTTCCAGAGATGGTGACTCCACCACCCTCCTGGGCAGCTCATTCCCATGCCTGACCAATTTATTCCAGTGCCTGACCACTCCCTTCCAGTAAGGTTTTTCCCCTAATATCTGATTTGAACCTTCCCTGGTGTCACGACGCTACAGAAATGTTGGGGATGAGGTGCCTCTCTCCAGTCCTGACATCACAGACATGGAAATCAGTAAACCCCACGCTGAGGCAATGCAGAAAATTTCACACCAGGCATAGAAAAAAAAGTTGATTTTCTTTTTATCCTTTATAAACACTGGGGCTAAATTAAGTTTTAAGCTAATCTTCTCTAAGATACCATGGTAGGGAGTCTGAGGGTCTATACAGTCAGTCAATATTCAAACTCTCTATGTAAGACATATTAGGCAAATATATTTAATAATATGTGTGTTATACGTGTATATATATTTAATAAATAAATTTAGAGAAATTGAAGAGTTTTTTGAATTTCATAACACACAAAATCTGCACCCAATTTTAAGACAGCTCTCAACAGACTGATTCATACTTTGAAACCATGTCCTTGTAACCTTGAAGGAACCAGAGACATTCATTAGGGACGAGACTTTTTTTTTGTTTTTAAAATAAGTTTCATAACACGAGCCTGTTGTGTTAAAAAAAGAGATGGAAAAGTGTATCTGCTACTCCATGGCACCAGTCTGTAACTGTGTGGGCAGAACTGTGTATGCAGCAATGCCCCCCAAACCCAAGCAAACTGCACAACCTGTTCCTCCAACTGGGGATATACAAACCC
>VZRQ01004339.1:119092-133888 GCA_013397975.1 Machaerirhynchus nigripectus
GCTATACAAACCCGCCCCCCCCCCCAATTTTACAGAGAGAAGGAGCTGTAACTTCAAAAGGGAGACCTTTATCCACAGGCTTGTTTCAAGCATAAATTATTACGCTGTGGCATATGGAATGCTTGCCAATATTTACCTCTGACTCACCAGCTATCCTCTGGCAAGATGGAACACTAGCTTAGAATCATAGAATCCTGGAATGGTTTGGAAAGGACCTCAAAAATCTCCTTTTCCGCCCCCCTGCTATGGGCAAGGATGTCACTCCCTAGAACAGGTTGCTCAGGGCCCCATCCAACCTATCCTTGAAAGAGAACTCAAGTAAAATTCAGAAACTATTAAGACGTAATCGTGCCAACAACCCAAAAGGTGGGGGGGGGGCCTCCTTACGTTAAAGGAACACAAAAAAAATTTCAGGATTTTACTACTGATCCCCGTCTGGAACTATTTTTGGCTTTTAAAACCACGCTATTTGTTTTCAGTTGTGAACACCAAACTCCTCATTGCCATGGAAGCCCTTCTGTAGAGTCAAAAATCACTAGAGCTGGAAAAGCCCTCCCAGCCCATGGAGCCCACCCTGTGCCCGATACCCACCTTGTCCCCACCCCTGAGCTCTGAGTGCCACCTCCAGGCCTTCCTTGGACACCTCCAGGGATGGGGACTCCAAACCTCNCCTTCCCCAGCTCCGTTCCCTGCCCTGGACACGCTCCAGCCCCTCCGGGAGGGCCCAGAACTGGACACAGCCCTCGAGGTGCCTCAGCAGGGCCAGCACAGGGGCCGGGCCCTGCCCTGGGTCTGTGGCCACTCCATGGCTGGCACAGCCCAGGGGCCTCTGGCCTTCTAAGTCCACAATCCACTGTCCCACTCAAATTTTCTCCAGGAACAGGCAAATGACACCGTGGAACCTTTGGGTCGTTCTTAACAATTCACCCATTCTGTCCCAAAACATCGCTGGGGGAACAGAACCCCTTCCCTTCCTCCACACCTGTGACAGTGTGCTTTGGAAGCGTAAACAGCTCCAAAACCATTCTATGGACACAGATAGAAGGGGATGCGGATGATAATGTCGGAGAAAGGCTCTTCGGGGCAGGTGAAGGAAATTTAGCACTCCACCTTGTTTACAGAAGGTAGCAAGTGCCCCTGCTGGCCCACACTCTCTCCTAAATGCACTTAAAGTGTGACAGCATCACTGAATAGACACCCGACCTAGCCCACACATTTCTGCCAGCAAATCTGTCGGTACAGGTTGGGAAAACACCCTCTCTTTGCAATCCTCAAGGCGCAAACGCACCCGCAGTGAGTGCAGAACACCTCTGCTGCCTCAGCCTGTGCTTCAAAGGCCTCCTGTGATGACACAAACACTACAGATCCTGGACCTCAGTTTGTCCCAGAATGCTGTGCAGTGACACAAAGATGATCTATTCTGTTTCATAGCAAAGTGAATACAGGAATGTGAGTAATTAATGCAATTTTATCAGAGATGGAAACGGTTCAGAATTAAAGAGTCATTAAAGGCACATCGGGGAAGGGGTTTAGGAGAGAAAAAGTGAACAGATATCACTGCTGGTGTATGTCCTGCACTTCCCAGCTGTGAGCAACTAGGAAAGAACAATTGCACATGGACAGCATTCCAGCAGGAGGCCTGTTTTATCTCAGCACAGCAGCTCAGCCAGAACACTTCCCCTCAGGTCCGTGCCCCTCTGACCAGTGCTCCAATTTAAGCCCGTGCCTGGCTCCCTCCACAAGGACAAAACTTGATGATAAACAACCCCCTCTGACACCAGTCAGCCCGTGAAGGCACAGAAATGCTGCTCCACTCATCAAAGAGCACATAAATGAACAGTTCCCAAGGCTGTCCCTTTGACAAGGCAGTTGGGAACACTCCACGAGCTTTGCCCTGCTCACCACCTCTCTCTTCTGGATTCCTCCTCACCCCATGCTTCTGATGATCCTCTTAAAACTGCAACCCCCCACTGCCCTCCATCCCGCTGGCACCCAGCCCTCAGAGGAAAGTTGTGTTGTTCGAGCTACTCAAAGCTTCCAGCTGACAGGAACTGTCCTCTCCGAGTTAATGAAACACGTGGGGTGAGCACAGCAGTCCTGAGACCTCAGCACTTCATATTCAGCTGAGTAAATTGGAATGGTTAACACCGAGTTAACAAAAAACTCTCCCAGTGCAAATGAAGCCAGATAGCCCAAACTCCTGCCTACATCCCACACTTCCTTGTCTGATCCCAGGTCAGGGACTGGGAGCACAGGATCAGCACAAGCTCAACACAGACAAAAGGATCCACGACAGAGAGTCCTCCTGATCCAGCCACTGCTGGGTCCTGGTTTGGGATCAGCTCCTCATTTTCATTTCATCCTGGGGAACTGGAGAGCTCCGATCACAAAGTCAACATGTGTCAAAAATTCATTTCCACATCCCACAAACTGTCTCTCAAATAACACATCATGCTTCCAAAGAAATTCCAGGAGAATTTAATGCTCAGAATATTCCCATCAATTTATTAATGCACAAGCTGACATCAATTCTCGACATCGTGATTTTAGTTTTGCTATGAAAATGAATGGAGAATGTGGACCAGGTTCATGCATTTCTCTATCTGCATGTTAAATACATCAGCTCAATGGCAGCCTCCTTTGATCTGGGGAGCTGTGATGCAGTGGTTTCAACAGAGACTTAGGGCACAGACTGCAGTTTGCCCGGGCCTCGGCAGATGGTTTGGAATGCAAATACAAGTGAAAAACCTGACAGCAAACAAAAATACCACTGTGTTCCTTAAATGTAGTCACCCCTAAATGTATTATTGCAACACAGAATCTACTGATCGTAGAATTATAGAATTCCAGAATGGATTGGGTTGGAAAGCAATCCCTTGATTTTTTAACTTTTTTTGTTGTCGTTGTTCATCAAGAAAGACTGCTCATTTGAGGTTTTATTGCATCAAAACCTGGCCTTTTTTCAATTTTAATTTTAAAACCATTTTGGGCATCCTTGAGGAAGTCACTTTACTGAGAAGGCATAGGCAGATCCGTTCAGGGTCTGGCTGACTTTGGGGTGCCAGCACAGCACTTTGCAGCACCTCCAGTGCGTTTTGGACACAGACAGGCAGAGCATCCATGCCCAGCTCCTGCTGTGTCAGAAGATAAAGCCCCCCAGGACACCCAAGAGACAGGAATGGTAATAATGCTCATGCTGAGAGTATTCAGGGCCTTGCCTGAAAACATCATTTCATATCAAACAGATAACCAGGAAGCAATCAGACACCTCAGTGACATCATCTCCATCCATGCCACTGGCACCACAGCCACACAAGGGTTAAATGATTTTTGAGATCACTCCAACCCCAAATGAGCTCAGGCTTGGCACGTACAAGATTAGAGGGGAGAAAAAAGGCCACTCTAAATTATGCTCAACAGTGACACACTGCAGTTTCAGAAACTCAGGAACATAAATCAATATTAAGTTTCTGAGCTCTCTTGACAAGAAAAATCATCATATAATTACAGAATCAAATGAGGGACAAGTCCACGTGGTAAGTATTTGTAAGCAGGTTGATATCAGTCGTACTTTAGAAACAAATATCTCATTTACAAGCCAATTTGAGGAATATAAGCTGCCAAATTGAGCCTGAAGCCTGAAACCCAAAGTCTGCAGGAAGAAGCCGGTCCTCTAATTTCCTGCATGACTGGACACACAGAAGTAAGACAAAGTGTCATTTTATTAAGGCTCAGAAAACATGCTTTCAAAACTCAGGTGGAGTTTAATTCCTTGAATTCCAGAGTTTTAGACACAAACTCTTGCTTAAAACAGCTCAGCGCTGAGGCTTAATGGGCTGAAGGCAACCTGTGTTAATGGAGTCCACTCTGGAGTGGAGTGGATTTGCCTCTCTCAGTGCCTTTAGCTTGGAAATAGCCAATATTTCTTTCTTCACCTTATTATTAGTAACTGTAGGGATGGGAAATTATTGATCCATCTTAGCTGTCATCTTGTTTAAACTTCAGACCCCTCGTGAGCTCTAGGGGCTTCTGCTGTCTGTCCTAAATTAAATAATTGGTAGAAACTCAAAGGGATGAAACTGTTCCTCCCCTAATTATGCATTCCACACCTTGCTAAACTCCTTAACAAAATTGAGTCAGTGTTCTGTGGCTGACAGGGCATTATTTGTGGGGAAAAATCAGTGCTCATCTGAGTGGCTAAACTGAGAAACAACCAAGCTAAAACCCCCTGATTTAAATAGCAACTGATTATCTTGAATTGATCTTTGAAAGTGGCTACTACATGGAATTTCCATGCTCCTTCCTCTTGGAAGGGGACAACTGAGTATCACATCATCATCTTACTTATTTAGCTATTTCCCTGAATAAAAATAATATGAGGAAACAAGACCTCTCTGCTCATTATTTCCAAATATCTTCCCTGGGAAGCAACCCAACATCAAAATATTTTGTCATCACACTCCCGGCATCTAAAAATTTGTGCTTGTCTGGCTGTTTGTGGCTCCGTGCTGCTCTTCTCCTCAGACTTCTGCTGCCTCTAGACACAGCCACCAGCATAAAACTGTCCTTTTTTGTCTCCAACAACACCCTCACGCCCGGGTGCTGAGCTCCTGGACCTGTGACACAACGAGTTTCCTTTTTCCCAAGGTATTTACAATTATATAGATTGCTTGAACATTATTTTGAGCATTCATTTGAAAGCTCAAAGCATTTCATCTGCCCTCCCTTCCCATACATTAGGACCCCTCATTGTTTCTCATGATTTTAGCAATTAATTTTAACAGTTCTTCTTTTTTTTTCACCTCTGAATATGGTATAGTACGGAATATAAATTCTCAGTAGGCTGTACTTACCTGGTTAGTCCCCAGCCTCAAAGAGAAACACAACAAAATACACGAACCAAAGAGAAAAACCTTCAGGTTCCCGGCTGTGACAGCAGCAGATCAATGTTTGCTGAGCCATCTTGACTTGAGTATCTCTTCTATGATCATTTCTCCAATTTATATTCATTACAGAACACCTGCCAGATCTGTTACCCAAATTATTTGGTGTCCCTGTTGTATCCCCCAACGTGTGAAACCACCCCTTGTGCAATCAAAGCTCAAGTCTGCTTTGAGAATCACCACATAAAAAAAGATTGATTTTCATCTTGGAAATGTCAGACTTCTGCCTATAACACTCAGCTACATTTTTCAGGAGCAGTAAAGTTCAAAAAAGAGCCCCAGCCCTGACACATCTCCGACACATCATGATGGATGTGACAGTTCTGCTGCTTTACTGCCAGAAATGTCCTGCAACAGAATGAGGCAATCAATGAAGAATAATAAATCTATCCCAGAGCCCAGAACTATTTTTTGTGCATGCAGAACAGCAGAAATGACACATCAGTTATACCTCTGGAGGTAATAAACCAGCACACTCTGTTTGCTGTTACACAATTCCAGTTACACAGTTTAATCTTCACCCGTTTTATCTGCTCAACGCTTCACCGTCAAAACTCCCAATATGCATTTTTGGATTATTAATGTAATTTTTGGATTAAAAAAAAAAAAAAAAGGAGAAAAAAGAGAGAGAGGGAGAGAATTGAAGACACACTTTCCAGTCAAAAGAAGAAGTTTTCTTACCATTTTTTCCGGTCCCTCTGTCAGCCAGGAGAACAACTGCTGCTCCAAAGGAATCTGCTGAATTACGTTCCCTTCATCCTGGAACACATTGCTCCTGATTAATACTGACTCAAAAATTTTACCTTGAGTGCACAGCACAAATACATTTCATTTCCCTTTTTTTTTTCAGGGGTCCCGTGTTTGAGATAAATTACAGCAAGTTTGTAAAAGTTAATTTGACGTGCATAAATCAGGGCTTTGCAGAGAAAGGATTGGTTTGATTTATAACCAATGCCTTTGCGTGTATTCTCCAACCTATCCTTCAAGTAACAGCCTTGATTTCAGCAAGAGGGAATATACCTCAAAATATGTATTTTCTGAGGTCATTTGACCACACCACCAACAAAACAAGCCCAGCTGTGCCAGCTCAAACACGGTGATTTAAAATACCTGAGTTCATTTCGCATTTTCAGTACACAGGCTCGATAAATTTAAAAACTGTTGCAGGACTAGATTGATGGTTCCTTGTGCTTGTGTATGATTTCCAAAATACATCCATGGATCACTGTCATAATTCAATTTCTCCCGTTATTTTATACATTCATAAGCACGCAGACAATATTTAGTGCTGCAGTAACTGAGTTTGGATGAGGCAAAGCACACAGAACAAGCAGGTATGTGACTAAAGCTCACTAAAACTGGGAACTGGGAGGAATTCCAGGGCCAAGGAACCTCTCTTTTTTCATGTGGCTTTTCCCAGGCTGCAGTTTTAAAGGCAGGAACATCCTGGCACTCTCCCTCTCTTGCCCCCTGAAGGGCACTGGCTGCATCTATAACCAGGCTGAGGAAGGAACCAGAAGCAAGGTTTCTTCTGCTCTTGTACAAACCTTAAATAAGCTCCTAAACCTGTGAGTCAGGCTCTGCCCCAGAGCAGTGGGGACCTGGCTGTGAGGAAACGCTCAAGGTAAGAAATGAGCTTTGATGACCCCGAAATCACTCCTGGCACCACTTGGTGGTAGCCCTTTGCTAAAAGGCTGCCCCTGAGGAGTCCCCGTGAAATGTCAGATGCAGAAAATAAGAAGGAAAAGCAGATTTCAGCGTGTCTGGGCTCGGGCACAGAGCAAAGTTCTCACTTGTTTTTGTGTGCAGCCTCAGTATCCCTGAAACCCCCTGGTCAGACACAGCTTCGGCCTCCTCCTTCTGGGAAGGGCAGGGAAAGAACAAATCCTCCCAGTCCACCCAAGGAACGCTCAGCAGGACCATGAGCCACTTCCCATGGATGATAAAGCGTTCCCATGACAATCCCTCTCATCTGTGCATCTCACTGCTATTTCCAGCAAGCACAGCTTGGTTTTTCCCAAGTGAAAACAACAATGCGCTTTCTGAGGACATCAAAATTAGCAGGAGCAGTGCAGCACTGCTTTGTAGCTGTTTCTGACAATTAATAAATTAATTTAATATCAGTGCCAAGGGAAGAGACAGAAAATAACCAAAATGGCTATTTCCCTTCAAGCTGGATAATTTTTTTAGAGTATTTTCTCTGAGATCAGTGAAATGCTCTGAAAATAGTTTGCAGGTAACAGTTCATTTAAAACCAAAGCAATAACTCTAAAAAAAAAAAAAAACAAAAAAGAAACAACCTGGTTTTTTTTCCTAGAAAAAAAAATAACATTTGGAACGTTCCTTAATTTTTTAATGAAAGGAAAATATTTTGCATTAATATAATGAAGTTGCTTATTATACCCGAAGCTATTTTAAAATTTCCCATAACTGGCATAACAGTTCACCTAATCATCTCTACTTTTAATGTAATGCTTTTAATTCCTGATACAAACCTAATTTTTAAACAAATGTTACATAAATAGCAAGTCTAGAATTGGTACGGCTCTTGCAGCATTGTGCCATTTCCTACCACATGAAAAGACTCTGTAATAAAAAATTACTCATTTTCAGTTGCCATTCCAGCTGAAAAACCTATAAAGGCTCACCGGATTAACTTTCAGTAATAACAGACTTAAACACATTATTTTGATTAACCAAGATCCTTTAACAGCTTTCATGTATCATTAGCTCAACTCGGATTTTCCAATTTGCTCCTCGGTCTTCTGAGCAGGGGGAAAAGGAAGGATTTTCTGGACAAGGAAAGGAGCAGGGTGGTTTCAGGTGAGGTGAGGGCTGTCAGAGATCCGGGAAATTCCAGTTCAATCCCCCGGCCCCTCCTGATGTGCCGCCCTTCCTTCTGCACATAAAGGAGCGGCAGGAGTTTCATTCCAAGCCGAAGGACCAGAACCCAGGTAGAGGCTTCAAAATGTGACCTCCTGCCCCGACGAGACAGCAGAACAGCACTCCCCAAGTCCCAGCTGAGGGGTTTGCCTTTGATTAACCATCAGAGAGCCAAGGACCCCGCTGTGCTCGTGCCAGCAGCAGGAAGGGAAGGTTGATGCCCACGAGTGAAAGCCTTGGGCTGGTACAGCGGGGAGCAGCTCTTCCCTCTGCCCTCCAAACTTCCAGGTGCCCCTGGCACAACCAGGGAGCCAGGCACAGGGAATGGTCACACCTCACACCTCCCCGCTTCACTGGCTCTGAAACGCTGCATTCTCAGCCTGCCCGACAGATTTTATTTCCTGTGTACACTGATTTAAAGTTAATGTGAATGTGAAGCAGATGAAAAGGTTGTTTGGTTGTTTATTTCGGCAAGTTAGAGAATTGCTGTCTGGAATCACAGAACCCTGGGTTGCCATGAGGATCCAGTCCCACTCCTGACCCTGCAATATTGCCCTTTTCAGGGTGATCTTTTCTTCTAAATCAGCCCAAGAGCAACAGGACAAGCAGAAGCTTAACCAGCATCCTCCCTCAGCTCCTCACACAGAATTTTGCTGATTGTGATTCTAAATCCTGCTGAGATTCAGCTCCTAAAAACATGTGATAATAACTCCAGCAGCACTGACACTCTGATTTCAACTCTAATTAATTTTAACAGCCATGGCTGTGTTTTGAAAAAAAAAAAAAAAAAAAGAAAAAAAAAAAATCTGCCCTGCTCTTTTCTAAAACAAATAAAAAGGTAGAAGTCAGCCTACTGAATGCACGTAATGAGATTCACAACAAAAATAAACTTATTAAAATGGCGTCTCCTTATTGTGTTTTAAGAAAGGGATTTTGTCCATGGGGACAAAAACCAAACCACAAAAAACCAACCAACACAAAACCAAAACAAAACCAAAACTCACCAAAACAATGCTAAACTAGGGTTTCTTTTTTTTAAAAAAAAAACAGTTTCAAGCTAAAAGCAAACAAGATTGAAATAAGTTTGGTGCAATTTTCACAGTTGTAGTGACTTTTAACTGTATAATAAAATTAACATTTTTTGCTAAACCTTTCTGAGACCTCACACTGCAGGCAGTGAGGGGAACCTCGGGATCATCTTTCCTTTGCAAAGTCACTGTAGAGTCACCTAAGTTTTGTTTAAAACTAAACTAATCACCCAGTTAATTCAAGACCATAAATACTGAAACTTTTTTTCCTAATGAGATTAAAACTGTAGTCTATTCTAGGTCAGCCGTGTCTTTATGGCTACAAAGAATAACATTAAGGCCTTGTAGGAAATAAAATAGATTCAGAATTAAAACCCATGCTTTATCCAGAGCAATGTGACTTTACAGAGTTTAACACAGAGGTTCTTTCCACTTTTTTGTGGTGTCTACTTAAACTAATGTGACTGTGAGAGACTTTAAATCAGTGTAAGACTAAAATCCCACAGACTCCTTTCGTTGTTCTCAGGCTTGTGAAGAACCGGTCGTTCAGAACGGCCCAGGAGAGGTGGAATTGTGAGAGGGGACAAGGCAGTGGGGCATTTTATAATAAAAATGTTTTCAGTCCCCAGGAGATCGGACAATTAAAAAACCCAACCCTTTTTACATCCTTTAAACACAGTTTTCATGGCTCTCCCTTCCTCGAGAATCTGTTCCTTGGATAGGAGAAACAAATCTGAGGAGTGCCAGGGCAGTGAGTGAAGGGCTCTCTCCATGAATATCCACCTGCTCACACACGGAATAACCAGCTCCTGAGGCAGGAAATAAAATTCATCCCTTCAGCAGCTGCGAAACACAGAACACTAAATAATTCAGCTCCCAAACAGTGATTACAGGATGCTGACAGCAGGAACTGGCAGCCCTGAGGAGGCAGAGATGACCCCAGGATGTGCTGATGTTCCCTCTGACCCCCCTGCCAATGGGAAATGAGCCCCTGCCTTACACAGAGGTGCTGTGATGCACGGCCCTGCTGAGGGGGCTTTGCAAAGAATTCCCAGTGTCCTCAGCCTGAAATGCTTGGGAGCCAAGGCGACTTGCAAGAGAGCACACTGAAACCACCCAAGGAAATTGTTCCAGTCCCTGCTCAGGCAAGGATTAATGCTGCTGCTCCTAGCAGGTCTAAAATCCTTGGAATTCCCACCCTGCACGAGGCAGGACGGTACCAGACAAAACTGCCAGCTCTGCATTGTACACAGCCCAGTGCTGGCCACAAGCTGGCACAGTGAATATTCCCGGAATCCCAGAAGAGCTGGGGCTGGAAGGGGCCTCTGGAGATCACCCAGTCCAATCCCCCTGCCTAGGCAGGGGCCCCCAGAGCAGGTGGCACAGGAACAGGTCCAGCTGGGTTTGGGGTGTCTTAGAGAGGGAGACTCTCCCTGGGCATCTGTTCCAGGGCTCTGCCGCCCTCCATGGAAAGGTCTTCCTCATGTTGGGGTGGAACTTGTGGTGTTGTATGGCCATTGCTCCTCATCCTGTCACTGGACACCACCGAACAGAGCCTGGCACCCTCCTCTGACACCCCCTGGAGAGATTTGTGTGGATCAGTGGGATCCCCTCTCAGCCTTCCCTTCTCCAGCCCAACCAGGCCCAGCTCCTGCGGCCTCTCCTCAACAGGGAGGTGCCCCAGACCCCAGATCATCTCTGTGGCCTCTGCTGGACCCTCTCCAGTGGCTCCTTGTCCTTCTTGAACTGCAGAGCCCAGAGCTGGACACAGCACTCCAGATGTGCCTCACCTGGGCAGGGCAGAGGGGCAGGATCCCTCCCTGACCTGCTGGCCACACTCTTCCTGATGTCCCCAGGATCCCACTGGCCCTCCTGGCCATGAGGACAATCTGTCAGCTCATGGTCACCTCGTCTCCCCCCAGCACCCCCAGGTCCTTCCCCACAGAGCTGCTCCAGGTCCCCCCAGCCTGTGCTGGCACTTGGGCCCACGTGCAGGACCTGCATTTCCCTTGTTGAACCTCATCAGGTTTCTCTCCACCCAACTCCCCAGCCTCCCAAGGTCCCACTGAAGGTCAGCTCAGCCCCCAGGTGGATCCACCAGTGCCCCCAATTCCGTGCCAGCAGCGGCTCCCATTACTGGCACTGCCCACGCCAGGGCCTAACCCCACACCAAGCAAGATTCCCTGGCCTGAAATTCCATGTTTCCTCTGATCTTTCCATCACTTCTGCTAACTATGGTACTAACACAGCCAGAATAGAGTGAGGTGCCAGACACTGGTTTTCTTCTCTCTTTCCTACTGTTACCTGTCCATATAGTAAGGGAATGTCATCATCAGGATGGTCATAGAGAGCAGTGCGCACCTGGAAAGCCCAGGAATCCCCTTAGGATGGGGTGAACAGAGGGATCTGGACCCAAAATGTTCTGGAAGGCAGACCCCAGGTGTGCTGGTGGTGTATTCCAGGAAAGGAATGTCCCAAAGCTCCCGTATCTCCAGTAACTCCCTTTCAGTGCTGGATCCAGCAATGCCATAAAACTGCTCACCACCACCTTCATTCGGTGCTCTTCTGAACAGCTTCCACTTATCCCCCTGTGCTCAGACGTGACACAATCAAAACATAAACCACGGTGTACAGAATGGCCATAAAAAATAAGTACAGCTGTCACTCTGGTGGATAAAAAACACAAACAGGTAAGAAAAGGGTCCAGCAGCAAGCCTGCTTTATCAGACCACCTTAAAAATGCTAAAGATCAAGTGTTTGGTCTGATTTTATAAAACACATCCTACTGCAAGCCCAGGTATCTCATCAAGCCTTTACAAAAGCATCTGCTTTCCTTCAGGGCTTTTCATGTCCAGCCCATAGAAAGGATAAATATTCCTTTAAGTGGCAATGATTTCTGAAAGATGAATTTCTAAGTGATTTATGCTTTAGGCAGTGTGTTTAAAGCCTGACAGGAAGCTCTAAACCAATGAATATTCCTGCGCTGCTCTTGTACTGATTTAAAAGGAAAAATCACCCAAAAACGGGCAGTATTTGCTTGAGTTCTGAAAACAGAGTCCCAGTCTTAAAGGTTGTCATGAGCTGAGGAATATCCCTCGTGCAGTGATAAAGATTTTTTTTTTTAGGAAGCCAACAAAATTCCTGGGAAATGTATCCTGAAGTAAAAAATTTATCAGAAAACCTGCTCTCCATGGCCAACGGTACCTCTGGAATCAGTGTGTTCCACTGTTAACAATCAAATAATGGGAACAACCAAAACAGTCATTTGGAGGATAAATGAAGGAAGTCACTTTAGCCATCACTGCTAAGAGAGACGATTGTGATGTTCAAAGATAAAGCAATGTATTTATACATTAATGCCACAGGGGAAAATACTTAAAAAAAGGGAATTGAGGAAATCATTTAGTCTTTCTCTAATAGCTCTTCCCCAAAACCTGAAAATTTTATCCAACATGTATTTTCAGCATTAGTGGCACCTGCAGCTGAAGACAAGCAGGCAAATTAAGCACCTTGCAAAGACTCAGCCACAGCAGCTTCTCTTCTCCCAGCTAATTAAGGGGTTTTCCTCCGAGCCTGAAGCTGTCTAATCATGGCAGAGGCATTCCCCCATCATTAGGGATGACTCTGGAATCAATCCTGCAGCAGGATGCAGACTCAATTTAGTATCTGAGTTTTAATTATAAGCGCTAGATACCAATTTCCCGAAGTCTTCAACATAAACATGAAAGAAAACCAAACACCACGACTGAGATTTCGCAGCCTTTTGTTATTCATAACTGGACTAAAACTGAGCAATTTTGCTTTCACAAAAGCCAGGCATAATCCACACGATTACAGAGCTAAAATCCCTCCGTGCCCAATGCTGCTGATCCAAACCAATGGAACGGTCAGGCCCGAGATAAGATCTCTGTATCATTTTGGCAGCTTTATTGTTATTGTTTTTTTAAACTCTTGGTAGATATAGGGCCAAAAATCTTTCAAGAGATCTTTCATTTCCTTCCTATCCCTTGCAAGAAACAGAGTAAGTATATTGTGGTTTAATATGCCAAATTAGACAACATGTTTTAAAACACGGTGTTGGCTGATAGCAGCACGAAGAGTGTTTCTTAATCAGTTTCTAAGTTCTTTACACATTTTTCTGCACATTGATTTCTGGAATTACTGGCTACTCCAGGAAAAAAACAAACCAAAAAATCCAAATGGTTGCAGGGCAGATTCCACTTTAAAAAATTTCTCGTTTCTTCTTTGTTGTTTTGAATAAGGGCTGAGAGAGGCTGCTCTGTTCTCTGTGCCTTTAATAGACAGAGTCAAGGCTGGAGGAGATGAAATAGGAATTTTCTCTGGAATTCCACAATTCAGCTGTGAAGAATTTCATCTTTTCCTTTTAGCTTGGGAGAGCAGCTGAAGAAATGCAAAACGCCCTGTGCACAGGAGGTATTTCAGTGCAGCTGCGTTGTCTCGGCCAACAATAGAGGGCTTGGAGGAGAGCACTGCCAAAAATAACTCCCCAGCTGAGGTCAGGAGGGGAGGACTCCTCACAACCCATCCCTGCTGCCCACACCAGGGCACTTGTGCACCTCTGGCAGCAGCTGGTGCCAGCACAGCACCAAACCCAGAGAATTTATGGAAATAATGAGTTACTGAATGGTATTGAAACACCAGCTGGAAGAAAACTTGAACTGGGCACTTGGGCAGGAATTGTAGAGGTGGGAGGAGGCTGAGCTTTGTCATCCGCAGCACAGTTCCACAGAGAAATAGAAAATACGTGACAGAGCTCATTGCAGCCAAGGACACAGCAACAATAAAAGTAAGTTCTCAAAACAAGTGTGGGCACCTTCAGTTTTGGTGGACTAAACTCTTTATCAGGTGGGTAAATCTGGGAGGCCAAAACAGAATTTAACAGCAGAAAACTCTGGAGGTAATTCAGTTTAAGCCATTCACATACCCATGAACAGAAACATGACTCTGAAACTACATCAGAAAGTATGGAAAATACAGCAGCTTTCTTGTTTCTATTTATAGTCCTTTGTAGGCCTGAAATGCTGAAAAACTTGTCCCAAATCTGCTCTCTCGACATACAAAAGTCAAAATACACATCCTTCCTCCGGGAGGGGTTTGGCACTCGTTCGCAGGAGGGGAAGGGTTGGTGTTAAGAACAGCTGCAGTTATTCAGATCAAGGCAACTCAGGAGCTGAAGAGCAAGAAAATGAAAAATCAAAACCTAGAAAAACACATGCCAGAAGAACCCCACCTGAAAAAACAACAGCTGAGAACACTTTTAAGACATTTGCTTGAGGGAAACGCATCTGTTAAAAAAAATCTTAGCTTGGAATTAACACAATATGAAAATTATTGAGGTGAAAATGTATTCAAGCAAAAGTCATTAATGTAGTGATTTTAGTGATAATTAGCAACAGATGTGATAAGTTTCTACAGAACAAGTTAAAAACAATAAGCCATAAAAGATATTGAACTTCTGTCAAGACACTGTTGTGGACTAGGTTGCAACACAGATGAAAACCCAAGGTTTAACCCACATTAAAACTGAAGCCACACATTTAAAAATAAATGTATTGAAGCAAATTATTCATCCCTACCAGATTAGAATAAGAAATAAGGCCATATAAGAGTTCTGCAAAACAGGGCCCAGGTCCTGTAGAAGTTCCACATTCTGACAGATTCTTTGAGGATGCTTTAAAAGTCACCCAGCCCAGCCCTGCAATTACACTTTAGTTCCAACCCCGGGCTGAGAGCACACAAAACAGCACCACCTCTAAAGCCTGGCTCAATAAAACCTGCTTGAGCAACCACAGTTCAGCATTAAAGTCAGACACCAAGGGTTTAGATGGGATATTGGGCAGGAATTGTTCCCTGGCAGGGTGGGCAGGCCCTGGCACAGGGTGCCCAGAGCAGCTGTGGCTGCCCCTGGATCCCTGGCAGTG
>VZRQ01004340.1:1142-14813 GCA_013397975.1 Machaerirhynchus nigripectus
GGCAGAGAGCAGGGAGGTGGTTATGGGGAAGTGATACAAGCATTTTTCCTTAATTTGTGTTCTTGGTGCATCCATTCTCTGCATATTTCAGCACTTTCTTAGAGCATTTCTCCTCCTTCTGTCTGTCTTACTGCTGTTTCTCTTAAGCTGACAGGTACTGTGGCACATTAGCACCAGTTACATAATTTCATAGCTTGTATCCCTTCATAAACTCACTGTCCAAAGTATTATTTCCTTGCAAGAGATACAGACTTATTTTTCTTAAATATACAAATTTTAAATTGCCCTCAGGACTCGAGCCATTTATTCTTAAATTGAATCTTATTTATTGTAATCCAGTTCCAACTGATAGAGCATTCCTCATATTATTCTGACAGAAATAAACACGGAGCTGAAGTGCTATCTTGGCAGAGAGTTATATGAGCTTGTAATAGCTGCATGCAACTGAATTTTCATTTCACTGTTATGTATTGGAAAGCTATCCTAGGATTTTGAATTGATTCCTCGCTTTTGTTTGCATTTATATGTATTTCTTTAATAAAAGGAAGAAATCTGCTGTTATTTCAGGCCTCATCAACCTTCCTGAAAATAACATGAATGCCAGTAGTGTCAGGAAAATTGAAATACTTAACTGTAGTTTTTCTATCCATGCCAAAAGAAATCTGTGCTAAACCAGCAAGTGTTCAGGGCAGAAGGTGGCTTGGAATTGCAGGTGTGCATTGAAATGGCATCCAGAGAACAGATATTTTATAGTTACAGTCTTTTAACAAATAACAGGGGTACATTTGTTAAACTCTCCTCTGAATGAAGCAAACCTAGGAATTCAGTACTCTTGGGGGAACTCCCCAGGTCCTGGGCAGTGCACAGAATGCTGCCCTGATAGGAGATGAGGGAAGGTTACTTGTCAAAAATCACAGCACAAGGTGTAATGTGGTAATATTTCAAATATATGTCTTTATCAGTTCTTATAATTTCAAAGTCATGGAAGTAGAGTCCATGGCAAGCTGTTGCTGGTAGCAGGAAGGAAAAATGAGGATGCTTTGGACAGCTAGATGATGCTCTGTGGTATTCACCTGGGAGCTGAGAAGCAGCCAGCTGTGTTTCCTAAGGGCATTTAAAGTGGAGGGGTTGCAGCCACGGTTTAGCCTGTAAAAACTGCTAATTTTCCACAGCAGTAAAACATTTATTTTCTGAGTCAAGACTCTGTCATGTTAGAGTAGCAGCTGTCCCTACAGAGAAAATTTATCTGCATGTAATATAGCAAAGACTGGGAAAAGTGTGTTCTGGTCTTTTTTTTCTAAAAGGCTCCATGTAATGCTAGTTAATTTTACAGTAATGTAAGAGATATGAGTTCTAAATGAGTGAACTTCATAGTCATGTAATAATATGCTTATATTGATTATTTTCTGAAGTCTCAGCCCTAGAAACCTGATCATAACTTGTGTGAGCATTTTGGGGCAGGACAATGCAAGGTGGGTGGTGTGTTGTTATAGCAGAATATTAATGCTTGGATTTGTGCATGGCTCCATTCTAACCAGTGCCAGAAAATCACATTAAAAGTATGTTCTGTGAAGAGCACCCTGCTTCTGTGATCAGGCAGGTAATGCATTTAAAATAGAATCATTGACTGAAAATTCTGTAGTATAAGAAATATTTCCATGCCTGGGGGAACAAATAATGTGGATGCATTCTGGGGCTGATCTTTTGCCTTTAAATTCACTTAGTGAAAATGTTGGATAGTTGATAAATTGAGCACTTCCTGATGGGATGTTTTGGTGATGGGGTGCCATGGGAGAATGTTCCTGTGAGATTTCCTCCACTTTCTGCTTTGGTCGGTGAAAATCAGGGATCATCAGAAACATTATCCAAGGCTGTTTGGAGTAGAAATACAGCCCAGCTGGGTTTATCTGAGCTTCTATCAGAGACAGAAACTTTTTATTTCTTATCTGAACTCAGCTGCAATGTCGCTGGGGCTGTACCAATCAGTCCTCCCTGCACCCAGGGCAGGGTTGGTTTGCTGAGATCCGTGGGGATGTTTGCTGCTGTTAGAGTGCAAGGGCAAACCCCTGCAGCCCTGAGCCCTCGGTGAGGATTGTCATTGCTCTGCAGATTCTGCTCCTGATTGTCTTCTAATGCTCCTGCATAAATGTTCCTGAGTGACTTGTAGGTTACTGAAATCTCCTGCCTCAGTAAACCTAAAAGGTAATTCTGCTCGGGAGATAACAGGCAATGTCAGACATGCTCATCTGTGCCCTTTGCGATTCCATTTTGAAAGTATTTATTTAACTCTCCACTTGTTTTGTCTTTTTCTCCACCTTGATTTCACAGCAGATCCTGCAATAATTTACCCACTTCATGGACTGCTTGAGGATTAGGAAATAGATAACCATTCAGCTGAGCAGAGGTAGTTAGGAATATTTTGGGCTTCTTCTTGCGCTGCTCACATTCTTCATCTTTGGGAGACCTCTCCCCCGTTCTTTACAGGGCTTCGTTGTTCAGGATTCTGAAGCTCCTTCTTGGCACATTGGAAAGATAATTTCCCATTAAAAAAAGCTCCTTGTGTGTCTTACGCTGCTCTTTCTGCCCCTTTACCTCAACAAATAAACAGTTTTTAAAAAGTTGCTCTTTGCTTGTGTTTCTAATCTTTTGAGCCCTTGGACAGCCATGTCAGGCTTCTGTTTGTTTTTCTGCTGTGGAATCTCATGCTAATAGACACATTCAACTGCAAAATGAGTATTTGTGTGATTTTTGATGATATAACATTAATATGCTTATCGCTTCTAGTAAATCTCATCCTTGTTTCTTGACTCACTGAATCAGTATGTTGGCAGCTCCTGACACACAGCCATTATCCTTGGCTTGTGATAGTGGGATTTCACAGAGAAGTTTGCATTAAGTAGGATTCAGGACCATGGATTTAAAAAATGAAATAGTTTTTTATATCCAAAAATAAATGATTTTTCTGTGACTTCATATTTTCTAATTTATTTCTGCATAACCTTTGATTCACTGAGTGTTATCTGTTGGAAAAGGGCAGCATTCCTTCTTGCTAGTGTATCATCACAGGGGAATCATTATACTCTATATACATGAATATACTAGAGCTGATTGAATTATATTTTGATTATTTGGTGAAATGTTTTCTTCCAGATATAGTCTTTGTATGTGTTCAGCTTTAAATATAAAAAATGGATCCACATTCCAGTGCTAATTATGAATTGTGAAACAGGGGTAGTGTTGAGTAGTCCCTGCTCTAAATGACAGAGTTGGGGTTGGTTTTCTCTCTGTGTGCAACAGGAAGGTATTTCTGCTCTGCAGAACAACAAGTGAAAGCCCTCAATAATTCCAGATTCACCCATGCAGTAAATGATGGGAAGGCCTCAGATACCACCTGCTATTGTCCACCGGTTTTAGAGAGAATTCTGCTGCTGTGACATTTCTGCATTGGAGCATTGTTCTTTGTATGCCTGGAGAAACCTGTGGGGTGCTCTATATCCTGGAGCAGAGCTGAGGTGTAGATCTCTGACAGGGAAGCCAAATCTGTTCCTGGTTTGAATGGTTCCTATGTTAGACCATTTTCTGTAAACTGATCTGTTTGCTGTCTGCTCAGCCTTGTGCATCCTTATGTTCTCAGCCCTATTTAAAAGCCTTCAAGACATTGTTTTATTTTCATTTGAGAAGTCTTTCAGGAATATGGAGTCCTCTTTCCAGAATATCTCAATGTTTGCTTCATTTGGGAACTTCTGCTGCTTGGGTATTGATTGCCCAGACTGTCTTCTGCTGGGGGACCCAGAGAAAGAAATAAAAACCTGCCAAGAGCTTTGCATTTGAGGAGGCACCAGCACTGCTGTGAATTGGATATGGGGAAGGAAAAATAGTTGTATTCTTCTTAGGGGAAAGAAGTACCACAGTGGGGAGGGACACAGTGACCAGTCCACCCAGCCCTGGGGCTTTGGAGCTTTTCTAGAAGGAGCTCTTCGAGAAGGGCATGAATGTCCAGCCCCTTTAGAGCCATCCAATGCAGACTTGTGTTGCAATGAGAGCACGTTAAGTATACTTAAAAGAAAGATTGGGCAGTTTTTGACCAAAAGAGAAAGGGATTTCCTCTTAAAAGTTTTCCCTCTGTGGAAGCAGGTGGGAATTTTTCTAGTTGTTTCCCTTTTCTGAATTCTAGGATAGGGAAAAAACCCCATCACCCTATTTCCTATTTCCAGTCTTTGCTATTCCACTCCGCTTTCCAACAGAAGGCAAGATTTCTTATTGTTATTACGTTTTTTTGTCTTTTTCCTGCTCTCTGAAGCTCATGCTTGAGGCTGCCCACCCTTCATGGATCTAAATGCTCCCAGCACAGAGCTGAGACTCCCTGGAAGTCCCCAAAACCTTACAAGGCACAAGCCCCTTGCAGAACCAGACCCCTACAGACTCCAGTCTCCCTTGGCTTTATTTTCTGTTGCAAAGGCTCGTGCTTATGTTGTAAAGGTGTGATGAGGAGGGACCTGTTCTGAATCTTTTTTCCCAGCCCCAGTTGGTGCCCTGCAAATCAGCTGTACTGTACCACACAGCACCCTGATTTATGTGAGACATCACGTATTGATGCCTTTATAGACAGCACCTTAGTGTTTCAGAGGAGTCTGCATGTTACAAAAAGGGCAGCAGGTGTTATTTAGACTAAATTGACCTTGAAATTGATTTCTTTATTTTATGACTTACTGAGGGGAGATTAATACTTTTTTTTTCCTGCAGCCTGAAACAATTTACATGGTAATAGAAGGCATAGTCAGTCAAATAAATTGCTGGAAGTGGTGGTGTTCCAAGAAAGAAAATATGGATCTTACTTGCATTGATTCTTTCTATCCCCAGGGAGTAGCTAAGACTTTTAACACTGGGGAAGGACTGCCAAAATTTATTTTTCCCATTAAAGGCAGAAGAATGGATAGTAATATCTGTTAGCTGACATTTACTCCAAACTTTCAGTTTGAGGGGTGGGGAGAAGGCTGTGCCCCATATAAAATTTAGGGAGCGTTTTATTGCTATTTCTTGATTTCTCTAAGGGCAGATGGATAGTAATGGAAATCATAAGAAACTTCTGGAAAGCCTGGCATGGACACAGCACAGCTGCCCTTGGTAAGAGAACAGCCCCTGAAAATAAAATAGCCTGCAAATGGTTGTTGCAATTCCACCTTCGAGTACCAAGTAGAAATCATCTCAAAATACAAATGTTAATGGAAACAAGAGACCCAAAAGACATTACCTGGAGGAGGCACTGATAGGAACATGAAGTGTAGCTCTACAGGAGGGAGAAAGTTTGTTTATTGTGCTGCTGCAGTGCTGAAACTGTGTAATTTCCATTTTCCTGTAGTCTCCAAGACAAGTGCATAGTTAAATGATTTGTCAGTGCACAATACTTTGCATAACCTGAACATGTACGAGATATTATTATGATACATTACCTGAAAATGAGTGCAAAAGCAACTCCACAAAGCAATTTTTTGTTTGCTATAAATACAGAAATGGTGTAGAGGAAAGTGTCTTATATGTGAAAATCATTATGGTGAGAATTAATCTCCTTTGTCTGTCAGAGAGCTGCCCCTGAATGCTGCTCTGGCAGCTGTAGTGAGGGAATGGTTGTTTCGGCCTGTGTGACACAGGAGGAAGAGAAGCGTGTTTGGTGGATCCCAGTCCAAGCATCTGGAATTACTGGGGAAGGGATTTGGGCTCTTGCTAACAGGCTTAGATCAGTCTGGATTGTTGCTTGAATTCTCTGCCCTCTAAAAACAACCTTGACCTGAGGAGTTTTTCTGTTTTGCTTTTGTGCTCTGGTTCAATGTCCCTGGATTTTCACAGGTTGTGAGTTATTAATAGGGAGCACACCACAAGCTTCCCAAGGAGGTGTCCCACATGCAGCACTGGCCCAGAGCTGTTTATTAATTTGTTGCTGGTTCACAGAGCTGTGCAATGCTTAGAAATTAGCTGGGTTGGGGGGAAGAAAAAGTTTATTTGCAAAATAACTGCTTAAAATACCATATTTATTTGGAACTCGGGGCATTGCCTTCCAGAAAAGAGTTGTGTGAAACAAAATCTGTTGTCTCTCTGTATGCCTGCCTCTCCCAGGGAGCTTCCCAGGAGGAAAAGCCCTGCAAAAATGTTAGTTTGGGTTGCCACAGTCCTTCCTGAACACTGTGAAGCCGTGATCCCAGGGAAGTCGTGCAGCCTGAGGAGCTTTGGAAGCAGAGCATCCTGCTGGGAAGGGAGGGGAAGGAAGGTGATGGGCATGGAATACAAACAGCTGCCCATCCATCCTGCTGCATCCCCGTGCACAGTGCAGTTGCAGGTGTGCATAGCAAAGCCAGGAGCAGCGAAACGCCTCTGGGGGCAGCAGTGACAGAGAAGCTCAGGTGAAGGGGCAGAAGGGAGGACAGTGGCACGAATAAACTTGAAGAAAACCTGGAAAGGCAGCAAATATGCAGCTCCTTAGTGGCACAGCAGTGGGTAAGGGCGTGGAGGCACTATTAAATCATACAGGAGGTGGAAAAAAGGGTTTGCTTGGTGGTTTTCTTCGATGTTGGTCTCAGTTTGCAGCTTCTCAGTGGCCAGCAGCGACTGCTATCCTTTGTGGGAAACGTGGGATTGGACCGCAGGGGTTTGTCTGAGAGGTGATTTGATGGTAGTTTGGCATCTATTTACACCTTGTAAAGCCTGTTTGCTGGCAGCTCCTATGAAGGAGTCGTAGGAGCTCCTATGAAGGTGTTTACAATGCATAAATTGAATGGAGAGTGAGGGATACTCTAATTTATACAATTCAGAGACTGGGGGATGCTCAAGGTAAAGGAGTGGAGAATTGCTACCCTGAAATATGATCTGTCTGCTGGGTCATAGCACATCTCCTATAAATAAAGGATCTAGAAGCTTAATACATGGAGGTATACTTGGTGATGATAATTAAAAGAAGTTCATAGCAGTTAGTCTTTGCTGTCTTGGACACATTGGCCTCAATTTCAGCTTATCAGACTTTAATTCCCAAACAATAGGAGGAACTGTACAGCTTGGCTTGCCATGTAAATCTGATCTTTATTGATAGGAATGGCACCACAAGAGGAGGGCAGCCCTGGGAGACCTTTTCAAAATACAAATATGGGTGTAATGGCTGTATTCATTAGGGAAGAGGCAAAAATTTAGCATGCTAACTCTTTCTAACATATCCTTTTAAATTCAGAACTGTTTTAATTACTGGCCTGAGTCTTGCAATGGTATTTGCTGCATGTGTATTTAGACAATGTGGCATTTCTATCACCCGTTAAAAACTCCTCTAAGCCCTTGTTTCTATATTGCAATAACAGCAGAGTACTCAGCTTATTCTCATGCCCACGACCCAAACCGCTTTGTGACCTGTGGAATGCCAGCTGGGATGTAGGAGAAGCTTCCTGAGGGATTTTATATTGCTTTTGGGTGGACCTAGATGTAGATCTGACGCAAAAATGGTGAGCCAGCATCGCCATGGGCTTGCTTCCCGCACAGCCTGTGCTGCAGGGGTTTGGAAACAACATTTACAGGGCTGTTGCTAAGCAGGAAAAGAAACCAAGGTCCCCCTAATGGAATGGAGAGTCATTTATCATAAGTGCCAAGAGAATTTTGAGTGGCTGAGAAACTGTCACCCAAATTTCATGTGCAGGCTGTGCAGGCCTGGTTCAGGAGGCATAATGGAGTTCTCCCCCGAGTTTCTGAAAGGCATAAGCTGTATCATCACCCTGTCCTTCCCCCACCACTGCCTTCTAAAACAGAGATCAGGCTGCTGGCTTTCTTGGGGGTCATTATGGTAAAACCAAAAGTGTGTAATTTAGTCAGAAGGCTCTAAGGCAAAAGATGAACGGCAATGAAAATCTCCATAATCAAATGTTTTACTAATGGCTCCTCTGAGTCTAATAATAGTGGTTCTCCATGTTGGTCTTCATTCCTGATATGTGAAGTGCCAACTATTATGTTTAATCTGACTATTTTTTTCCCCTCTTCTCTTTTCAGGACTATAAATCTGATGTTATGACTCTGGTTTCCAGTGCCAAGAACAGTCCTCAAGGTCCAGTAAGTAAAGCATTTTACTGAAGAGATTAGATTTTGTAACTGAGTTTAGATTTTCTTTTAAATTGTTTCAGTCATCAGTCTCTGGCACTAACTCTTACCTGTGACACCTTGCTGCTTTTGAAGTGACTGCACTTGAATTGGCTTAAATGCTCTTTAATATGTGAATGTATAGAACAGGGAATACCTGTCTTACCAAAGAGAGGCAAACTGATTAGAATTGTTGCAATTATGTTCATTAGTAGCCCCATGGCTCTCTCGTCTGCTGCAAACCGTCTCATCTCCACACACAGAGTGGGCTCCAGACTGTGTCTCACTGCTGTGTCAAGAGGGGATAAAATCTGAGAGAATGGGAGGGCAGGGTACAACTGCAAGCCCCTCTGGAAATCCATGTTATAGTGAGGAGGGCAGATACAAAAAAAGAAAGCAGAAACTTGGGTGGGTTCGGCGCCGTGCAAGAGCAAAGCGTTCACAAGGGCAAGGCCACTGTTGGCTTGGAAACTGAGCAGGGCTGGACCAAAAGGGAACTACCTTATCCTGGCCTGAAGGCTGGGTATCGCCTAACCTGTGTCTGTGCTGCATACTTCATTTTCTGAATAATATCATATTTTGTCAGGAAATGTGTCCCGTAAGCCAAGCTTATGCTGAGGTGTTACAGTCCTGATTTACAGAGGCGCTGGTGACACTCAGCACTGTCTGATGTCACTGAGAGTTAGTCATTCGTTGCAGTCAAGTTCCTTTAATCTGTTTTTTGGTCCCTCTAAACCAGTAACACTGTGCTACAGTTCCTTTCCAAGTGCCTCTCCTTGGGTAGTGCCAGGAATTGGAATGATGTCACTCTATGAACATTTAGTTTGGGTATTTTCCCCCCGCTCTCTTTTTCTGATTATCTAAGCTGTATTCCCTCAGACTCGAGGTTGTAGGAGTGTGGATTTATGCCAGAATAAGGAAATACTCAGTATTTCCAATGTTTGGCAACCCCTTTTTCCCTGTTTGCAGGCGTGATTAATGCTGTTTTAAACATGAACATCAAACATTAACAGTTCCCTGAAAGGAGGAGGTGGTTGGACTTCCTCCAAATGAGCACTGTCTTTCAGTTGGAAATCTCTGGCTTCTGAAACTGCTTAGTCACACCAACGGAAATACAAAATTATCTTGAAAAGTGCAAATGTATACAAGAAATTTTTAGCTTCTCTGATGATTTGATGGAATCCTTTTTTTACCTCATATAGTAGGTTTTGAAAGAGTATCTTTCAATAATTCTTCCTGCACCAGCACTTCCTGGTGGAACATCTTGCTATGCAAAGTCATAGCCTTTCTGTTAGGTTGTCAAAAGTTAACTTGGAGAATGATGTTCTGAGAGGGGGAGGTTTATTTTTAGAAGCTTGGGTTTTTTGTGCTTCATATATTTGCATTGAAATTAGGTTTCTGTCAGTTAAAAACAAATGTTTTGAAGAATGATGTAGTGTTTTTCTGGCTGAATGTGTTCTCTAAACTAGAAAACGTTTTTGCAAGTGCAGAACAAGATTTGATGAACACCTGTCATTTTGTACTGAGAGGGTGGGGGCTTTACTGAATTTCTTGGTCAGACTGACCCAGGGAGTTCTCTTTTACATTTTTTTTTTTCTGTGACTGAATCCTTTTGTTGTGTGTAAGAAAGTGTCCTCAGACTCTGAGGTAGTGACTTAACAAACAAGATTTCAATTGTCTTCCTTGAGCCTTATTAGCTTGGACTTTAATTATTTTTTTCTTAGTTTTGAGTGATGGAAAGAGTTCTAAAGGCACGTTTAACAGTGCATTTTGATGTACTGAAGAGGGTTGTGATGGAAAGAGGAAAAGGTTTCCTGTTTTCCATGATATTTCTTATGCCACGCTACAATGGCATAAAAATAATGAGTTAGGAGTTGAGCTTATTGCTCTTGAAATTACGCTGTCTCTGTTGTTGCTTGGAAAATTGTTTGTTGTGATGGATGAGAAGGAATACATAGATTTTTCAAGTGTGTTGCCAGATCATTGCTTATAGAACAGTCTGGTAATAAAAGGAGAGTTGACAGATGAGAATTCAAATGGACCTGAGAATGAATTATTGAATAATGCCCCAGTTCCAGAGCCTGAAAGGCTTATTTCCGGGTTTGTTGTTTTGGTTTTTTTTTAAATAATTGTTGTCTGCTTTTCCTGCTTCTAATGACAGATCCTGCATGAAAGTCTCAGTCCCAGGCTGAATTCACTTCTGTGTTACATCTCTGAGACTGCACTGAAAGGGCTGGAGTCACTGTGATACAGAACTGCAGTGGGGAATAAGATCTATCAAACTTCGTGTTTCCTGATAGCTATGGCTGCTTAATAGATTGTTTGTTAAATAATTCAAGATGTTTTCATTAAGCTGAGTGATTGAGTCTTTTAAAGCCTTTCTTTTGTTCTTAAATCTCATCAGGCAGTTGGTTGTACCTGCAGAGCTCAGAAAATCTAACTGAAGGAATTATTATTGGAAGCTTTAGGAAGTTGTAAAATTACTGGCTGCCAGACTATGGAGGGATGGATTTGGGATGGATCCTTGGATTTCTGTCCCCTTTTCTTATGGCTTCCTCTAAGTGCTGTACTCTTCTGTCTGCAGCTCCAGTCTTCTCTCAGGCTGCTTTAAATTCTCCTTCCTGCTTATTAAAGGTTTATGTTTTCTAAAGTGCCTTTGCTTTTCCCCCAGTTTCCATTTCTCACACTCTTGTCTGTATATTGATATTTGATAACAAATATCATGTACTGTTTTTTAATCAAGAAACGTTGAGAAAAGGTAGTGGGAGTAAAATAGGACTCTTCAGGGTAATTCAGGAGGGACAGTAATGATTTTTGCTGAGAAATAAAATTGCTGCAAGAATTGCTGCCTGTGATCTGAATAGAAATGTGATAGTACCTGAAATTACTTCATCTCTGCTGCTGCTTCAGGAGGGATATCTATTAGCTGGGGATAATGGCTTGCAAAAAAAGGTGGATTTCTTTAAATTTCAGGTTCCTATTGAATGGAATGTATCTTAGCATTCTTTACAAAAATATTAAATGAATCTGTCACTACCAGGGAGAGAACAATAGAAATGAAGGCAAAAATAACTCTTCCCTGAGCATCATCACAGAGCATTTGGATAATGGGTCGGGTGGGAGGGGAGAGTCTTCTGCACAGGGGGGAGAAGTACATTGTGCAGTATCTGAAATAGTAACACAGAGCTGATCTGACTTGTGCCAGTAAAAACAATAAATGCAGGACGTATCTGGTTAAATTGGTTTTTATTTCTCAAACTAACCTATAGAACTACTGAAAAAACAAGGGAGTTCTTTACATCTTATCATGAGGATCGGAGAGTGGTTTATGATGAATGGAATACAGCATGAGGGAAAATGTTAGCTGAGATGCTTATTGTGAGAACATTTTGTAAAGTTTTCCATCACATTGCTGATTTGAGAATCCAGGCACGTGAAATGTAGTGCTGTGTTAATGTGCAGCAGATGGGAGAAGTCAGAAGCAGGTACAGAATCCTGAGTTCTGTTCCTTCCACCTCCATCTGCCTGCAGTGTTTTGCTCCCTATTAATGCACGTGGCTGTGTGTTTTTATCCCAGCAGAGGAACTGGCCCAGTGGCTGGAGGTTGCAGCCATTATTCCATATATTATGGATAATATTTCCCTATTACCTGGAAATGTCTCCTTGAAAATCCTCCGGTATCATTTAGATGATGAGACTGTGTTACTATTACTGGTTGTATAGAGAAAACCCTCAAATTATAAACATTACTTAGTGATGAATGATGTTAAGATAAACCAGTTATTCTTAGATTCAAACTCTGCAATATATTGACACCTTTTCCCTCTTCCATCAGACTATGCTTGTGTGTTGTTATTAAATCAGGTGCTGAATATTGTTTATGGGGGTTAACCTTGCCTAGAGTGGTAATGGTGTGGTGTCTACAGAGCTGGATCTGATTTATTATTCTTAGGAGAAGCAGATCTCCAGGATAAGTTGACACCAGTTGAGATTTTGAGTTTTTCATTGATTAAAATCAAGTTAGGTGTCATCTTTTCTGGCAGGAGAGATGAAACTAAGAAATTGCCCTGTTCTCGATGCCCTCCTTCATTTCACCATCAGACTCTTCTGTTTGTGCTTTAGCCAAGGAGGTGAAAGACTAAATAAAATAAGAATAAACAATTTCCGATAGCAGAAATTTCAAGTGCTAACAAGCAGGTGAATCCAGAGAGCTGCTGAAATGCCAGGTATGGTTTGATAAAAGATCCTTGAATCTTCTTGAATACTCACGATGCTGGTGTGGAAAGCAAAGCTGGCGTTGTACAGCAGCTCAACACAGAGACACAAGACGTGTCTAAAGAAGAAATGGGCTTCTTTTAAAGGGAATTGCAGAAAAGGCAAAGGAGAAAACCAAATGCCTTTGCTGCTGTTAGTAATCAAATTTTGGTACTTCTAAACACTGGAATTTAGTAGACTTTCAGGGAGGGGCTTGTAAGCATCCTCACAATCTAAGAGTAAATGAATGGAGATGAAGGAAAAGCAGGAAAAGGCTGTGTCTGCATCAGAGTTGTACAAAAGCTGTGCAGAAGCTGGTGTTTTTCACTGCTAGCAGTGAAATTAAATTGTAACTTTGAGTAAAAAAATGAGTACTAAATTGGTTGTAGGGTGGACTGTGCTCCCAGAGATGGACACAAGAGACTGTAGCAAGCAGGGTATAAAAATCCATGTCATACAGCAGTTCTGGAAATCTCTGCTTACACCACCCAAGTGAAACTAAAGGGAAAGTGATCATTTTGCCTTGCTTGTCCTTTGAATCTTAGTTTTCAGTCAGGATTTGTGAAAATGTGCTATTGGGAAAAATATGAGTAAAATTATTGATTTGCATAAATGTTTGCACAGCAAGACTCAACCATTGTATAGCTGCCCATCAAACCCGTTCGGTTTAGCTGTGGTGTGGGAACCACATACCATTCAATTTGATGCTTTTATCAGTCTTAGAGGCAAATAAATCAATGCATCATTAACATGGCGTAGTGGGTTGGTTCGTGTTTCTTACCTTATGTGAGGTAAGAATTAGGAGGAATGCAAAGCAGGCTCCAAACCAAAAGAATATGAAGAAGTTCATTAACTAAACTAATAATAAGAGTCAAAATACACCTTCAGAACACTTCTCTTCCCCCTATCCTCCCCCCTCTTCCCAGTTGCAACATAAAGGCACAAACTTGAGATTATTTCAGTCAGTTTACCATTGCTGTAATAGTCTTTCATCAGTTCACTTAGGGAGAGGAGTCTCTTTTGCCCATGCTATGGGGCTTCTCCACAAGAAGGAGTCTTCTCGTGGCTTCCACAAGCAGCTGCCCGTGGTGGTTTTTGGCTGGCATGTGAAAAAGTCCCTTCCCTCGACCTACAGCTTTCCCCACAGCTGTTTTCAAGGGTTCAGTCCTAGCTAATGGGGTACTATTTTAAGGATGAGCAGTTCAAGAGCAAAGGTTCTCATCATCTGCCTCTAGGTGCATCTTCATCTTGGGAACAGAGGCCTTCTTTTCCCCTGGGAGCAAGGGGTCTTTACTTCATCGCTATCCCTCTCTG